>JAUCNO010000191.1:7906041-7949988 GCA_032353835.1 Enteromius viviparus
TGCGCTTAAGAAAGGTAAAAGAAAACAGTTTGACTCCGTGGTATAATGAGCACACTCGCACCCTAAAGAGAGCAGCCCGGAAAATGGAGCGTAATTGGAGGAAAACAAAGCTAGAAGTGTTTTGTTTAGCCTGGCAGGAAAATATGCGAACTTACAGAAAAGCATTAAAAAGGGCTAGATCTGATGACTTTTCATCTATATTAGAGGAAAACAAACATAACCCTCTGTATCTATTCAATATAGTGACTAAATTAACGAAACATAAAGCATTCAACAGGTACTGACTTTCCACAAGACCACAGCAGTAATGAATTTATGCAATATTTTACTTCTAAAATTACCATTATTAGAGATCAAACAGAACCTGTGCAGCTGTCAGCTATGGTATAGCATCAGATCCCCTGAGGATAAATTCCACTCGTTTTCTACCATAGGAGAGAAAGAACTGTATAAACTTGTTAAGTAATCTAAGCCAACAACATGTATGTTAAACCCTATTTCATCTAAAAGAGCTACTTTTTTTTACTAATTACAGACCTATTTTTTCCCCATTCTCTCATGGATGGGGTTTTGGTTCCTGGCCGCTGTCGCCTCTGACTTGTTTAGTTGGGGACACCTGATTTCTAGTGATTATCATCATCTTAACTACAGAGACCGTCTCTGCATTTGATAAATAGTTTAATTCTTGTCATTATACATTACCATCACTCTGCTCTCCTACTTGATAATGTTCAGTGCTTTGCTACAATCTGTATTGTTAAAAGCGCTATATAAATAAAACTGACTTCACGTCATATAGACACGTCCTCTTCTAGGCAAATACATGTTGATTGAAAATGATTAATTATTGTATTTATGGCGGAAATGGGAATTTTTAAACTGCTCTGCCTCTTTTCCTAAAGCAACTTCACTAATTGGTGAAGCTCAGTTATCTTTTGCTGCACATCAGAAATATATTATTTGGTTTTTATTAGTGAAGAATAATTACTTGGCCTTTGTTTTCCTTCCTATTTATATTTCTGTGAAACAGGAAGCCATTGCTGGATAACTATATTTTCACATCTTTCTTTGAACATATTCACCATTTAATTATAAAAGTTTTTTAACTTTTGTAACTTGCCTAAAAATCTCATTGTTAAAAAATTGAGAAAATCATATAGTGAAACCAGCATCACGAATAGTAATAATTCACTACAGCTGCGAAAACTAATTTGGTACTTAAAAGTAGTTTAGATGTTTTATTGTATTGTTCTGTTATCTCACCTTTGCTACACTTTCAGCACTGCCTTTGTATTTTTAAATACAGTATCCGGCATGTTTGCGAAACACAATCCGAGACTTAGATAACAGGATAAAATTGATCTGTTTAATAAACAAAAACTGCATTTCTACAGTTTCAGACGACACAGATGCCCTTGGTAAAACACACATATTGATTAAAACATTTAAAACATCAACATTTGTCACTGAAAATCAAGGGAGCGGGGCCTTCAGGCTGTGATAGGCTGGTCGTAAGCGTTTATTCAGAAAGGAAAGGTGCTTAACGAAGGGCGAATACATTCTAAATTTCCACAGGTACATGTGCCTTCTATAATAGTTCAACTGTACACAGTTCTTCTCAGACCTGGATAAGGAAGTCCTACAACTACAGATATGCATGAAATAGAAAGAGCCTTCTCTTTCTGTACGGTAAAGGCTTGGTAGGCTCACAAGGAGCCGTTTTAGAAATAAAAACAGAGACAGAGGTGCAGGAAAGAGGGAGCGAGGTGTTCAAAAACATATACAATTGAAAGTAGACTGCTCAAAGTCATGCTTTCAGTTCTTCAGTATCCTGATACTGGCCACTGCAGCACTTGGGAAGTGCAGTTACACCAACACCGTCATGAGCGCAGTGGATGACCGCCGAAACGCAGAGCCTGGCAGTGGCTCTATCCTGTTTACCTGCGACATCCACATCCCACACAATGCGTTATCGTACACAAGATATTCATGGGTGTTAACCAAGAGCTGCCATGCAAAGTGAGGTCTTGAGCTTTCCGTGAGGCCTCGAAGAATCTGTGGAAGTTGTCTGCATCTATTGCCTCTACAAAGAAACTAAAAAAGGATATCTTGTGCTCTTAAGTTGAGAGGCAGGGATGGTGGCGGCAGCATCCACCTTCTTCAATCACGCTGTGCTCGCTCACATTCACTCCAAAATAAAAACACACACACACATGCAGAATGTACAAGTATTTACAGCTCACGCACATCGGTTAAAAAAAGCTACAGTATTAATATGAACATAAAAGCTTCAGTACGGCTGAATCAAAAGGTAAGTAACTACTCAAGTATTTTGACCGTTATGGATGATTCACCACGAGGCTCTCATGTGGCGCCAATGTCCAACCAACCTGATGCTCACGGGCCTTCCTGACACACTGGATTTCAGATATGGAGGTGGGAAGAAACCAGAGCCTTGGAGAAGGATGAAGACTCAGGATCTCCACCTTCTGCCAGATGTTCTAGGACAAGCGTCTTTCAGATCTGCCTCGATAAAGTGCATTTGCTTCAAAGCTGATTTTGTAAATACTACAGATTCCTCCCTAAGTTCAACCATGTGACTGTGTGTGTGTATGGTACCAGAAGTTCCTGTCTGACTTTGGGCTTCACATCCAGCCCATGTCCATGTCCTCTTTCAATACTATCATCAATAACACTAGCATATGATTCTAAAAACCCAATAAATATTTCAAAGCAATAGTGCGGTATAAAACAATAAGATGAACTGATTTGCACTGATGTTCATTTGCTGGGCTTCCAATGATTCCCAGTCCAAAAACCCTTTAGTTCATGTAAAAAAAAGGGGTGGGGGGGAAACAGATGGATCCAAATGCAGGTCCGTACTATAAAGTCTTCTTTGGTAGTGAACTTGTACACATCCTTCTCAAAATGTCATCTGCAAAAAATGTAATACTTGATCTGTTGCTTGTGATTGAAAGGAATCAAAACGAACTGAAAGTGCTTTGCTACAAAACAAATATGAGGGATTTGTTTAGTCTTCTCTGGGGTTTGAGAAGATGATGGTCCCTGGAGTGAGAGCACTGGCCGAGATTTTACAGATCATGCTCTTTATTCGTACAGGGTCACGGTGCAGTAACACAAAGCTGAGATCCTCCGGTCCACGCTTGCCTTGTCTGTACAGAACAGACAGAAAGATTAAAGTTAAAAGCATTTTATTTCAGCTTTGTTCAATCTTAACGAAATGGAAGACGTTTACTCACATTTGGTGACGTTTTCTATATCGGCTGGGTCCTGGAGGACCTTGGAAAGGCCTTCCAGCAGCATGGAGGCTTTGTTGTAGCGATATGCAATGTCTTCTGTCTGCTGGAACATCTCGTCTAGTGCAGCCGACTGCACCTGATACACAAACATGACAACAATGTAACCAGTCATTAAATAACTCAACAAAGTTCTAAGGCTGCCATGACCATCCGTACTCACCATCTCTACAGCGTGGTTATAAATGAGCTTTTCAGCTGTTACACTGTTGATCTCATCCACAAATCGCTGCTTGTCAGAGAAGAAGTGGTTGAGTTTGTCCGTGAGGCGGCGGCACAGGGAGATGCAGCTCTTGTAGCGCTCGTTTAGACTCTTCACCACTGAAATTAAAAGACAAGATATGTTAGTCACTAATTTCATCTGTTACTACACATCGGTGGTTCTCAATGTTTTAAAGTTCAGGATAACAGCTGATGGACCAGTTGATCTGCTATTTATGCTGTACGGACAGATATATTTTTTATTATTATTTTAAGTGCTTTTTTTAGTACTTCATAATGTATTTATTTCATTTAATTGCCTATAGAATTTTTTGTTGCATTTTTAAAAATTTAAAAAAAAGTTTACATAATTATAAATATTTTTAAATATTAATCTTTAAACATAATTTCTAGTTAGTTTTAACTATTTAATTTTTTTTTAATATTTTCTGCTTACAAGTATCTACACAATACAATATTTCTGAGCTGAAAATGTTTCGCAACATTTTTGTTTTCATAACTCTTCTGCATCTAGAAATCCCATTTTTAAAAGACTCTCATATAAAAAG
Source organism: Enteromius viviparus (assembly GCA_032353835.1). NCBI lineage: Eukaryota > Metazoa > Chordata > Actinopteri > Cypriniformes > Cyprinidae > Enteromius > Enteromius viviparus. Next base: position 7,910,129 of record JAUCNO010000191.1, read on the forward strand.
ATTTTGCAGGAACGTCCTCAAAAATGACAGTTACTGAAGGAATTAACTCCATAAAAATATCAGTTTAAATATTATTATGTTTTTGCTTGTTTTTTATTTTAGTTTTGTCATTGAAAATAGTTTAAAATAATTTATTTAATAATTTTTAAAGACATTTACACATATGCATACAGATTTATTAATTTTCCCCGCTTTTTTATTTACTATTATTTACAATTATTTAATATTTCTTACTGTTTTCTTAAAACCATTGAATTTCCTATTGTTTTAATACTCAGGAGAAGTAACTGACCACACATGTACACTTGTTTTTAGCAAAGCTATTTATAGAGCAGCTCACCTTGTTTGACAGCCATGGATGGATTTAGTTTGGCAGATTTGATCTGGGCTTTGGCAAGGTGTAGTGAGGAGGCTAGCAGCTGTGCAGCTTTCATGTACAACACCAGCTGCTCCACCTGCCTGTGTGAGACCACGACCAAAGCGTTACATACTGTAGGTTATGAACTCTCATTGTTAAAGATCCCTTGCACTCTTCTTACCCCCACTCCTTGCTGAGCTGACTGATCTGATCCACCACCACGCTGTCCTGGGGCGGGTAGAGAGAGGCGGCAGACGCACCCAGATCAGGTCCTCCGGCCCGTAGAGAAGCGATCTCCAGCACACAGTCCGTAAAAGACAGCATCATACGCAGGTGCATCAGTGTGTCTGTGTGCTCACGCTGCAAACAAAAACACACACATGTTAGTGCTTCATGCGAGACAGTAGCGCTCAGCAGAAGCTCAAATGATGTCAGTGGGGTTACATATAAAATACTAGTGTTTTGGCCACCACTGTACGCTCCAGCTGTATTAGCTCTCTGACCTCCATAAGTGTCTCCTCTGGCAGTTCTGGAGCTTCAAAGGTGATGAATCCATCCAAGCTGGGCGGGGAGGTGCCGTAAGGGACATAGCGCAGACTGCTGGGAGTCGCTTCCGCTCCCGGTGGGGAGCTGCCGATGGTCATGCCCGGGGGAGAGCCCATGTACACCTTACCGCTGGTGGAGCACAGCGAGCCGGCCGAACTGTTGGAGCCTACTGCAGACACATAGACACACACGATCAGCCACAGAGGGGTCTATTAGCTTTAGATCTGGACCATAATGCATCAGAATGTCTTTAGAACAGTGGCACAGGTAGTAAACACGTAATGCAGCGGCTGAAGCAGTGATGTATGGGGCAGGTTTATGAGACGAAGCCCCTCACCTGAGGTGGTGCGTGGGCGGGAGGCGAGATGACTGCAGGTGGGAGGGGTGCTGCTGTTAGGGGGCGAGCCCACCGTGAACACAACGGTGCGGGGACTTGCCCCGCCTGCTGCCAAACCGCAAGTCCCTGCCGGGGCTGGGGAGTGATGCATACAGGGGTCACAAAACACATACAAACGCTGGGCAGCCAATCAGAACATGTCATGCAAGACAGAAGCACTCGGGAGAAGCTCAAATGATGTCAGTGGGGTTGCAAATAGTAGAGATAATACTGTAGCAATGTAAAAGGGGAAAGGGGGCTACCTGTGTCCATGGGTCTCTCTGTGTTGAGGCTGTCTGTGCTGCCCTGGTACGGCTGTCCTCCCAAAGTGATCCGCACCGGTTGCTCAGACAGTCTGCCAGCACTTACAGACCTAAGAGATAAAACAGCTTCAGCTTACTATTCATCTTATTTAGAATTTCTAACACAGAGGTCAGTGACATGGCACTTAAGTCCAAATATATACATTTATTTAATGCACATAAAAAAGGCACACAAAGGCATTTTTAATTTCTGGTTTGTGATATTTTTGTGGGGCATAAAGTCATAAATGCCAACTGTTCAATATTCTACATTATGATTAAGATAAAAAAATATTTTATTATTAAAAGAAATTAGATTAAAAAACAAATATTAAATCTTTTAAAAAAAAAATATATATATATATACATTTTAAATATTATAAATCTAAAAAAAACAAATGAATCATATGTGGTATGATCAACACGCAAGAAAAAAACAACAACAGGAAATTATATCATAGAGATGACCTATGAATGTCTGTCAAGGTCAGTAAAAAAAATCATAATTTATGCAAATATTCATTCGTAATTCATTAGCTATGTAATGTTTTATATGCTACAGTTTAAAAGTTGAGGGTGACTTTTTTGTTTTAAAACGAATTCTCTTATGCTCAACAAGGCTGATTATTTGATCAAAAATGCAGTAAAAACAGTAATACTGTGAAATATTTTTATTACAAAATATTCATAAATTATTAATATTTTTATGGAAAACAATACAGCATTTATTTAAAGGATTTTTTTTAACAACAAATGAATTAATTGCTGATCAGTTTAGCATCCTAGCTTATTCAAACTATTATGTTTTTATAAAAATGTACTGATTCTACAGTAATATATGTATATTTTTACATAATAAATTGTTGTATTAGATGTTTTTCCCGACCTGCCAAAGGAAGTCCTGCTGGCCTCTGGTGCACACTGGCGGCTGCTGGGATATGCTGAGCAGTGATGTACACAGAGATCACGCCCATCCATCATTGTTTTAACTTGGATGGGGCTGTCGGTCAGACCCTGCTGAGAGGCCAGGGCCATGAGGTTGCATGAGGCTTGAGTTTTAGGGATTTTGAATGGAGCGGTTGCCTATTTAAGAAGAAATTATATTATGCCAAAAGCTCTTGATCTAGGCCTGCAACAAGCCTTTTTACCTGACAGCTCCTTAAGCTTACTTTAGTGGGTGAGCCGATGATGGTGGGCAGCGGTGACTTCGTTAACCAATCAGAGGTGCGAGGGGAGGAGCCAAGGTACTTGGTGGGGGAGGTGCCTAGGTTGCCAGGGCGACCAAGCTGAGGGGAGTGGCTGGTGGAGTAGGCTGAGGCGGTGGGGTGAACTGGGTCAGACAGCTGCTTGTGTAGCTTCTGCTTGGTCTGGTAAATGTCAGTCAGCGTGGGCACACTCTGAAGACGAGCACCCAGTAATTGAGAGGACGGTACAGGGGAACCTAAAACAAAAAAGTGTCCATTTCATTAAAAAAGAAAAGTTACTTCAGGTATTCTCCTCTCATTTCTAGTCAGACTAGTCCTTAAGATACTGTCTTAACATAAAGGTTATTGCAAGCGGCCCCAGATGTAGTTCCCTCAAACATTAAAATGTTCTCACCCTCAGACAATCCAAGATGTATGTTTGTTTCAATACGTGCAATTTTGCATTACGTCGCTTGCTCACCAGTGGATCCTCTTCAGACAAATTCACAAGATGTTCATTGATGCACCTGAGTTGAGTGGATTAATGTGTTTTTATCAGCTGTTTGAACTCTCATTCTGACGGCACCCATTCACTGCAGAGGATGCGTTGGTGAGCAAGTCATGTAATGCAAAATTTTATGAAATCTGTTGCAATTCATCTTCATTTCCAATGACATGAGGGTGAGTAAATACTGACAAAATGTAAATTTTTGGGTGAACTATACCTTTTACCTTAACATATTATTGATATGGCACTTCAATTTCATTACTAAGCACTAGGTGGCACTGCAGTATGTAAATAAGACCATAAAACTTCATTGAACTGATATTCTAAGACAACAAGGTCAGTGAGTTTGTCTCCTGTTTAGACATGATTATTGAGTTCACAGGTTTGAAGGTTTATAGGTTTGAAGAGGTTTTGCATGAAAGCTCCCAGAAGCATGCATTGTTCCCAATCGCCATAAACTGCAATTGCCATAAATTGGCCATAAACTGCTAAAAATGCTTTTCTAGCTTAGATCGCGACTGCGGCTATCACTTGTGAAATTATTAATGGTGGCACTTTAAAAAGGAAACACTAGTGTTGTGGCTTTCTCACATATAACTCACCACCTGAGGAGCTGCGACTGCGTGCCTCGTGGCTCTGGGGATGTCCACAGCAGCAGTGACCGAGCTGCTCAGGAATAGTGCCCACTGGGGAACAAATACAGAAACAGACAGACGCTCATATAACAGGCATGTCAGGACATGTCAGTCTTTCAAAATACAGTTTCCCAATAAACTTAAAAAAGAATGAGAGCAGGGACTATTACCCAGTGGAGAGGGGGAGTACGGCCGGGAACTGCCCGTAGACAGACGTCGCCCCACCGTCTGGACCGTATCTGCAGGGCTAGGTGACCCAGACACCATTTTAGGAAAGCCCATGGGGCTAGTGTTGGAGCGCCGCACTGTGCCTGACCTGTGACCATAAAAACATTGTTTGGACAACCTTACAGTTTTGTATGAGCATCATATTTCTTGACCAGCAGTTGTAATTTTAGTGGATGCATGATGTCAGTTCTCCTTAAGTCCACACTCGGGGGTCCTAACAGACTAACCATGCAGGTGTAATTTCATTCGCAACCACAAAGCATTCTTATACTGGTCATTTTAATTTTAGATAGTATACAGTATGTTCTTCTTTAGAATAAGCGCCATTTAGCTTCACTCAGTACTATTCAAAATTTTGCTGTTAGTAAGATTTTATATTTATTTATTTCAATTAATTATTGTTTGTTTAGGGTTTAGGATACATTAAACTGACATCAAAGATTTAGCAACATTGTTACAGAAGATGCATATTTCAAAAGATTTTATTAAACTCATTATAGAATCCTGGAAAAAACTATCAAGGTTTCAACAAAATATTTATTGATACACTATTAATTCGAATGCATCGGATATTAAAATAATTTCTGAAGGATCATGTGACACTGAAGACTGGGGTAATCATGCTGACAATCCAGCTTTGCCACCACTGGAATTAAAATATATATATATTAAAAAGAAAACATATAAGACAGAAATAATATTTCAAAATATGCTGTTTTACTGTATTCTTTGAGCCAATAAATGCAGCCTTGGTGTAACGTATTTCTTAAAACACCAACCCCAACACACAGACTGATGAGCTTAGTCGCATTTTAAGGCACAGAACAGGTCAGAGGGAAGTAGGCCGAGCAGCTGCTGAGGTCTGGCATGACTAATAAGGGTCTATGCAACAACCATTATCTCTGAAGACCCTAATCCCACCTGTTCCCAAACACAATCCACTGATTTACTTAGCCAATTCTCCCCGAAGTGAGATGATCACACAAAACTGATGCAATCATGTCACTAATTGCATCTTAATGACTCGAACATGCTACTAAACGCAGTTAGTTATTATTGTTCCCGTTGTTGGATGTCTTACCTGGGAGAGCCATAAAGTGTTGTGGTTGGGCTGCTGGACAGGTTCTGTTTGATACGTTGATAGTTTCGCACCTGGGTGGGCACAGGTATCGGCGTGGTCTCGCTTCGTGGTGATACCATCGGGGTCTGTCCAGAGGATGGCTGCGGTGGTCTGAGAAACCCAGAAAATAAGGTTGCAATCCAGTCAGAATGCTTTTCCAAACCCATTTATGCTATAATAAGAAGTTTTTTCCAATATGCGTTCATTACATGTAAACTGCGAGAAGCTTCTAACTTTGTCAAATGAGCTAAGCAAAGCAGTTTCTGCTCAAAGGGCATGGCCGAACCAGATGGGGCGGAGCTACAGTGTAAACACAAAGCCCTGGCCAATCAGCAAGGGGGAGGGAGGGGAAATGGGCGGTGTTTCAGGCAGAAGCACGTGCTGGGTCCACCTACCTTCCCTGGACTCAGACAAAGGAAACAAAACAGCTCAATCTTTTTCTATCAGGAACACAATGTTTTTTTTACAGGTGTCATTACTGGGTCATGTGTGGGGGGGTGCACTCGCCGTGCAAAGGTCTGATAAGAACGAAGGGAGCTAAAAGTAAAATAAGAACAATTTGAGCTCCTGGATTATAATGAGTGAGGGAGGAGTGTGAGCTACACGTGAGCGGTTCAGCAGGCACACAAGAGAGTTTCTTTGTTTGACCCAGAGTCAGTTCAGCATGGCACAGCAAAACAAACAGGACATAACTGACGAGGCGAAAAGATTTCTGTTTTTGAGGAAATGAATACTGTCACTTTTGGTCTTAACTTTTGATCTCACTTCAAACTTAATGTATCTTTGCTGTATTAAAGACTGTCTAATGTAAAATATAATGTATTCATGTACAAATGATTCAAATAGAGGCTGTTATATCACGGTTACCACAAAAACATTAAGCAGCACAACCGTTTCCAGCAACGATAAGAAGAAAAAAATATATACAGTATATTGTATTGTATTTTTGATCAAATGAAAGCAGCCTTGGTGAGCATTTTTAAAACACTGAATAAATATTACTGTCCCAAAACTTTACCTATACTTTATATTACACTTCATTATTATTATTTTGACATTTAGATGAAGTTTACATTTAACACTCACTTCAAAAATGCTTACAATCTAATAATACTGTTTACTTTAACTTCATCTTAAATCAATGTAGTAGGAGAACATTTTTTTTTTATCTATTCTAATATTATATTCTAATAAATCTCTGGAAATTAATCTTTACAGTAAAATTATTTAAACATACTTACAGCAACCATAACAAAACTTAAAGGCAGGGTATACGATTTCTGGAAGCCAATGTTGATATTTAAAATCACCAAAACAAACACGCCCCTTACCCCTTTGACAGCTCCGCCCCACACATACTGTATGTAGCTTAAACAACCCAGTCGAGTTCTGTGAAACAAAGCAGTACCAATGTTACACCGTCTACATGGGATGCGAGCGGCAAGACCAATCTCTGGCAGAAAACTGCTGCCATGTTCTATTTATGATGCGCTTACATGAATTACGAACGGTCGCTTTATCACGTCCAGTGTAACTCAGCTATTAAGAACCAAAACAACCAAAAAAATGTATCTTCAAGTACATATTTTTCAATACATTTATATTTTGCTGGATTTATAAAAAGACTTAGAAGGTGGAGTATGTCTTGTACAAGAGCGGGAAACAGAGAAGCCACAGAGCAGAAGGAAGTGCACTGACTCTCACAAAAACAAAACCGCTTCTGTTTTACACGACTATCAGACAAAAGATGCACAGCATGTGAATGTTTTGAACTGTCACACTTTCAAAATCATGTCAGATCCATTGCATAACTGCACCGCCAAGTCCTAAAACCCCCCTTTAATTCTGCACCTCTGAACGAAAATAGAGGTCGGTTCACAAGTAAAGGGTGTGGAAACAGTTTTGGATCACATGCAGATGGGAAGAAATGACAGCAGGGTCTATTTTTAGGGCAGAAGCACAAACACAACACGCGGGTTAGCTCCCACAGGACCAGCCGTGTGATTCACCTCTCTGAGCTTTTAGCAGTTTGTGAGTGGAAGCCACCAAAAATATCTCCAGTGACATTAACAAACCGACAGATCAGTCTGCTAATCCATAATTCCATATTTCCATGATGCAAACCGACAAAAAAAAAGGATCAAGATGATTTACCCAGACTTAATATTCCTGTCTGCACGTCGGACTCTACTGTGAACTGTGTATCTTCGGCCTGATAAATATCAGCCTGCTAAAATCCTTGTCTAACATTTGCACGGCTCGACGCAAGTAAACATGCAGAGGTGACAGTTTGAGCTTTTAGAGCACTGTAACGTATCTTGAGTGAAGTAAGCGAGCGATGTCACACTCACCCTCCACACAGAAGGAATTCACTGGATGGCCTGCGGGGCACTGCACCCATAGAGGGGTCATCTGAAGATGAGAGAAAGAAAGACAGCCGTGAGAACTACATAAATACACAGTCTCACATACACCAACAAATCACAGCGTGTGAGAGCGTAAACAGCGCTGGAAGGCTTTCGTAGCGCTGACTCAGCTGACGCCTCTTTATACGCTAAAAAACACACAGCTCCACCAGCTGCTCAAATATAGTGCTTAGTGTGTGTGAAAAAACTGCAAATATTCATTTACTTTTTCTGTATTTTTCATTTTTGTTTCCAGTAAAAATATCCAAACTTGCTTCTAAATTTAATGTCTTACAAGACTGAGAGAATTGACAGTGACCCTTAAGGGGCACGTTTGTTTGTGTTAATCCACATGATTAGTTTATTAACTAATGTTAACAGACACAACATGACTTTAATAATACATTATTAAATGCTGAAATTAACAATAACTCAAATTAATAAATGCTGCATAGGTATTGTTCATTTTAAGTTCATGTTACCTAATGTAGCTAACTAATGAACCTTAATGTAAAGTGTTCCCAAAATATATTGTTGTTACATTATTATACATTTTTATTGTAAAAAAAATTATGTTTTAATGTTAAAATGTTTTAACTGGGAGAAAAAGAAACGATTATTAAATGATTCTAGCAGTGTAGACATCAGCTGTGGTCTGTGTCAGGGACATTATGTGACTCACAGGACTGTTCTCCAGAGAGATGGGGGACCAGCACAAAGTCGTCAGTGTCGCAGGAGGAGTTCTTGCTGCTGGTGCTGCCGCCCGACTCTTTGGACAGCTGCAGATAGTTGGGTGTGCCGAGAGGTGGAGAGGACAACACATCCTCGGGGAGAGTCTGCATGTCTGGCAGGGACTGCAACACAAAAGTGAAGGTAAACAATGGATTAGCTTTAGCTGAGTCAGTACCATTACCTTTCTGAAGGCCATAATCGTCTCACACAACACCTCTGCTCACACCTGTGGCATTGTGACGGCGGACTCAGCATTGAAAATGTAAGGGGCTTACCGGTGGAGAGACGTAACGACAGGAAGGAGAGCTGCCACACGTGCTGTCTGTGACCAAGCCAGAGCACGTAGGCACTGGCACAGGGCATGCTGGGTAAAACAAAAACCGTTTTAGAGTCCAGCCACACCTTAAATTTGCTGATCAAATGCTCTATTAACTTACATTTTTTAATAGTTGATGTTGGTTCCATGAAAGGGTGAATGAAAAAAGTGTCTGCAGACAGAAGAGTATACGATGAGGGTCAACAAGGTGGAAATCCTCCCACAATGCACTAAAAACAACAGAAATGCACTCACCAAAATCCATACGGTCCTTCTGGTTCCTCTGGAGCAGTCCCAGCAGCAGATCTACTAGCTGAGGGGACGTCTCTCTCGGGATGCTGTCAACAAAGCATTCGCTTTTTAGTAAATAGCAACCAGTGATGGTTATAAAAATAAATATTTAGTAAATGAACTTCATTTCTTATTTGCATATACACACAGCACTGAAAGTGTAAAAACAAAATGTGCAATATTTGAAAGTTCAAAAGATATTTCATTGCATCAGGCTGCATTTATGAAATCAAATACAGAAAAAAACTATATTTTACAATTTAAAAATAACTCTTTTCTGTGTGAATATATTGTAAAATGTACATTTTACTCAATTTTTATCCATTTCTCCAGTCTTCAGTGTCACACAATCCTTCAGAAATCATTCTAATATGCTAATTTGCTGCTCAAGAAACATTTTTTAATATTTTGAGTATAGAAATGCTTGTGCTGCTTAATACTTTAGTTTAAACGATGATATTTTTTTCACAAGTCCTGAAAAGAACACCATTTACTTTTATATCCATTTCATTTAATAATTTAGGTAATCAGTATCTAAAGAGACAACTGTGGTTTTACTTCACAACATTTAGCAACATTTATGACGAATAATGCGCCAAAAGAATAACTAAATTTAGTCAGTGCCCTTACTTTGGCACCAAAGTCTTGTTCTTCTCATAGAACATCCTCAAGTCCTGTGGACTGTTAGCCTGGTCACGTAAACACATGAAACACCATTTAAAAACATCATCCAAAATAACACTTACAGTATACAAAATATATTACTTTATCTTCAACGTCATGAAACTAACCTGAAAAGGCGGTTTTCCCACGAGGCACTGATAAACGACAGTCCCGATGCTCCACAGGTCAGCTTTGGCATCATAATTCTGGGACATGATCACCTCTGGAGCCTATGCGGACAGGTGACAGATTGTAAGAACATGATGCTGCCAATGTCTCAAGCTGCTGACAGGATTCAGCTTGTGGCTACTCACCATGTACATTGGGGATCCACATAATGTGGCCGCCATCATGTTGCTCTGGAGATATCTTGCAAAACCAAAGTCAGCTGTAAAACAAAGAGAGCGCCAGTGTTATTAATAGCAACTCGTTGCTGTCTGATAGTCACGACTTCTAACTTCTGCACAGACTGCAGAGACAATGGTAACAAAGAACCGGCTGTGTGAGAGATCAGAAAGTGCATTACATAGACCGTTAGTTATGAAAGGCTAAGTACATGGACTATAAACATCCTGAGATATTCATTCAGTTTTAGAACGTAGATATTTCATGTGGTTTAAGACTCTTCAGTTTTACTCTAAATGAACGTACAGCACAAAAGTTATACTTGCCAATCTTGATGCGTATGCCGTTGATACTGGACTTCTTGCGGCCCGTGTAGGACAGCAGGATGTTCTGAGGTTTGAGGTCTCTGTGAATGATCCCCTTACTGTTGAGGATGCGCATGGCTGCCGCAATCTGCTGTAGAAAGACCCTCAGCGTGTCCTCTCGCAAAGTGCCCTTGGCTGAAAGAGCAAAGACATCATACTGCTGAGTTACATGGCTATAAAATCTTTTAAGACATTCTATAAAAACCTCCCAGATTTACCAGATGACCACTTACATCGCAGTGCTTCTAAACGGAATATTTCCTGAAAATCAATTGGTGTTATGAAACCTCAGAACCACTAGTTTTAAAGAGCAAGTTTTCTCTGAGGAATGCAGTGATTTCAAGAGGAATCCAGCTGACTGGACGTTTTGGGTGAGGGTGAAAGTTTCCCCCATGCAGTTTTTGCATTGTCACACAACTTCACTGTGATGACCAAGAAAGCAGCTTGGTTTGAAAGTGACTTCTGTGCGAGCTGTGCTTTACATCACTAGGCTACTGTTTATAAGGAATGGACCTTTTCTGCCGAAATGGCAAAAATTTAGCTAAAGTGACCACACCTTTAAAGTGATACAGATGATCATTATAGCCAATGAGTCATTTAAAGTCAAATAAATATTGCAGAACAAAGCAAAACTCAAAATGAAGACCGACTATTGAAAAGTGCTGACCTTGCAAGATTTTAATAATACCCATAATTTCTCACCACACCCAGCTGGGCCAGTAATGCCTGCCAACATTTTCAGTGGCCCAACACAAAACATATGAGTTTAATATTGAAATTAATATCATTATTACATGTATAACCATAAACATTTTGTTTAAATGTAGATTTTTTTATTCTGATATTTATTTTATAAAAAATACCAAATGCACAAATTACAATTTCCCAGGGATAGTTCACCCAAAAATGTAAACTCTGTCATTAATTATTCACCCTTGTGTCATTCCGAACCTGTTAACCCTTCGTTCATCTTTAAAACACAAATTAAGAGATTTTTTATGAAATCTAAGAGTTTTCTGACCCTGTATATACAGCAATGCAACTACCACGTTAAAGGCCCAACAAGGTAGTAAGGACAAAATTATGGTTAAACCACTGACATCACATGGAATATTTTAACCACGTCTTTACTAACTTTCTGGGCCTTGAATATGTCAGTTGTGTTGCTGTCTATGCAGAGTCAGAGAGCTCTCAGATTTGTGTTCTGAAGTCCAACATGAGGTTGAATTATTGATGACATAATTTTTGGGTGAACTATATGTTTGTTTTCTTTACAAAGAAAACACATAATAAAACCTATAATTCATACATTAATTATAACCACACAGGTCCCAAACCATCACAGCAATATCCTCTCTGTCCCTGATTGCCATAAATGTTCAAATCAGAAAATGCTCAGGGGTTTTACATGTAGTGATGTCGCTCTGGGTCCCCTGTTAAAGCAAAACTGGTGTAATCCACTGAGCTGTTAAGAGGATTCCCTTCACCCAATCTGCACTGTAAACAAAGCAATTATGATCACAATGAACCTTGTACAGATCCCAAAACACAGTGTTTGACGTAGCAGTGAGGTTGTATAACTGAGGAACGGTTGCATAATTATACAGGGGGAGAAGTGTGAGAGGCTAGGACCTGCTGTACTGTGTCATCCGTCATGGTTAAACAAAGATAACACTCCATCTGAACATAACAGTCCAGCCAGCATCACACGCACTAAGTAAATGGCACCTGAGTCATCTCTATAATGCCCTTTGCGTCACACATTCAATGAAAACATGGTTTATAGACCAAGCAGATTCCTTTGGCAGAACAAAGACTGCTCGTAAACACCTAACAACAGACTTCACAGTTTATTCACAATAGGTATGTGGGCTAAGCTTTAAATATATATGATAACAGAGGCAGTAATGGCTCTTTGAGAGTGTTGGGAGGTAAGTGTGTTTTAAGACTGAACCCTGAGGCAAACACTTTAACACACACTGTCTCATTTCCCCATTTAAAAAAAAGGAAAGGAAAGAAAAGACGTGACATGTGGCCAGGTATGGTTTCCCATACTAGGAATCTGTGCTCTGTGTTTAACCCATCCACGTGCACACACACAGCACAACACATACACACCACACACAGTGAACACACCTTTTCTAACAAGTGTTTTAAATACTGCTTTTTTTATTCGAGACTCCTGACCAAATGTTCACCTCGCAAGCTGCTTACCTTGCAAATAATCCGCCAGGTCTCCTCCATTGCAGTACTTGAAAAGGAAACAGAAAAATAAACTTCAAAATCAACACAGAACAATAAAAAGCTCTGTCGAGGCTCGAGGACTGGATATTTCATGGGCTGCTGGAGGAGGACAGGGTGGTGTGGTGACACACACATCAATGAATCTAATAAAGTGATGCAGCATTATGGGAACGTCAGTGTGTATTGGCGACTGGTAAAATTTCCACATCATTGATGGAGGGAGGGAAATAGCCCTGAGCATACTGAGGTGGACAGAGATAATACACTACATTTAACAATAAATAACATCTTTAAACCTCTGAGTGAACATCAGAACTTGTGATAGAGGGCTTTAGAAAAATAAAACAATGTGATACATTTTGCATCTGGCTTACAAGCAAGTTTTATTATATAGAATTATTATATAAAAAGCGAATCTTTATACATAACTAAGAGTAAAAGGTCACTAGAAATACCTACAACAGTATCATTTACTTTGTTTTTATTTAATTACAGTAATTTTGTTGCATGTTTATATTCATTTTTAAGCATACCTATTAAGTTTATTGACTATTTCAGTTTTAGTTTTTCTGAAATATCAAGTTAAACTAAATAAAAATGAGAAATGTTGCCTTGTAAATAATATTATTACAAAAAAATTAGTTATCAGTATCAGTAAATAATCAGTTAAAGTTTAAGTAACTTTTACGTGGTTTTAGTGTTTGTTAATTCCAATTACCCTTATTACACTACCCTAATTTACATTACATTCATAATTGTATTAACTATGAAATATTTTCCTTGACTCCCTTATTTTTGTATCAATTTACACGTATACATTTGGGAGCTGCTCTCATATGAAGCATATAGTTAATTCCCTGGAATCTTAACCATGACCTTGCTAATACTGCGCTTTACTATCTAAAGGAAACCCAAGAACTTGGACACATGTGCATGCACAAAGAGCAAATTGCATCAGTGTGACTGGCTCTGGCTTCGAGGACTTTGAGTGTTTCAGAAGCAGGTCCGATTGCACCAAACTCTAGTCTCGTGTCACACACACAGGTGCCAATAAACAATACTCAGAAAACCAGCAGGTTACATTATCATAAGGTACATTCATCAGACATGTTGGACTGATATTACACACTAAAGATATTAAAGCTCTTGAAATTGTTTCTGAGAGCATCTTTCCCTGAACTGATATTTTTAGTTTGGCCTCTTCATGTGTTTGTTTCTCCTTCAGAGACAGCAGTGTTGGGCAATACTAGACACCATAGCCATGAAACATTAGGCATGCTGGGGCCTCATGACAACAACAAGAGCTTGTGGAAATGATAAATAGAGGGGTGAAGACATGCTTTATGCTCACCTCCATAACCAGGAATACAGAACTTGGTGTTTCCTAAAAGAAAAAAGATAAAAAACATCATTATACTCAGTAACAGCCCATAACAGCTAACATCCATCAACAGCACTGATTTGTTTGCGCACAGGTCCATATCCTCCAGCAAGCAGGTGGTTGTAGAAATCCAGGCACGTGCGTAAGTAAAAACGACTCACGTTTCAGATCCTGGCTTGCAAACCTCATGTTGTTGAGACTAGTGCTCCTGTGTCAATACTTAAGGAATTAGACTCTGAATGCCAGCCAAATAAAAAACACAAAGCCCCTGTTTTTTTCTAGGAAGTGGGCTGTTACAGTAAACAAGACAAACCACCGAACTTCCTCCACCATCTCATCTCAAAGTTTTATAATTCATTGTAACTTTCAGTGAATTGATGTTGGCAGGCCATTAATGCAGTTGTGATGGACTGGTCCATCAACAAAGAAAGCGCGGCCATTTTATGTGCTGCTCATAAGTGGTTGCCTGTGGAGAGTGTGTGTGGGAAGAGCTTGTCATAGCGGTCAACACACCATTTGCCTATATTAGCTCTCGTCCCTCCCCACTGTATCTCATGACTTCAACACGACTGACTGCTCGAAATCTCTGTTACTCAGTATTTTGGCCAAATTAGTTTTGGAGATACAAAATGATTGATATTTAATATGAACTTAGACTGCATAGACAAATTAGTGTATTTTATGTTCTGCATACAACATAGATTAGATAAAACCATGACCAAAAATCTGTTAAAAACAATATGAAACGTTTATTTGGATTAAATATGGAGAGGCGTCTCGCTCATGTTTTAATTGATTTAAAATATCAGATGATACCATGACACATGGAACAACATACAGAGTTCAGTTAACCAAATTTAATTACAGAAACGTTTGGTTTTGCTCAAATTTAAACTTTTTGGGGGGTTTCAGTGTTTGGCAAAAAATTCATGCTGGTGGAGAACACAAATAATTTAATAATACAGCTAAACTAAATCGTGTACCTGCAGCATTTAAAATGATCAATTTTGGCTTTTAGTGTTTAATTTTGATTTAAGAAAAAGTATTTGATATATTTAAATCATCATTGGCTTATCAACCACAATTTTATTTTTGGTGCAATCCTAAACAACAAAAAAAGTCTTGAAACAAAGGCAAGCAGCTCATGGGCTAATGATTCATAATCTTATCCCAGGAAAGCCTACCTCTCCATTCATGGGATCTGGGATCAATGCAGTCAAGGGGCTACAAGGGGAACTGCCACTGATTGTCAGTCTGACTGCATAATGGGCTGATTTGAGCCGGCAGTAAAGAGGGATGGGAAGGAGAAAGGAAATGGAGCATCTCCGGCTAGGGAGGGGTTGATCAACTCGAGGGCATCATTAACGCTGCCATTACATATCAGTCATTCCTTGAATTTGACCTCTTCATCTGTGACTTCATCTTAAGTCAAATGGCTCTGAGCATGATATCCACAAACAAACACACGGGTCATTTGATGAGAAGTGCAAAAGGAACCATTGACCAAGTGTGGGAAGAAAAAGAAAAACAAACAGCTATGGTCCAGAACCACATGTCCAAACACACAAATGCCGTCCTGCCAATTTTTTCCTTTCTTTTGGCAAGAGATGAGATTCCACTTAGGCACTTGGATAACAAAATACATCATGATTTAAGAGCAGAGGTAATGTCATTTATATTTACCATGTAAACAAGGATAAAAATTAGATCGGTCACCAAACACTGAACTCTGGACAATACATGAACGGCCATCATTGTGCAACAATGTGCTGCTACTTCTGTGGGACATGTAACATGTGCATGTCCAAACTGTGCATTTGGAGCAACTTAGCATATTATGCAGCTGGGAAGCATAACTGGATATATAAATGGAAAGAATAATCAGCCACAGGTAATAAGCCAATATCAGTAATTTTGAAAAACTGGAGTTGAGATCAGACTACCATTGCATCAGAATTTCATAATATGACACACTTTACCCCAACCAAAAATGTTGCTAGATTAGAAATGTTTTAAATATGCACAGCTAATACATATATACATATATATATCTTGCCTAAGATATATATTTTACTTTAATATCAACGATTTAATTAAACACCCTGAAACACTATAAAGAGTCTAATTACCCAATTTACTCATCAAAATCTGATTTTCTGTTTTTACCTACATGATTAATTATTCAGTTAGATGTTTTGCAAATAAATTCATTTTGTTGCATCAAACATTACAGTTGCTATCATAAAGAACCTGAACTTTGGTATAGGGGTCAACCCTACAACAAAGCACCATTGACTAAAAAAACTCAAGCTTTGAGATTCCAGAGCTGCGTTCCAATCATATCTCCACAGCTAACACAAACTTTACAACATTGGAAAATACAGGCATGATATGAAGTCAAAAAGCAGCACCGTCTGGCCAGTCAGTGTGAGCATTGCATCATAACTAGACTTGCTGGCTTACATAAGTTGGACCCAAGCCAAAGCATGGCTTTAAATACTAGGAATGTTTGAGATGGATGTGTTCTTCCTAGAAACGGGTTTCTAGTAATCTACATGATGAGGGAACACAACATTCTAGGGCTGTAATGAATACGTCAGGTGACTTGAGCCTATAGACACAAACTGTCTTTTAAGAAGAGAATGTTTCTACACTAATGTCCCTGGAGCTCTGAATGACACACTAGAGGATGTTTATCAGCAGGAACAGGTAGTGAAGAAAAACAGCACATCATTTAGCCAGTGACAAGGCCAAGAACATCACAGTTTTAGACAGAGATAAAGACAGAAATAAACAGATTTTCTTGGGTCTACTACAGCCTACAAAGGCCTGGTAAACAGACAACCTACATTTGGTGACATGTTGGTGGAAAGAAATGAGGGCAGACATTTAGAGAGCACTATTACACTATATGGTGGAAGAAAGCATTAATTGCTAAATAAAAAAGTGTTATTCTGCATTGTTAACACAACTTATTAGCTGAATGGTAGTTAGTTCCTGTAGGCAGCTGTCGAGGAAAGCATTAACAGGTTCCAGATGTTCTTTCCTTGCAAACAACACTCACTGCTTATTGTCTTCATTTAAATTCATCCCTCCCCTTCTTCTCAGAAAACTGAAGACAACAAGTCAATTCATCCTCCACTGGGACACGCTGTTCTCTAACAGGAAGTTCAAGTTTTGTTTTGACACATATGATTGTCTTTTGCATATGTGACTCATAAACAAGTCTGACTCCTCCTACCCAGACTTAAAACCCAGCCCACTCCTCATTCCCACTTTATGTTTCCAAGCAGCCAGAATCCTTCCATCCCTGTGAACTCCTTACTAATTTCCCTCTCTTTACAAATTCACATGTTGTGTCCAAAACAACAAACACCACTGACATACATGCAATCCATTTATCAATCATATTTTGTGTTCCACTTAAAATCTAACATTATAAAGGCTTGGAATAAAAAAAGTATATATGTATATATACTTTTTTTTCTAGAATTTTATATATCAATATAACTATAAAACGATAAGAATAATAATTGTTCATGTTATTATATTAATAAGTGCTGTCAAACAATTAATTGTGATAAATCACATCCAAAATAAAAGTTTAAATTATATATTTATATGTACTGTGTATATTTATTATATATACATAAATACACATACATACAATTTAAAAAATGTTACACGTTTACCCATTCTATATATATATATATAATACATAAACATAACAAATAAATATATAAATAAATAAGAATTATTACTTCTGTAAAAATAAATAAAAAATTGTGCAAATATATATTTTATATATATATATTTTTATATATATATATATATATATTTTTTTTTTTTTTAAACCGTTACACTTTTATTCTGGCACTCTTTTTATAGAGGCAGCCCTTAAAGGTTTACTTTTGTTAACCAAATCCAATTTAAAAGAGAACTGAACAACACTGAATCATCAGCTCTTTGTGTTTAAAAAACACAGAACACATATTTTTGGCGACTTTCACACTAAGACATAACGCAATTTTGGTTTACTTTAGACTACTTTTGCAGCTCTGAGGGTGAGTTGGGTGAACTATCCCTTTAAAGGCAAAGCACAAGTACACCCGTGTCAGGCAGAAGAAGAATCACCACCCTGTTATTACAGCAGGTCTCCAGCCTCCCTCTGTCAGAGCAGGGACATCTCTGAATAGCGTTTGACTGGAGCTGCTCAGCTTTTACTGCAAGCCTGTAATTAAAACGGCTGTTGAGATATCTTCAGTTCCATCGGTACAGATCCCCATTGAGGAAAAGCTCAATAAACGCTTCAACATCTCTATGTGTTCGCGCTGGAAACAAGCCGGCACGTGTAAACTGGCACTGACGTTGGCATTAATCACAAGCAGCCTCCATTCACACTTCTTCATCATGTGGGACGAGATGGTTATCGGAGCTGCAGGTCTATCGCGCGGCATATGCTCCATGTGGTGTAGTGGGATCTGAGGGCCTCCTCTTTCAGCACAGCTTCAGTGTGAAAGGCCAAGCGCTCCCTGTTGCTATGCTTTAACTAGACACCTCTGGCTGCGTACAAAAAAAGTCAATCCTCCTAACATCTTTAATGACAGTGGATTGTAAACAGTCTACAGTAGAGTAATTGGGCTTGGAAGAGAGCACCATCGATATTCCCCAGGGCTCTGTGCTGCCATCAGGAGAAGTGTGCTGGAGAAAGGTCACAGTTTTTCTGTAGTACTGTATATGCCTCTTGGTGCCCGCTGAGGTAAATGGCCATTAAATCAGGAATGAAGGACTATATTAGAAACAGAGATCCAAACTAATTTTGTGAGCCCTAAACTAAAGACCAGCGCAAAGAATGCTTCTGCCACTGGGGAATAAAGCACTTTAGTGTAATCAGTATAATTGTAGCTCTTATACAAAAAATTTTATAACATTATAAGGTATTAACTAAAGCATAAAGCAATAAACGTTTGTGTTTTATAATATATTGCGTGTACTGTATATGTTTAGATGTATTTATAAAAACACATAAATATTCAAGAAATATTTACATATGTATATATTGGTGCTGTCAAATGATTAATCACAATTAACATAAAAGTTTTGGTTTACATAATGTGTTTGTGCTGTGTTTGTTTATTAATTATTTAAATATAAACACATGCATGTATATATTTATTATTATATTATATTTTTAGTTTATAGATGAAATAGATTTATATATAAATTATATATAATATATAATATTATATTATATTATATATATTATATAAATTCTAAATGATAACAATTATAACAATATTATAAATATACATGTAAATACATGTAAATATTTTCTAAATATAGACTGTATATGTTTGTATTCATTTATATACACATACTAAATAGACACAGTACACACCGCATATATTATGTAAACAAAAACTTTTATTTTGGCTGTGATTAATCACAACTAATCGTTTGACAGCACTATATCTACATATATATATCATATTTATATTGTTTATAAATTTACATATATATTACATACATGTATTAAATAAATGCATGTGTGTATCATGATTATTTGATTTGACAGCCCTTTATATAATGCATGTCTGTATATACATATACAAATTGACTTTATATTAAATATATATGTGATGTAGTATTTCTTTGTTATTCTTAATTTCTATTTTTTTATTGATATGCTAGTTTTTTTCATTCATTTAGATGAAACAGTATATCTTGAAACGTAAATACTGTATTTCATAGCAGTAAGTGTTCACTTGAGTTCACAGAGTTCATGACTGCATATCATTTCTAATGCAAAAGCTTTTCAAATACTGAACATGATTCAGATATCCCTGTCTTTTCCTAGAAAAAGAGCAGCTGAAATACGGAGGGGTGGAATGACTTGAATCTTCCAGGGTAAATTAAGATTTAATTCCACCTTGGTCAGACTGAGCGCGTGATTTCAAAGACTGGACGCAGATCTCAGCGTTGCACAAATTTATTTATGGTCGCCTGACTGCATAAGTGACGCAGCATGTGAGCATCCAAAAACAGCTGATGAACAGCTACAGTACGTCACCACTGACACCCACTTATCCAATTCAGCACAGGGAGGAAAAACACACCTCGGGCCAAATGGGAGAAAGTTTTACAGCCAAAACAAAATGCTAGAATTTCTCACACCAACTAAAAGTTAAACAGCACACCTTCCTTCCTTCAAGACGAATGTAAACCGCTTGTAGTGCGCTCGGACCTCTCTGCCTTTGCAGGAGAGATATATTACACATGAAATCGCTCAAGTGTCTTCCTGGAGTAGACCGAAAATCCTGCAGCGTTCAGCACAAAAACTAATGCAGAAAAGCATGCTGAAAAATGAGGGGTCCTGCAGATCTGTGTTGGGTGGGAGTGTTATATAAGCATGCTGCGTGGGAAGAGCAGGATATTTAACGTCTCTCTTCACTATACTGGGAAGCATTACGTGTCAAAGGTGTATAGGTGACTGAATCATAACAGCCATAATTAAACCCACAGCTTGATCCTGCCGTAGACGTCAGCATCCTTTCAGAACAGTGCCTGCTCTGTCAGCCGAGGGTTTGGACCAATGAAAAGCCAGCCCACACCATTCCAGCGGAGGCAAACCCTCCCCCTATAAGAGCCTGCTGGTGGGATGCAGAAGGAGGAACGCTGGGTATTGATGGATGAATTAGCTTGCGAACAAAACAGGCTGACTTCTGACATTTTCTGCATGGCATTTAGCATTCAGCCCCAAGGATGCTGAGAAATAATCTTATTTCCTTCTGGCCAGTGACGGTATTCTCTAACATGCACCACGAGAGACCTACACGCAATGTATTTTTGCATAATTGCAATTAATGTTTGCTCAAATGACTTCATTAGCACTAGAGAATCACTCAAGTGGTCTCATGCACGGTACAGCAGGGCTTAGTCTAGGACAGGTCATGTGACTTATCATGTGAATGGTGGTGTTATATAAGAACTGGGCCAGTCCCGAAGGCCCTCACAGCTCTTAGTGGATAGTAGCAAAGCACTAACAGCTCAAGGCATCTCTGCTCAGAGTTAGTAAGGATAATAAAGGGGTAGAAGTGCATTACCTGGACATCGTACAGCGCCACAATGTTCTCATGTTGGAGTTCCTGTTAAAAGAAATACTGTCACTGTCTGAAAATACTGTGGAATTGTGAAAAATAGTAGAATATCATATAAATTATCATTTAAAATATCAATTGTAATAATAATAATATGCACAACATCCAAAAGTTTGGGTTGTGCTGCTTAATATTTTGTAGAAACAGTAATACATTTTCTTCGGGATACATAAAATGTAGATTTTGAAATATCTTTTGCATAATACACATGTTATAAACACAAAAAAGAAAACCAATGACAGCTCACCTTTAAAATTTTGATTTCTTTGCCAAGCAGAATCTGAGATTTGGAGAGATTCTTTTTGTTAATACTCTTGATGGCGACCTCCCAATCAGTCTTCTGCAAATA
The DNA here is from genome assembly GCA_032353835.1 of Enteromius viviparus. Classification (NCBI taxonomy): domain Eukaryota; kingdom Metazoa; phylum Chordata; class Actinopteri; order Cypriniformes; family Cyprinidae; genus Enteromius; species Enteromius viviparus. The sequence goes on from JAUCNO010000191.1 coordinate 7,931,634, forward strand.
TTATACAAAGAGAGCAATTATCATTAAGTGGGATGGCAGAGGGGGGTTACACGGCCTAATTACATTACAATGAATCCTACAAAGCATTTATTTCTTACATTTTGAGCATCAGAGTTGAAATATTGACTGTTTAACCCTGTATGTGGGAGTCTTTGGTTGAAGACACACTAACATTTTGCTTCTTTATGCATCTTTACGCATCCATTATGCATCTATTTCTCAACTTGTGACCTGATACCACATAAAGCAGAGAGCACAATTGAGATTTTAGCCTTTGGGAGAGTCGTTTGTGTATGATGGGATTCCATAGGGCCACACACACTAGCTTAAAGACAATGTGTCCCCAACACAGAGTGGAAATCCATGAATAGAACGATGGTTTTCATGTAAATGTAGGTTAATAGGAGATGTTCCTGCGGCACACTGTGCTGTAGCCAAGTGCTGGCAGCACGCAAGAGCGGCTGCGTTCATCTCGCCTCGCTTAAAACCGACTCAGCCAAGCGTGGTGAAGGCAACCCAGAGAAAACGCTGCTGGCTTCTATACTGACCCCATTCAGTAGATGAGCATTCAAAGTCTCTGCTTTTAACATCTAATCAAGGAATGAGAGGCTGAATGCACAATATAAATGGAGAATATATGCATCTTATTTATGTCCTGTATCGTTCTGCATGTCGTCCCAGCTACAATGCATTAATCAGAGCTCAAAAGCATGTGCGATTATGAATATCGTAATATGTTTGTAGGATACAAATATCTGGTAGTATTGAGTCAGCTGCTTTGGACGAGGTAGGTGATCATAAATATGTATCAGATTACTCATGCTATATAAAGTCATTTTACTACATACTGTGCATTCACTAAACTTTTCCTCACACAAACATGCAGAGATAACCCACTGTAATGATCTACAGATGCACAATAAATCATTGACCATAGAGGCATGGGCCAATATTAACATTTAATCTGATTAGACTAGGTTTCAACAGAACTATAGAATTGTGTGTCTGTTGATTTTAATCTAACATTTTTGGCCATAGCTCGTAAACCGTTTGTCGTTTCATTAGCCCGAACAAAAGTGCACAGGTGGGATTTTTGCTCTAGGACACACTGTTTTCCCGCAAAATTGAGCTATATCCTAGCTTTTTTTGAACGATCGAAACCAAACCACTGCAGAAATAATCTTTTGAACATTGAGTATCAATAATTATCCAAAAAAAAAAGATGAAATTTTGATTTTGTTGCGAAACAGTAGGCCAATTAGCGTCTATGCTAACGTTGGCCAAATGTTATTTGGACTGTAACTCTGGAACGGAATGAGCTAGCTTCACCAAACTATACACATGTGTATAAGCTCAACCTGAAGTCAAATTAAAAAGAAACCATTAGTCTTAAAATTTGTTAGTCAGCAACTTGCAAACTTGCACAAGTCTCTATGAGGACATTAGCATATCTCAAAAAACATGGCTGCCATCGGCCGATGAAATTTGAGCACTTATTAGACAAGGTTAACGCAGGTCGTTCGGAATGAAACTCTGTAGGCATGTTCGACTCATGGTCCTAAAGGTCTGTAAAAATAATTTTAAAAAATCGATCATTTGATATACCTCCTCATAATGAGCAAAATGGTAAAAAACTAATTTTTTAACCTAGTCTCAGGTTTGTCGCTGGATCAAACCAATACAGAACAATAGTCTGGTCTCTCTAGATTAATAATTATGCACATCATGCAAAGTTTCATAGAGCTCAGACTATAACTAGCACTCTAACCATTAAAAAAGGCCTCAAAAGCACAATAGTTCCATAGTAAATGACCTTAAATCCCTCATACATTCACTTACAGACTACATCTTCATATAATATCATAGTTCTCCTTGTTCTGAACAACTTTGCTTCTGGGATTAATCATGTCCATCAAACAGTTTTGACAAAAAACACTGTAGTAGTTATAACACTATTAAGTAGCAATTAAAAACCACTAGATTGCAGTGCAGGACCACTAATCAGAACACAAACAGTGCTTTTCATGTTTGCTGGTGGAGACATTATAAAATCACTATTTTAACATTTAGTTATACTTTACTATTTTGCTCATAAAGGTTTTACATTTTTGCCAGATAATCATTACAGTGAAACCTGAAAATAACATATAAATTATTTAAAGGACTTGCAATAACTGTTCCCTATCATTTATTTCAAATATCTAAAATTGCAATACAATATGTGTGAATGTATGCCCGTGTATGTGTGTTTGAATTAATATAATAGTTTAACCATTTCATTTCTGTGTGTTTGTGTCTGTGTTTGTATTAATATAAAAGTTTAACTATTTCATTTCTGTTTGTCTGTGTGTGTGAATGTGTATGTGTGTTTGTCTCTAAGCCAATTGTCCATTTTTGATGTGCTTTCGATGTGTCAACCTATTTAACCTCAAAGGCAAAATGCTCGCAACTATATATATATATATATATATAATTATTTTTTTACTCTAATGCATTTCAGATCTGTTTTGCATTGAAACTTAAATAATATAAGAATATTATCAGATATTCACAAATGAGATCTTTTTAATATCTCAGTAGTTTCACCTGGACACCAATGATATTACATTAACAAAAAAATGGAGATGTAACATGCTTCTCAAATGGTTTTCGTGAGAAAAACAACCCAGTAATTGCACAGCCTATGTCCCATGTTTTCAGAGGAGATCTCAATGGTTGAGGCCTACAATTTTGCTCAGAATTGTACCAAAGTGTCCAATTAAAATCCCAACAGTTAGCCTAGTATCTATTCCAGCTTATCAATTCAACATACTTGTTTATGAGGCGTAGTATTTATCCCAGTTTGTTTCTAGTAAATTTTAATATTTTACATTAAATCTGTATATTATATAATACTGAACATTTTACCTAAAAAGACCTAAAAGATTTTAATTCCTCTTGGTCTTAAAAATAAAACAATAACAGCAAACACAGATACTTATTAGTTTCATGCAATGATGTCTAAGTGGCTTGCAATGTCCTCATAACATACAGTCAGTGTGTTTTGTGTATTTAGGCAATGTCAAAATCAAGCACTTAAATCATAACAAAATATGGGTCCCGTCCCTCCGCCCAAACGTACAAGTAGACCGGTCAGTCCTATTGACGTCAGACGGCTTATTCACGGAGGCTGTTTTATGAATGAGCGACTCTAGCAGTATGTGACCTATTCAAGCACACGTTACATAAAACAACCCACGGTTTCTAATCAAGAACTGCTATGACATAGAGATGTGCAAAAACACAACGCATGCTCTACACAAATCTATATTATTAAAATGCATTTAGTGCATGTAAATTTGACATTTAAATGCCTCACTCTAACTGAGATGCAAATAGGATAAACTACATGCACAGAACCAGCGTGGCCCATATTTTTGCAGTGCATAATGATGCTCAGCCGCAGGGTCTCAAACCAGGCATGTGCTTATTTACCTTTTTATGTCTTCCCTTAAAGACGACCGCAAAGGCTCCGTGTCCGACGAGGTCTTTTCGGCTGTACTCAAAGTCTCCCACCGTCTCCATTTTTTGGCAGGTGTCCGGTGAAAGAGAACAGCTTGTGATGGAGAGGCTATCGGAGACAAGTTCTTCAAACTCTCGTTAATCCAGACGACAGTCTGTCCGAGAACCCTGTCATCCCCAAATTATCAATGCGAAAGACGATATAGTACACTTGAGAGTTTCCTATTAGCTGTCTGGCGTAAAATCAAGACAAAGTCAGAATCAAAACAAAGGATAGCTAACGTTAAAGGTGAAGTTTACTATCTAGATGCGCAGGGTGCTGATAACTAGTTCCATTGTCGCCCTCTGATCCAGTTAACAAGACATTTCGCAAAATAGCTAGATGAATTAGCTATTAATTAATCTCAAACCTATAACTACATGATGTCAGTTCAGTTCAAAAAGAAAGCAAGAGGTTGCAAACGGCCTCTCTCTCTTAACGTTGCTGTGATAGTGCCTCGTTAACTCACTAACGTTAACGGCGCGGTGGGTCATTGAGTTTCCCATCGCTAGCTGGCTAAAATGACAGCCAGAGCAAATCCAATAACATCTACAATTACAAAGCAGCAGATAAATCGCGATAAACAATATCTAAAAGTGTTCCGACATCTATTTTACACATACACACGCAGTGCCGCTTATATAATGACAGGTCAGTTCGTAAAAAACGCAATCCAGCACCGTTCCTATTCGTTTAATGCAATAGTCATCTGTCCTCTGCTTCTATGGTACTCCCTTCAAATCCATATGATAGCTGGGTACCGATACACCATTTCTTCAGTTCACCCCCCTGTCCTGCTTTCGATCTCGCAGGACATTGCCGGAAAACATCAGTGGGTCACTTTTAGGAAACGCGGGAAAAGACGTAAAAAGCACGATCCGTTACGTGAAGGGGATCTAACGTTAATCTTCAATTCGTTCCAAGAAGTTGACCATGATCACAGCTTGCTGCATTACAATGACAGAGCTCTTACAGGAGAAGACCATCATAGCGTGTTCCTCCGCGCACCCGAGTGCGTCGCCCTCCGCCGCGAGAGATAGTCCCAACTCGCTTCACAAAGCCCTAGCTCGACAAGAGAATAGTAGGCTATGCAAAAGAGAAGAACATTGTTGGGATGCTGTGAAAAAAGACAACGCAGTTAATTGTCCAGCAAAATGTAGTTTAATAAGTACTTATGAAAAAAGTAATAAATAAAAATGTATTAATGGTAATTATACCGAGTAAGTTCAAGAAAAACACGCATGTGAAATGTTCATTACGTTGAATAACTGCACAGAGTGCTAGACTCCAATGCTAATTTATTTTTAACAGAACAAAAACAATCTGACAGCACTTGGTCCTCCCTCTGGCGGCGGCGACCTGAATGAACACGCAAATAAAAACAAAACTGTTTACTTTTGTCATTAAAGGCCTCACTGGCATCCTCTGGTGGTAAAACATACTGCAAAAATGATTCTCTTTCCTTGGCATTTTTGTAGTTTTCCATTTCAAATATCTAAACACTCATAAATCAAGATACATTAAATTGAGCAGGAAAAATATCTAAAAAATATCAAAACCAGGCCCAAAGTCATCTTATGCTTTTCTTTGAATTAAGTTGATTTGTTTTACACCATTTACCATTATATTTTTTAAACATTTAAACATAAACTCACTTTTATGTAACTGAGTCATTTAGTTTCTTCATGATTGTTGATTAAGAATGTTTTTGCAGGGCAGCATTCCCAGAAATCGCAAGATGTCTACACTATATGAGATAGTGCTTTAAATATTAAATCTGCTTTTGTTATTAAGAAGACACATGCTGAGTGACTCATGTATGAACATGCCTTTTGCATGTCCATGTGAGGCATCAAGTAAAAGATTTATAAGCTGAGGCAATAGACATGGGTGGGTCCATCTCCAGTGTCACTTTATGGTCGCTTAGCATTGGAGAGCAGCATGATCATGGCTGTCAGTGTGTGTGATGGCTGTGATGGTCAAGAATTTCTTCTGTTGGCTCATTCAATGGCAATACTGGCATACCTCTTAAAAGCAATGGTTAGCGTAATAGCAACAATCCATTAACATTCTCATTAACCCCGTAAATTCCATTGAATCATACACTCACATTCATTCTGATGATTATTTATATTCTTAGCAGTTAAAAGGACCTTGTAGTATAATTATTAAAAATGTCTACCTTCAGGTTGTGCGTGGTGCATTTGTCTTTTGCTGTGCAATCTTAAATGGTTTTTATTAAGTAAACATATTAGAATCACTTTTATATTGTTAGTAATAGTTCAAGAACACTTTTTGTACTGAAGCAAAATAGGCTTGATGATCCACAAATAGTTTTGCTTTGAAAAGTTATTTTAAAAGTATCTTATATGTTACGTCAGGCTTTAAGAAAAGTTTATTAGTATATTTTATCTCTGAATCATCATTGTATTGCATTTTTTTGCCACCACAATTAAAACATACAGATATTTGATCATAAAACTATTTAAATGTCATCTTACTGTAACAACATTATAATAGGGATACAGACTGACAGCTTATATTTACATGCATTTTATGAAAGCAGTCTGTTATACTGAAATTTAACTCTTATCATCTTATAATACAAGCTATCAGAATTTAATCTTACTTTTTTGGCATTAAATATGAATATCGGCAACTGGTCTTTTTTTGGTTTATTTGCATGTAAGTTTGCATATTTTGTCTATAGATCCGATAAACCGTATAGCTGTATAGCTCAAAATATGGTTAGCATCATGAGATGTAAAAGCAGAGAGGTCATAATCAAACAATAACCACGTGTCATGTAATTGAAAGCACAAAGGTATTGCTATCAAAAATTATTAGTCCTTACAATAAATGCTGATGGTGTCCTATATGAAAATGAATGAAATTTTCTTTTCAGCCTCTCCATATTTCTTGTTCACAACCTGAAGTTTCTTTTCAATATTGGTGACTGCAACAAATTCAAGACAGAGGTTAATAAAAGGTTTTTTATTAAGTAATATGAGCACTTAACTAGCTAGACAAAGCACAACAAAGGAATTTGAATATTATGTATGTTTACTTCAGAAACAAGATTCATTCAGACTCCAAACACAGATTCGTTCAGCAGAGTTACAACTAATGAACTGCTCCTTCACAAGACACTAAAATGCTACCAGCTTGTGCTAAAGTCAGTCTATATGGAGGCAGAAAAGCCACCAAAGCAGTTGTGCACTTCAAAAGAAAGAGACTTAAGTGAATGAAAGGTATTAAGAATTAAACGTCAGAATGATTTGTTCACTTAAAAGATTCATGAATTATAGCAGTTCGTAATGATGCTGGCCTTAACAGACACCACTACACACGCACAGATGAGGAATATATTCATTAAATGAACATTAAATGAAGATTTTAATGGTAATACAGAAGCTTATTACATGTAATGTATAGCTTAAGCTGCTCTAATTGACTTACTGCTAATGATGTCATGTTGTTTACATTTAAATGAGCTAACTTTATATCAGCACAGCAGCTTTAGTTGATTTTTAAAAATTCAAAACAACTGTCCCTGAAGCCTGATCGCACACACACACGCTCTTCACAACTCTACGGTTTGGTGAGTTACATCAATTTTTCAGTTTGTGAAGCTTCTCTTGATTCTTCTTCATGGAGCAGCGTCGCCCGAGAAGAACCAGAGCTCTTCCCACACACCTGAAGGGCTTTTTAGTGGAGGCCTGCTCTTCCATTCAAGAGTTCTCTGAGCTTCCACAGCTGGCAGCTGTCATCCAGTTAGATCACATCTACAGCTGCATCTCTGCCAAAACTAGAAGACCCAAACGTTTGGAAGAGCGCTACATGAAGAACATTGCTTTTCTTCCCAAACTCCGACCAGCAATCTCAGTCTCTTCAGTGGACACGTGTCAGTCTCCGCTGCTCCAGCAAGAAGTGCCCGACTCCATCCATGGCCACAGTATACAGGGCTACCAGAACATTTACCACTCTGTAGTCGAGCCGATGATGAAGACATGCTGTGGTCAGCACCGTCCCTACAGCCTTGAGCTGGGACTGAAGATAAAGCAGCAGCTGTGGGAGACGCTCAGCTGCCCATCACTGCAGGAGACTGAGCAGCCTGAAGGATATTATCTCATCACTGAAAGCTTCTCCACAACCAGCAGAAGCTTACCTCCACGAATAGACATGAACATCAGTGAAGAGCCCCTGCCTGAGGAACCCAGAAGGAAGAAGCCCAGACACTGAGCCATCACAGTGTCACATGGAGCTCCACAAAACGGGAACTGTAAATATTGTATATATATTTACTGTACATGGTTCTTTAATATAGAGTAAGCTTCAGTTTGTAGAGTAAGTTTTATTTTGTAGAGTTGCTGGATGATTTTTGGTGATTGTGCTGATCTGCCATTTTATCACATTGCTACGTGGTTTTGTCCGGATGTTTTGGTGGTTTCTGGTGCGTTGACATGAATTTGGCAAGGTTTTCTGCACATAGTTAGTTTGTTGTGTTGTGGTTGCTGGACTCCTCTGTTTGGTTTTCATTCGTCGTTACATGGTTGTTAGTTGTTAGATGTTTTGGTTGGTTGGTTGACATGCGGTTGTTTTAAGCAGTTAGGTTAGGTTAGGTTAGGGTCCCTCACATGGTTTGCAGCTTGACGTGCTGTGAGGGCTTGTGTGCATCTGTGATGCTGAGAGCTACGCCACTGGTAGTTCACAACTACTGGTAGGGTCTCCCATAGTGGACAGGTCTCAGCTGAGATGCCAGACGAAGACAAACCACCTGATTGTGGAGGGCAGGAGATCACCAGATCACAGTCTAACAATGATGGTAGACATTATCATCTGAATGGAAAAAACGTCAAATTGATTATGTGGAAGTCATCGATGGACTGGCATTCTTGTATTTGGTGACCTCAGGTAAATAATCATGTAAATACAGACAAGAAAAAAATGAGAAGAATTACTCTTAACTATATAATCACAGTAATCTTGGACTTCATAAACATTTTTTTTAATTAAAGTGCTAAAATGTAACTTTATATTCTATATGTAGATTTAGACTGATGACTGAATGTATTTATATGTATGAAATAGACGAGGATATTTCTCGATGCTGATCACACTAGTCCAGCAGGTGGCGGTATAGGTAAATGTGGACTATCCGCCTATAATACAAAGAAGAAGAAGAAGAAGATCAACGATCCCGACGCAGGTTGATGATGTGAAGTTATGTTGAGGTAATCTGTCTGTTTCAGACATCTGAAAGTTGTTTTCATTCAGCAGTAATTTTCATTACCATGCGGTCTAAGGTTACGTTATGTAATGTACACAAAAAAATAATGAACTTTCCTTTTTTTAGTGTGAAAGACTTTAAGAATTAAAAGTATTTTCACACATATAGTAGAGGGAGGTACAAAGTATCCACATTTAATTCCTAAAATGTAATACTAAGGTTTACCGCATTTTCCATGTGAAGCATAAAGCTCTGTAATCTGATTAATCACACTTTCTCAATGTTCCGATTATGTACACCAGATGTTAGTTGAACTTAATCAGCATTTTACAAAACTGAAGTGATATGAGCGAATCATTTAGTAAAGTGATTCACTGAGATGACTCCCACAAAACTGACAAACTCCTCCCACCGGAATTGCATAACCAGAGGTCGTCTACCTAGAAAGTCCACATGGGAAAGACAATTTAGACAAGATTGCAGCTGAAATAAACAGACAATTTGTTGTAAGTTCTTCAACAATCATACAGTGTTCACGTCTGCTTATAGACACTACTGCTTTATGCTCGTTGCTTCTGTTTTCAGAGTATTAACATAAATGCATTTGGGTTTGCTTAAGTTGTTATTAATGCTATCTTATCATAATGACCTAAAAGGTATGTATGTTTGTATAGTAAAAAGTCCAATATAATAAAACTTATAACGTTGTACAATTACTCAAGTGCTTTGCACATCTGGACATCAGCTGTCAAAACCGACCTGACAAAGAAATCTTTCAGGTAAAGTTTATTGGAATACCTCCTAAACATGCATGTACACGTTGTGAAATATGATGGAGTTTGTGAAATAAGTATACTGCACTAATGGCAATTTAACAAACATTTTTTTTCTTATGCTTTTTTTTTGGAGGCTTGTTTTATGCAGTCTTCTCTGCTTGCAGACTCGCGATCTAGACTGACTTTACAGAAATGTCTCGGGAGCAGCTGGCAGTTCAGCAGGCCAGGAAGGCTTTCTTGACTGGAAGATCTAAACCCCTGGACTACAGAATTAAACAACTTCAAAACCTAAAGAGATTCATTAAAGAAAAAACAACAGACATTGCCAGTGCCGTAAGAGAAGACCTCCATAAGGTGAAAAAAATAGTGCAATCTCTGCACGTTCTCTTAGGATGTCTGTTTGTGTTGAACATAATAGCTGTGTTTTCACAGACTGCAAATGCAACACAGCTGTTTGAGATCCTCGGCTTGGAGGGAGAAATCAATCTGGCTGTCAGCAAGCTGGCTGAGTGGGCAGCTCCTCGTCCTGTGAATAAAAACCTTCTCACCATTGTAGATGATGTGTACATACAGCCAGAGCCTCTCGGTGTTGTGCTTATCATCGGGGCATGGAACTATCCAATAGCAGTTACCCTGCAGCCTCTTGTGGGTGCCATTGCTGCAGGTAAAGCAAAAATCTACCAAGACTGTCAATATGCCATGTAATTATTGCTATGCTTAAAGGTAAAAACACCATCAAATATAACAAAGGTAGCCCATACAGCATTCAAGTCTTCTGAAGCCGAAGCACTTTTTTTTTCTCTGTGAGGAACAGGTGCAAATATTTACTAATATTCTCTTCATCATTACATTTAAAAGCTGCCTTTGATATTTTCTGTTTCTTTAGGTAATGCTGCAGTTGTGAAACCTTCAGAAGTGAGCTCTCACACAGCCAAAATTATGGAGCTCCTGCCTCTCTACCTGGACCCTGTAATACTTCTTTTACTGACACTGTTATATATGTCATATGTAATAGATGGTTTAATCTGGCCCATGCGCCTGGACCTAAGTTAGCTTCCGTTCTGTGTTTGTTTATTGGTCTGGTTGGTGCCGCCGACTACAACCACTTAATGCTCATTTAAAAATCAACCAAGGCTTGTATGGTTTTATATCGCTGTATTTCTGAAGAAAGACTGTCTTTAGAAAATGTCATTTTCATTTCACCTTGCATATAAGGAAGCTCAGAGCTGCTTTGTCTACAGCCGCTACCGGGGAAACCTCTTGTTTCTCTTGTGAAAGCACCTCCTGCTGGCAGAGAATGAGTCTGCATTTTAAATAAATCTGTCTAATTTAAGCAGCGAATTTATTTAGCTTATCAAAAAAATAATGTACTCTAGAAAGGAGTTATCTGTTGTTATTGATTCTATTTTGATGTTTACCGGAAGTTAAGTTAGGGCCACAAAAGCTTGCATGCGCTGTAACGTTTGTTTATGTTGTTGTTGTTGAAACCATCTATACATCAGTTTTACATTACTTGCTTAGTTCTGAGCTTAAAGTTCACTCGAAAATGAAATTCTGTCATTAATTACTCGCCCTCGTGTCACTCCAAACCTATAAGATCTTCGGACACAAATTAAGGTATTTTACTGAAATATGAGCTTTCTGACTCTTCAAAGATATCAATGCAACTGACACACTTAAGGCCCACACTTAATAGTAAGGACATTGTTAAAATAGAGTATTTGACATCAGTGGTTCGACCATAATTTAATGAAGCCTACGAGTGCAAAGAAAACAAAAATAACATAGTTATTTAGTTGTTTTAATATAATAAGAATAACAAAACAAAATTCAAAAAAACTTTTTTCATAAAATTACATTTGAACCCACATGTACTATTTTAACAATATCCTTACTACTTTTTTGGCCTTGAACATGGTCATTTCATTGCTGTCTACTGAGGATCAGAAAGCTCTCAAATTTAATTAGATCTTAATTTGTGTTCAGAAGATGATAAAAGGTCTTAAGGGTTTAAAACGGCATGAGAATGAGTACTTAATGTTTGGGTGAATTATCCCTTAAATTCCTACCATCTCCATTAATGTGTTCAGGAGATGTATCCAGTGGTGACAGGAGGGGTTCCAGAGACCCAGGAGCTGCTGAAGCAGCGTTTCGACCACATCTTCTACACTGGTAACAGCACTGTTGGGAAACTGGTGATGGAAGCAGCAGCTCATCATCTCACACCAGTGACTTTAGAACTGGGTGGGAAAAGCCCCTGTTATATTGACAAGAATTGTGACATCAGAATTGCCTGCCGGTGAGTCTGCCGTGAGTTACATAAACCTAAAAAATATTTTTGTTGTTGGGGATAATTAATAACTGGCCGAAAGAATCACTCAAGTTGGTTATCTGGACACAATATGAACCAGATATTAGCCTTTTTAACAATCTTGCACATTTTATACCTGTAAACAGTCATTTGCAAATAACATGTGGGACTAATTAACTCAGTATTAACGTCAGAGTGCCTTTGTTTTTTTCAACTTCTTGAAGTACTTGACTAGTGTGCAATGACTGCTGGGTTCATTTCCAACTGCACTTCCTGTGAAATGATGTATTGAGGTTCCCTTATTGATAAAGCAATCTCACTTAAGTTGGCAGAATACCTGTACCTTGTTGAGTTGACAATATTTTGTCATGTTTAGCTGTGAGGACATTAAATATATCTGAAATAGGTTTGAGAAGCGATATGGAACTTCAGTGTGGTCAAGACCAATTTTGAAGTATAAAAGTTATAATAATCAACTAATTTTCTGAAAATAATGCTTCCCAATTTTCTTACATCCTTAGCCGCATCACTTGGGGGAAGTATATGAACTGCGGCCAGACCTGCATTGCACCTGATTACATCCTCTGTGAATCCAGCATCCAAGACAAAGTGATTAATGAGATCCAGAAATGTATTCAGGTTTGTTTTTATCTGGATGCTCTCTTTTTTCAGTGTGATTTATTTATTTTTTTTCCCCTCATCGTTTTATTTATTTACTTACAGGAGTTTTATACGAATGACCCCAAGACCTTTGCAGACTATGGACGAATTATTAACCAGCGCCATTTTAAGAGGATAATGGCACTTATAGAAGGTAGCACAGTGGCTATTGGAGGAGACGGTGATGAATCAGAGTGTTATATTGGTATGTACCCCTTTAGCAAAAGTAAAGGAAATATGTAATGCTGTCATGAGTTCATTTTTTTCTTTGTGCTTTAGCTCCTACTGTTTTAAGGGATGTGACACCAGGATCCAAAGTGATGCAGGAAGAGATCTTTGGGCCAATTCTACCCATCATCATTGTTAACGGCTTAAAAGAAGCAATTGAGTTTATCAACGAAAGAGAAAAGCCTCTAGCACTCTATGTTTTCTCTTCCAGTAAAAAGGTAGTGGGATGCACTGTTTCCACCCACAGTAAAACAGCAAATAAACTATTTGTATTATCTCGCAGGTCATTAAACAGATGATATCAGAGACATCTAGTGGAGCGCTTGTAGCCAATGACTGTCTGGTACATTTCACCATCAGTGATTTGCCTTTTGGTGGGGTTGGTGAGTATCTTTATTCATTTTTATGGCTTACTAAATCAGAAAAATATTGATTTATTATGTAATTGTAACAGGGAATAGTGGAACGGGTTGCTACCATGGTAAATACAGCTTCGATCAGCTAAGTCACCTTCGCAGCTGTCTTATTAAGAAGCTGAACATGGAGGGAGTGAATCAGATGCGCTACCCGCCCCATACAACGGAGAAGTTACGCTGGGCCCGTGTCTTACTCTTGAAGCAGGTTAATCTGTCTCGCTGGCGTCAGGTGGCACAGGTTGCTATGCTTGCTGCACTGGCAGCCTTTGTGGTGCAGGTGAGATGTTCCTCCGAATGTGTAAATGTAGTAAATAAGAGCTAAATTTAATGTTTCCTACAAGATATTTAATAGTAGGCTACTTAAAAGTATAATATATCCAATGTATATACATAGACTAACAAATCAAAATGTGGTGCTGTTTATCGACAGCGTTTATGAGTGTTTTTGAGTAATCGCATTCAAAATTAAAGCTTTTGTTTACATAATGTATGTGTGTACTCTGTATATTTATTATGTAATTATAAAGACGCATACATACAGCATGTATTTTGAAAATACTGGGAAAAATTAATATTAGTATAAATGTTAATATATATGTTATTAATATAAAAAAATATATATTTAATATATAAACGTATTTATTTATAAGTTATTAAACTTATTTTTTCTTAAATATATACATGTGTTGTGTGTGTGTGTGTGTGTGTGTGTTTGTGTATATATATGATAAATATTATGTAAACAAAAACTTTTTTGGATGCGATTTAATCACTACTAGAGACTAATATTTTTACGATTTTAAAGTGACTGTTTTCTGTTTGAGTATTTTATAATGTAATTTATTCCTATGGTGCAAAAAGCTGAATTTTCAGTAACCAATATTCCACTTGTCAGCATCACATGATCCTTTACAAATCATTCTATGCTGATTAGAGCAATTCTTATAAAATATTTCCATATCATATGGTTGCATACGTAGTATTTATTTTTCCAAAACAAAAACTTATTTACTCATAACTTTAACTTTGTAATTATCTTTCGGCAATATTTGATGCTGGCATTTTTATTTCCCTTTTCAATAACAAAGTAGGCAAAGCAACAAGAAAATTGAAGCATAAAAATTTGTTGCTGTTCATATACCTTTATTATTGTTCCTAGGTAGACTGTAAAAGAGAAGCCTTTGACCTTTATACTCTAGAATGTTAGAAAATATAACCATGCCTTGCAATAATCTACTGTCTAATCTGCTGTCTGACACACACCTTAAACTGTCTTCCTGTTGTAATGTAGTTCTCATGAAAAAGTTTTATTTGTGTTTTGTGCTTTGCAGAGGTTTTTGCGACGATGAGGACAACCTCTTTGACCCATCATCTTAAGAGGGCTGTTGAATGTGATTGAAGATGTTAATATATCCAGCACTCGTAGTTCAAACAGAGTCTTTTATGATCTCGTACACTTGTTCTTGATCATGTCTTTATTATTACTCATACTTCTACTTAACATGTAAATGAATAATCATGATCAGATACAGACCATATAACTCTTGATAATGTTTTAAGCCCTAATTAATTAGTCACTAGCAAGCATTATAAAAGTAAAAAACAGATAAGAGTCTAGCCACTTGAATTATATATATATTAATGAGTAAGTAACAATAAATGACCCCATGTTCTACTATTAATTGTGTGATTTGTGCGTCACATTTAATAAGCCTCTGGTACACCCACTTCAGCAGCTCTACGTTATAAAGAGCAGATATGTTCTGTCATAAGTGGACATGTGCCCTGTACCGATGCGCCGCCTTCTGACGAGACGAGCCCAACATAACGTACTGTACAAACGCCGCTGTCGCGTTCTGATCTCCGGCGACGTCACCGTAAAGCATTCCGCTATTCTGAACCTCTACAAACGAGTTGATGTAAGTATGAGACGAGACACGAAGTGAGTTTATATGTTTGCCGAATGGTCGCATGACTTACTAACACATGTCGTAATCGTTTATGCATTTTCCTTGTTCACGCGAACTACTATGTCCAACGTTAACCGTAAACAAACTGCTTTCGTCTCGTAAAGTAAAAATGTTGTGCATCCATAAACGTGCAGCCTGTAAACTTCTTTATTCCCAGCAGTTACATTTGTGACCAACTTTTGAAGTTAAAGAGATTGCAATCCTTCGTGATGAATTTTAAACCGATATGTCAACTATTAATAAAAGAGCAGAAAGAGGTACTTCCATACTCTTTGTGTGAACTTTCGTGATTTCTAAACGGTCACGTGACCACAGCTGTGTAACCACGTTAATAAGAGAAAAGACAAACTAAGCTGGTTAAAGATAGAGTTCCATGAAGAAAGTTTTTTTTAAGCCTATTTTATTTAGGAAATCATAAAAGTATTAATCAGTGCAAAATTAAAAGATAAAAAGGACGGCATTAACAAATAAAAAAGTTAATGACCTCAGATCTAAGAATATAGCATTTGCTATAACGAATTAAATGTATATATACAGAATAGAAGAGCATGACCTCTGGACAGGTTTCACAATTACGTTAATTTCTGAACTGAAATGGCAGTGGATATCTGAGAAAGCTGACATAAATTTATTGAAACATTTCTGTTTATTATAAGAATTGACTATCCTCTGTACTGAATATGCACACAGAATTTCCTGGAATTGTAGTTGACTTTTAAGAAGTGTAACTTTTTTTTCTGCTTGCACCTTATAATTCAGACCTGTACACATGGAGAAGCAGGTTGTGGATGGGTTAAGGGAGGTCTTCCAGTCGGGCAGATCCAGACCCCTGCAGTACAGAAAACAGCAGCTTAGAGCCCTGCACCGGCTCATCACTGAACGACAAGCAGACATCGAGCAAGCTCTAAAACAAGACCTCAACAGGGTACTGCAGCCGTTTTGACAGTTTCCCTAAAGCTATAAAATATAATTCTGTGAAAACACTGAATGTTTTTGTTGCCATTAAAATGATTCACTGTTACTGTATGCTAACTCTTTATTGTCACTGTCATCAAACAGAATACATATAACACTTCACTCTTTGAGCTGATCAGCATCGAGAATGACATCAAGTTGGCGGAAAGCGAAATAACAGACTGGGCCGCTCCTCGGCCTGTGAAGAAGAATCTCAACAGCGCCCTGGATGATGTTTACGTAAAGCCTGAACCTTTGGGTGTTGTGCTGATAATTGGAACCTGGAACTACCCTTGGGCCATGATCCTGCAGCCCCTGGTTGGAGCTATTGCAGCTGGTAGTAGTTTTTTTTTAAGTAAAAACAATCAATGTGAAAAGATGTGTGCAACCATACACTATATAAAGCATGTACAAACAGAAGAAAATTTTGGACCGGACTTGTTTTTATCTATTGGGAATTAATTGGATAATAAAACAGTAGTAAATACAGTAGGAGGTAATGAAACTTGATAAAGCATGTCTAATTATAAGATCAGCTCAGCGTGTGCTGCTGGTGTGGAATGTGGAATGAAGCTTACTCAGAAATACAGGAATAGGATACAGGTAAGATCAGATCAGATCTAGACGTGTGGTGGAGAGGTGGAAAGCTAAATCAAATTCTAATGCTGCTCAGTACTGAGGTTGGCTGAAGTTATCACATTTTGAAGAAAGATTAAAGGCTAGGAATGTGGATTCAGAAATTATTTGTCTATTTTGATTTCATGTTATCTTTTAATCTCTGTAAGCTCACATCGACACCAAATAAGATTTTAACTCCACATTGTTTTCCATTTCCTTGTGTTGTTTAGGCAATGCAGCTGTGTTGAAACCATCGGAGCTGAGTGAGCACTCTGCTAGAGTTATGAAAGAACTACTTCCTCTATATCTGGATAAGGTGCATGAATTAGTTTAGTTTCTGTAATTCAGTCTCATGTTAGATGTTAATGGTTTTTGAGGAACAGCTTGCAAAAACTTTTGAATTATTTTAGGAGATGTATCAAGTGGTGACAGGAGGGGTTCCAGAGACCCAGGAGCTGCTGAAGCAGCGTTTCGACCACATCTTCTACACTGGGAGCAGCACTGTTGGGAAACTGGTGATGGAAGCAGCATCTCATCATCTCACACCAGTGACTTTAGAACTGGGTGGAAAAAGCCCCTGTTATATTGACAAGAATTGTGACATTGCTGTGGCATGCCGGTAGTATACAGTTTTATGGGATAGTTCAGCTAAAAATGAAAATTCATTATTTACTCCCTTTTACTCTGGTTAATTTTCTTATTCAATGCAAAACAAATAAAAAAAATGTCTCTGTGTTGAATTGTCTATGCAGTGTAAAGCGATGGGTTCCAATATAATTTTGGACCCCATTGACTTTAATTAAAAGGAAAAAAATCAACATGAATGTCTTCATGAGAGTGAGTAAATAATGACAGAATTTTCATTTTCAAGTCATAAATCCTAAGACAGGACTTAAAACCACTAATTGGGAAACATTATTAGCTGAAATAACAGATTTCCAAATGTCTTTATATCAGACGAATAACCTGGGGGAAGTTTGCAAATTGTGGCCAGACATGCATTGCCCCTGACTATATTCTGTGTGAGCCAAGCATTCAGGATAGGATAGTTGAAGAGATTCAAAAAACACTACTGGTGTGTATTGTTCTTTTCTTTTTTAAATTGTATTTCATGTGCATGTTGATAGTTACACATGACCTAGAATCTTAACTAATTTCAGGAGTTCTACCAAGAGGACCCTAAAATCTCTCCAGATTATTGCCGAATCATTAATACTCGTCACTTTGACAGAGTATTGGCTCTAATGAATGAATGCACTATTGCTGTTGGAGGAGAGAGTGATCGCTCACAATGTTACATAGGTAAGGACAATTTTTATTCCCAGTAATAAAGGCATGACTTTTAACGTTTAGTTTAGTAAATCAAAAACAAGCATTTTTCTTCCCTACCAGCTCCAACGGTTCTGAAGGATGTTTTACCCCATTTCAAAATCATGCAAGAAGAAATCTTTGGACCACTGATGCCAATCATCACTGTTAATGGCTTGAGTGAAGCCATAAGTTTTATCAACGCAAGAGAGAAGCCATTGGCGCTCTATGTGTTTTCCTCTAATAAAACGGTATTCTTTTTATTACCATTTTTAAAATACTTTTATTATAGCTTTCAAAAACCCATTTAAAACAATTCTGCAAGTGAATTTTTTGTTTAAAG
>JAUCNO010000191.1:7950088-7986337 GCA_032353835.1 Enteromius viviparus
ATAATTCATTTATGTGTTTAATAGAATGAATAAGAATGAACTGGAATGAATTATGAATTATTAAATGATTTATTATTAAAATGATGCATTCAAGACGATTTTTTTTTTAGATGTTACCAGTGCATAGCATTATAGATTTAATTTAAATTATTTTTTATTAGTTTGCGTATTTATTTTAATTGTATTATATATTATATAATTGTGTGTGTGTGGTTTTTTCACTTTTAGTAGTTTTTTCTTTTCAATAAATTAGTTTTAGCTATAGTGCATTAAGTAATTTTCTTTTCAATTTACGTTTATGTTATTTTTAAGTAACGAAATGTTCTTTAACGTTTTTGTTTTATTGTCTCGTTTTTATTTTTTTTATTAATTTATTATATATATTTGATTCATTAAATGGGTTCTTATATCTGAATGCACATCATACAAAACAGCATTACATACTATTTTACCAAATGCATTTTGATAAAAGTTATCATAAAGGGTTGCCAGACCTCGAGTGAACTGAAGAGCATCATGATGTTGGTGTGTATGCTCTCTTCAGTCTCCGCTGGTCCTTTAAGAGCCTCCTCCTCCTCCTCTCCTGTATTTTTAGCTGATGAAGCCTCTTCTTCAGTTAAATAACACACACACACACACACATACACTCTCTCGCGCACACGCAGATGTGTGTACAGTACGATGATCCGTCTCATCATTCTCAACCCTCTCTAATCCATCCCATGATATTTGGATCAGAAACATCTCAGCCCTCGGGAAAAAAGAGCTGGATGCTGGAAAACAGCAGAAGCATCAGCAGCAGCAGCAGCAGAAGCATGATCCTGACGGATTTCTGAGACGGCTCGCGCGCCGTGGATGAGCGCGACTCGATTTTAACCCGCGCGTAAAAGAGCCTTAACATCCTTCAAAACGGACGGAGTCGTGGAGCATCGAGGGAAAACCCGGGCCAATCGGGACAGAGACTTCATGCCCAACATGGAAAGGGGCAAACCAGCCACCTACACAGGCGACAAGAAGGCAAAGATGGCTGCAAAGACCAACAAGAAGTGGGTAAGACTGGCCACCGTGTTCGCCTATGTCTTATCAGTGTCTCTGGCCGCGATCATCCTGGCCATCTACTACAGCCTCTTATGGAGACCAAACAGCCCCCCCACCGGCAGCCCAACCACCAGCATCCCCACTACCGGGAGCGGCAACGGAACGGACAGCAACAGTACGCAAGCGACGCCGAACCACATCAACGACACCGACATCAACGAGTCTCATAATCGGACAGCCAGGTCCCTGTCCAAGAGTGCGCACTCCCAACCCGCGGATCTCTACACATACATACCCAGCGACACCTCGGACAGCCAGAGCGCAGAGAAAACGCGGTCCTCCAGGACAGAGCAGGCTGGAGACGCGCAACCGGAGACGCGCTGGAACGAGCGCGCAACGTCGAACAAACAAACTCACTCCAACAACCGGCACAGAAAGACCTAAGACTCGGGTTTAAGACTCGGACACATTGCTGCTCGCTGGAAACGTTCGCAGGCCGAGACGAGGCCGACGCATAGCCTATACAGCAGAGGCTCCGATAGTGTTTAACCTTTCATATATATATATATACATGTATAACCTGTTTTGTTTCGCCTAAATACTCGGCAACTCCTTGCAGCTGATATTTTTGGAAGCGTAAAAACACTCATCCGAAGCGACTGCCCATTGGAGCCCGCTTATGAAAATGCGTATAAATAAAAACGAAAAGTCGTGGTATTGATACGCAAAACTGGACTTTGGCGTGTAGCTATATGACACGCGCGTATCTCGCGGGCATAGTTTTCATGTGCACGAGAAACGGAATGTGTTGGCGTGCGTATGCTACGCATCTACCCCAAAATCCTACTGTCTTTCACGTAGAATAACATGCCAACGCTTTTATTTGGGGTACTATTTATACGCAAGTTCATGACCTCAATGCCTTGATCCGAACAGCCATTCTTCTTTTCTTTTTCTTTTTTTGGCAAGCTTTTAAAATGACAACTCTAAAAGCTTGCATGAATTTAAATTTAACCAATTTAATCAGGATTCTTATGTTAGAGGAACCTGTGTCGATGCTCAGGTATGTGCAAATATCCATGTAAATGTATTGTTTAGTAATGTACATACATGCTCTGGAAATAACGTCTAGCATCACTAGATCATTTTTATAACAAACGATGTACCATAAGTGTAGAATACATCGCCTTAATGGTAAATAAACCACCTACAACTACAATCACTCATCTACATTTCTTGCACGAGGGGTTACAGATGCTCTTGTGTTATACAAGTCAATCTGGGCAGCACATTAATCACTTCGACTAGATTAAAAGCAAGATGGACAGGTAACGAAATTAGAGTTTAGTTAAGGTGAGCGCGCTGTTTAATCCTGCATTAACCCATAATCAGATATTAAAATGAAAGCAAGATTGGGTTAATGCTGACTTTTGTGCAAAACACGGCTGGCGTCTCCCTTAATGGGATGCTTTTCAGGCATCAGCAGCTCTTAAGGCTTCACAGTAACACATTTCCACTCTCTTCTGGCCTCGTAGTGACTATCATCTGTCTTCTTTGTCATCATCGGTCTCTAACTGCTTGCTCGTGATTCACATCTAGTGATCCATGCGTGTTTAGTAGTGCTTCTTTCTCTCTCCGTACGTTACGTGATAAAGGCTTATTGATTGACGTCTGAAGTCAAAAGCAGGAGTTACACAATCCTGCTCTACTTTCAGGGGCGGCTCTTTGACCTGTTACAGAACAGGCTGTGCGACACAGACACAAAGCTGCGTTTGTACGGCGCATTTATGAAACACACCTGTGCAGAAATGTCCATTTCATTCTGCTAAGATGTTTTGAATAGTTTTTTATTGAGTTGATATGTCAAAAATCCACCTACAAATCTATGATAAGTAGTTAAAACACTGAAAGACACTAAATGTGTTGATGTGGTGTTACTGTATACTGTGTAACAGCCACTTCCTGTAAACAAGATGTTTTGGACATGTTTTTTGATTCGTCCTGTAGCTGAAGACGATTGATTTAGCAGCTGTGGGTACAAATCAATGACAGAAACATCAGATTGAGCACTTCAAGTGCGCAAACCCCCCCCCCCGAGGATCAATTATTACAGCTGTTTACCGTATCAGTCCTCACTAGTACTAGTGCTGATAGTCATGTGATCAAACCTCCAGCGCTAACTAGTGAAGGTAATTGTGTGCAACAAAAACCCAACTTGACCTACATACAGAGACCAGACGCTGCTTTCACTTGACAACACCCTAGCAACCACCTAGAAACCCTAGCATCAACGGTAGTGTGTTTGTAAGACAAGTTTCCAAAAACAAAGCAAAACAAACCTCTGATTTGCAAGGCTTCAATTGGATTATTGAAAAGGAAGTATTTATACATAAGCAAATATGCTAATGTATAAGTCATATGCAGTACTGGGTGGATTACTTACAAATTGTGATCCATTACAGATTACGAGAAATAATCAAGAATCTGTACTCATTTACAGTATTCAGAGTGATTTTTGATCTAATTACTTTTTACCTAACTTGTTTTAAATACCTTTCATAACCAAAAATACATTTCATATTTTTTTTTATAGTGTTTTCTGACAAATTCAGAAGCTTGGATTACAAATTCATTTACAATGCCATCCTATATTGTGAACACAGTCAAAGCTTTGGTATGACAGTACGATTTTTAAAAAGATAACTTTAAAAGAGAAAAAATGATGAATAATTTACTGCCATTGTGAGTATAATATGCAGTCAAGTAATCCATAAAAATACATTTAATCGGATTATGAGCATTTTTAAATTTAATTTAATCTAATTACAAGTACATTCAATTTGGAGTCTGATCAGATTCCTGCTAACTCGTACGACCTCACACTGATCTTGTACGGTTTGTCTAAAACCCTCTGATGGGTACACTGTAAAAAATTTGCTGTAGTTATGCAGCTGTTCGCCAGTAACTTACTGTAATTTTTTAATTTATTTTATTTACTGGCAACAGTTTGTTCAAAGTTGAATGAACATTAAACATTAACAAGTCTTTGTCTTTACAGAATACAAATATAAAATAACAACCTACTGCAAAGCATTTGGGGAACCAGAAACCTTCATCAACCTTTTTCTGTTTTTTTCTCTCAGATTTTGGTTCCCAGAATGGTTTGCATGAGGCTGTTATTTTAGTTTTATTCTGTAAAGATAAAGACTTATTAATGTTTAATGTTCAATTAACTTTGAACAACCTGTTGCCAGTAAATAACATAAATTTAAATCTACAGTAAGTTACTGGTGAACAGCTGCCAGTAATACTGTAATTTCTACAGCAAATTTTTTACAGTGTAGTTTTAAATTTTACTTATGTCCAGCATTCAGAATGTAGTTTATAAAGAGAACACTAAGCTATTTCTAACTTTCCCTTCATCCTCCTTCTCGTTATTGCCATTTTTTCTTTTAGTTTTTTTTTTTTACTTTAAATGCTGAACTTCTTAAAGATTTTGCACTACTATAATAATATTTCTGTCTGGTATATATTAAATCCTTCTCTATTTCTGAAAAAAAAAAGCTGAAAAAGCTATTTTTACCTTCTTTAATTCTTCGTAAACTTCCATATTCTTATTATTTTTAGGCTTTTCCTGTAAAATCTTTCATTTATTTTTAAGTTTAACTTCTTTATTTTGACTTTGTTTCTTTTTCCGAGATCCATATGCCATTATTTCCCCTCTCACAGTAATTTTAGCAGCTTCCCGCAATATATCTGGTGTCCCTTCTCCTTTATTATTGCTCTGCATATAACTTCTAAAACACTGTGTTATTTTATCTTTTAAAAAAATCATCCCTAATTAGGAAATGATTAAACCTTCACACAGTAGTTCCTTTACCCCCCAGATCCATTTCTATTATCACGACTGCATGATCTACTACAGTCAGTGGTAAAATTTCACAGCCCTAACACATCATTTTTAAACATAAATAAATCATCTAATCTAGAGTAGATTCAATGTGCTTCAGAGTTATTTGTAAATTCTTTACTCTGTGGATGTATGGATGGACCGCCACACATCTATCAATCCCAGCACTACACCTTTGTTTGATTTACTGCTCTGTGCTTTCCAATTTTTCATCCATAACTATATTAAAATCTCCAGCCATCAATCTGTTACTAGCAACATTTAAATATATTTTGCAAATTGTACCTTTTCACCATGAGGATTGTATACATTAAAGTTATTTGTAGTTCTTCTCTCACTAATACATATCTTCCCTTCTTATCAATTTTGTTGAATTTACTTAAAATGTAAATATACAGTACCTTGACTGATATTGCTACCCCTCTTTTTGCTGATGCTTGAACTCCAGCCCTCTTTTCTAGTTTTTTTATGTTCTTCTTTATTTAAGTGTGTTTCATGCAAGAAGGTAATATCCCCTTTATCTCTCGTTAATTTCTGAAGTATCCGATTTCTTTTTATTGGATTATTTAAATGTATTTGTGTATATAAATGTATTAAATGTATATAACTTGTATTTAAAGTTATTATTTTAAGTCCTCCAATTGATTATTTTCTCCCCTTTGTTTTCCTCTTCTCCCTTCTATCTATTTGTCCCCCATTAATAATATTCATATCAACATACAAGCATACTCTAAAGTCTTTTACATAATTTTTCTCCCACCTAGTCCCAATCTTAAATGAAACAAAAACAAAACACCCAAATGAACTGTAAGAATAATTTCTCTTTCCTCCCCTTAAAACATTTTTATAAAACTAAAAGGGTGTTTTTGGTAAACAGAAAATATAAAATAAAAAGAATTTAAGTCTGTTTCAATATGTACAAGTGAACTTTTATTTGTTTTCTATTTAGGTGATTAAGCGGATGTTATTTGAAACCACCAGTGGAGGAGTGACGGTTAATGATGTTTTGATGCATTATACTGTTGATACCTTACCTTTTGGAGGTGTAGGTAAGCCTTCACACCAAATACTTGTGGTATTGATGTGCAAAAATGGATTTTTGTGTTTATATGCTATGCGACGGGTAGGATTAGGGTTGGGGGTAGATACTGTACATATCATATGTACACGAAAACTGCATATATCCATTTTTGCGTGTACACCACGAGTTTTCGTTTTTATTTGCTGTACTATTTCATGAGACGGGGCTCAATAAGATGTAAAGACACTCAAGACAAGCAATGTTTAGGATGAATTTGCACTATTGCAACTATTAAATTAGACCAGTTGCTCCCAACCTTTTTTAACTCACGGACCACCCAGCCAAACACATATGTTTCCGGGGGCCACTGCAAAAGAATTTTTCAACAATCCCGCTTTTTGTGCTGGTTAACTTAGTACTTAGAAGCAAGGATTTTAATTTTCTTTATTGAATAAACTGGTAATGTATTGAATAAACAGAAAATATACATAACGGATCAGCAAACTAGACATTTTTTATTATATTAACAATATTACAATTTCTATTCATAATAATTGGCTGCCCCCCTGCAATACCGTCGCCCACAGGTTGAAAACCACTGAATTAGACCATTATGTAAAAGTTTTTTTATGTACAGTACAGTAGATGTGTATTGGACACAGCATAGTCTGAATGTTGAAAAGCATGCATCATTGGTCAGAAGAGCATGGCCTCTAGACAGGTTTCAATTAGCTATCTGTACTAAATATATTAATATAGAACATTACTATTTAACTAGACCATAAATATAATTAATAAATATAATTAGAAATCAGTTCAAATAAATTATAACATTGTGTATATAATGGTAAATACTTACTATTTAATGTTTTATTAGGAATATACTTATATATTAGAATAACCAGCTCTTAAATGTATTGAATTATATATTGATCTGAGATATTTAGCCGTTTGTCTCAAAAAAATTTTTCACTCTCACTCTTTTTAAGGAAACAGTGGAATGGGCAGATATCATGGGAGACACACGTTTGACCAGCTGAGTCACCATCGTGCCTGTCTCATCAAATCTTTTGCTATGGAGAGTTTGAATGACGCCCGTTACCCTCCACTAACAGCAGCCCGACTGCGCAAGGCCAAGTTTTTTATGCAGCGTCACTTGTGCAGCTGTAGTGGCATATGTGCGTGGGCCGTCATCGCAACCCTATTGGCGATTGGTCTGCTTGTTGCCTTAATAGTCGTGCTGATATAGGTAAAACATTTTTACAGCTTGGTCTGTTTTCTTTATTCTGATGTTTACACACTTTTCAGTTGATTTGTGTTTGTATTACATTATATTTGCATTCCTAAACAAGATATTTAATCAGGGGAGGTTATTACACCCGAGAGCATTTAAGGAAGAAAACCTTAAAAATGATTAGTTTTTTTTTTTTTTTAATGAAAAATGCGTTTATATGGAAACAGACCATATTAGATTATGTAGAATTGAAAGGACGTCCAAGGTGAAATTTAGTGCATTACTGTTTTTCATGCGCATAAGTTCCATATTTATGCATTTTAGTCATGGTTTTATACAATTTGTTCAGAAATACTTGCAAACGTCCTGTCACGGTTTGTCTGTTTGGATAATTAGTATTCCCCAGCAGACTGCCTTTTGGATCAAGCTTTGTTTAATTACTGAAGACTTTCCATTCCTCTAACAATGCACGAATTGTTCATAATCAGTGTTCCTTCCCACTCGCACAGGAGCCTCCAGTTTAAAGCAACGCTCTGCTCCGAATATTTAAAATCTTATTTTAAAATTTTAAAATTATTTTAAATACTTGAATCATATTTGTACAAATATGAAATAATTTTTTTATCATTGTGATATAGAACAGTGTTTAACATGTAAATGTAGACACTTTTTTCAGTATACTAAAACAGCATACTTTAATCTGCAAAAAAAACAACTAATAAGACATGTTAACATGAATTGTTCTACTTGTGTAGAGAATTTAAGATGCTGAATTAGGCAGAATCTGCTCGTTCAGATCTTCGAAACGAGTTAGTTTATTTGGGTGATGAAGCAGTACAATGCAAGCATTGTTGCTCATTGTTCCTGCTGTTATCCAGCTTATCTACTGTGTGTGGTGGAGAGCTTTAGCCTGAGCTTTCATCTACATTTATGTTAACAAATGTTTACTAATTACTATTAATACTTTTTGTAGTCTAACATGTGATATAGTATTAGTACTCTGATTATCAAATGTGCTATAATATTAGACAACATAGATCTCTATATAATATTGATTGTCCAATAGCCTAATAAAAAAAATATATAGGACACATTTAATGTTATTATTTAATGTGAATTTGTTATTATCTATTGTTGTATGTGATGTTGATTTCATTTTATAGCTAACAGTTTTATTTTAATTGTTGAGATAACAAAAGCTTTACACGTTTAGATCCCGTTTCAAATTCATATCTACAACTGCCCTCAATGTCCAGCAGATGGCGCGCTCTTACAATTTAACATCTGGATGTCCGCAGCTTCATCAGTAAGACCTTGACGTAATTATATAATAGTTAAAGTGTTATTATTAGTCTTGCTATATTCTCTTTTTAAAAAATCAGTAAACCCACTATGGCAAAATGTCAAACACTCCTCCTCAACCAATAAAGTGGAATATGAAATTAGTTTTTTCTCTTCTATGAATGAGCTGAATCTCTTTTAATTTAACTGCATTATTGTTTTATTTAAACACAATAATGCAAGCTCAAGTCTGTATTTCCTACAGGTTTGGTACGACATTCCTCCTCAGGCGTGTGTTTGTCAAAAAACCAGTACATATTCGTCCAAGTGTCCATTTTTTTGCTTTAAGCATTGCATTGGCTGTTACACAATCTATCTGATTTAAAGCTAGTACATATTTTATTCACATAGCTGACGGCAAACGTACACATCTGCTGTAGTTTGTCAAGCTCAGTACATTAGTCAGACAGGCTAAATGCTTATATACTGTGGATAACTTCTCAGAAATGACAAGTATTTCTCAGTAAATAAAGCTGTTATTGCTGTTTAGGAATTTAAAGATTAACGTGACGCCACTGAAATTAAAATGGAGTGACTGTAGGATTTCAAGTGTTTAGCAGGGTTCACCACGCTCCACGATAGATTCCATGCATTGCTGCCTAAAGGGCATTCACACAGACAGCCATTGAATTGTTAGAGGTCATCAACTCACTGTACTGTTGCTAGCATGCATTCCTGCCTTACTGCTGTGTGTGTGCTGCATTCACATAAACTCTGAATTATGAAGGCCCTGTCAGTTGAACTTTCTATTTATCAAATAATCCTGGAAAGTAACATACTACTGTGTCCGTTGTTTTTAACATGAATGATGTTTCAGATGTTTCAAATCAGTATATTAGAATGATTTCTGAAGTATCATGTGACACTGAAGAATAGAGTAATGATGCTGGAGAGTAAGCTTGGCATCACAGGGATCATTTATATGTTAAAATATTTCATGTTTTTTCCTTTTGATTAAATGAATGCTGCCTTGATAAGGCTAATTTAAAAACATAAAAAATCTTAGCAATAGCCACTATTATCTGGGGAAAGATACAGGATTGATACTGTAATTAGACCAGCACGAATACATACATATATTTATACATGTATAAATAAATATACATTAGTGCTCTCAAACGATTAATTCAAAATGAGAGTTTTTGCTTACACTATATATTTGTAAGTGTGTATATCAAATTAATTATATTAACAGATTTTTTTCTCCCCAAATATATAAATACATGTGTGTGTGTTTATATATACATAATATATGTACACAGCACACACTCATGTAAACAAAAACTTTTTTTTTGGATGTGTTTAATCACAATTAATTGTTTGACAGCTCTAATAAATATTAGATTATGACCTTGGTATTGAAACTTTGCAAAATCCTCATCTAGTCACTTTGTTTTAGCAATGTTTCCCTCTGGATCCGTATCACTTTCTGTCATCTGTCCTATCATCTAGTCAAAAAAAAAGGAATGAAAGAAATCGAAGGCAAATCTCTCCTCAGTCTCACGGCTCCAGTGTTTCAGTTTCCATGGAAACACATTAACCCCTAACCTTGGCATGTTAGGTGGCTATGAATGTGAGCGCTAAGTGACTGCTCCTCCCACGCAATGCCTGCTTTTTTCCATTCACTTTTACCCTCTGTGTTTGCTTTCGTGTCTTTGCCAACAGATTGTTGGGGAGCAATATGACTAATCGACTGGCCCTAAATGGGAAATCTTATATATTATCACACAAGTTCACACCTTTGACATCCAAGGTATTGCAGTTGCTTTGGGAAGGCTGTCCTAGAGAAACCTGGATGGACATAGTCTAATCTGAACATGCATACACATGAAAAAAATAAAAAAGGCACTGAAAGATGCTATTCTAACTATGAATTGTTGCTTGCGAAGTTCACCCAAAAATGTAACTTGAACCTCAGGCTCAATCGCTATCACTATTACAATTAGATCAGACCTGCAAACCACCAGTTGGAAAGCGCTTCTCTGCTGTGTATGAACAAATTCTGTTTCCCTCAATTTCCGTCAAAAGAATTTCTTAATCTTTATTTTACTTTGATCATTGTTTTGAGAAATCACATGCGATTTAAGACTGCTGTGAAGGCACCTTTGCACCTACATTTGAGCTAACTCTCATTTGAATAATAATAGACTGTATAATTAATATCTGCTAACTCATTATTGTGATGGTCTCGCAACAGACATCACTATAAGTAACTTTGCAAGTACGTCAGCTTATTCTTACGCTAACCCTATCAGTCTACTAATACTCTACTAACACTTTAATCACTTTAATGAGAGTTAGTAGATATGCAGGTGCAATGTTTCTTATAGTCAAAAAAATGTGTAAAAGGGACCATCCAAATACATAAAAGCATTGTGTTTCACTCTAAACAAGCAGCAATTTAAATAAAGCATATCATTCAGTTCTGTCAATCATTACAAGCATAAGCAGCTCTGATTACACCATCCCAGCGTCAATTCTTCCGGCATCTCCTCTAAAAAAACATGGTTGTTTCAACTTAAAATAATTTGTTACTCCACTAACTTACAATTTTTAGTTTAGTCAACTAAATATTCCAGTTGTCACCTACGTTAACATTAACTAACTTAAAATGTGAAGTTGAACTCACAAGAAATTTGAAGGCAGCAAAGTCAACAAATTATTTTAATTTAAAACAATTTTTTGGAACATTTCTTCTTTTACAGCGCCCTATTTCTGTTTTTATCCCTCTATGTAATACCAAAATGGGGAGTTGAACTCTGCACTCAAGCTGATCCTTGGGTTGAGCTTCCTTTGAAGACAGCAAGCCAAGTTTGTTTACAGTAACCATAAGGACTGGATGCGCAAACTAGTGAATATATTTTACCAGTCCACTTTAAATAACTATCATGAAATAATTAGTGGAAAACCCATTATTCTCTAAGCTACAGTCTCTCTTTCTTTCTCTATCTTCCACCCACACTGTCTTCTAACTAAACTTGCTTTGCTTTGTGGAGGCTTTAAGTAAAGGATAGATGTTCTTTGCTGAGGTCCTGATGACCCTGTCAGGGTTTGTTTTTGCCATAATATCCGATCTGGCCCATTCACTTTGAGAATGAAAACTACACCATCAACAACCACACCAACGCATATAAGCCCTTTTCACAAGACTTCTACTGGTGTTTTGGCCAGCAAAAGTCAAAATTCCTGTGAGTAATGATCAGTATATGAATTTTTAAAGACATGATCTGAGGAAAGAGATATTTAACAGGTTGAATATTTAGACCTGTCTGTCTGTGATCCAAGAAATGTCTGGAAATAACCTTTGCACTGCCATACCTAGGCTAAATGCGACAAATATCACGGTTGGCCCAAACGTTCTTGCTAGTCGAGAGACTGTTGTGTAGTGTAAAATGAACAGCAATCCGAAGACTTTGAAAGCAGAGTATAGGCGATATTATCGTTATTGGTTTGAACATTATCACATTTATTACACAGCTAATTAAATAAATATACCAGCCTTCAAGTAGTAAAAGTAGTATCACATTATAAATCAGCAACACTGCAATTTTTGATTTATTTGAGGAGAAATCTGAGTGGCTTTAATAGGCACTAGTTGGTAAACATTTTTATGATTTTAATAGTTACTGTTTGGAAGGAGCCACAGTTTGAAGAATGATAGAAGCCACACTGGAATTAATACTAAAATTAGACAGTTCAGTGGTCATCTTACAAAACATATCAACGCCCTCTGCTGCAGTTGACCAATCAAAATGAAGTTTACCAAAGAGCAATGTAAAATATTTTCACTAAACCTCGTCTCTGAGGGTTTTTACTGCAGTCCTTGTTCCAAGGTCAAAAAGTGAGAAAGTCTCTCTCATATCTTTCAACAGACCCTCAGCTTCATGATGCAGCTATTGAAGTATCCTAAGCCAAGAGCTCTCAGGGCTGCTAACAAAGGCTTGTAAAGCGTATAAGATAGCCCCTTGTCCTTCGCCATGGTTTACAAGGATTTCTGCCCAGGATTTCTTGGGGGGGTTTGTCAGGCTGAAAATAAACATGTAGCTGAGTGGATGCTTAGCAGGAGGCCTCTGCCAGGCCGAGTCATGTGCAGCTCATGTAGCCTTTGATATTAAGGCTTTAGACAATAAACAGTGCTTTAATACAAGATGTCAGGCAGATCATTTGTATTTAAAGTCATTATTTCACTGAAGGCCTCAGCAGAACAATTAGAAAGCATACAAATATTAGAATTGTCTGTCACCATTGAGATGCATCAATCTTTACCTCTATACTTAGAATTACTGTTATTCTACAGATATTTTCAGAATGAAGAAATGTGGTCTTGTAAGATTAAGATGCATGAGTGCCACCACAAAGTTGTAATTATAAGTGGGAAGCTCAGGATTTGCTTTGAGCGATGGGTTTCTGAATTTGGGGGCATATCAGAGAGAAAACATGGTGAATGCAGAGTCTTAAACAGCAAGTAGTAGGTATTTTAAAGGGTCCTAATATTGTGTTGGAGTCCCCTACAACAGGTCTAAATGCATCTAAGGTCAGAAAACATTGTATTTTTCTCAGAATATGCATGTAATATTAGAATCATTTTGCAATGACTTCGATTTGATTCGTTTAAATCAATTCGGGTCTTAAGGTCTGTGAACCCCTTCCTTCCATAAGCCAACTCTGCTCTGATTGGTCAGTTGGCCAAGTCTGTTTTGATTGGTGACCACAAACAGGGCTTTGACTTAGTTAAATAAATGGCCATTACATGTTTCAAAATATGTATATCACTGAATTTCTTCAGTCTTAAGGAACTTTTAGAGCACTGCTTTGTATATAGCGTTACCAGGGAAACCTAGTCTCTTTTCAGAATTAATTTACATATATGCTGCCATAAATAAGGTGCATGTCTGTGGAGACACTGCAGTCATTGGTAAAATGATAAGCGCAACAAAAGGTTCTCATTGTACTGCTGTGGTATTGTGTAAAAAAAAATCATTTTAACCACTGATTATATGGATCAATAAATATAAAACACACTTTCACAGCATCTTCTCAAAGTATACACCGACTAGCGAAGTGTTTGTGGGCAGATCAGGCAGGCTAGGATTATGCAGATATGTTACCTTGTGACATGAAAACGATACCAAGGACATCAGTAAAACCTGGGATCATTTCAGTTGTGCTGCTGTCTATAGAGGGTCAGAGATGATGAGGGAGGAGTTATTAACGAGAGAATTACATTTTTTGGTGAGCTAACATTGTTAATAGCATCAGTTTGCAATAAGGACCCATCGCCCTGCATCAACTTGAGTTTCATAAGAACGTGGCATTTTTTGTTCTTTAGATGAAAACATCCCTTTTAACATTCTGCTTTAAGGGTTAGTTCACCCAAAAATGAAAATTCTGTCATTAATTCTGTAGAAACGTAGGAAAAACAATGGTAAAACGGTCCATGTGACATCAGTGGCTCAACTTAAGTTTTGCGACACTATAGGAGAAAACTTTTTTTGCACAATGAAAACAAAAATGACATAATTTAACTCTAAATGGCAGAAGACGTATCACAACGTAAGCGTACGCTTTCCTTTACACACATGCCCATTCTTTAACGCAGCTGTAAATAAAGCTGATTACGTCAAATATGTTAAAGCTTGCATATGTGCTGCATTGTAATACACTCTAAATTGGCAGAAGACGTAAGTCAGGGGAGAGGAACGGAGTTAAATTTTGTTATTTTTCTTTTCTTTGCACAAAAAAAGTATTCTTGTAGCTCGGCAAAACTGAAGTTGAGCCACTAATGTAACATGAACTCTGGATCTGGATCATTTCAGTTGTGTTGCTGTCTATGGAGGGTAGGATGGCTCTCTGATGTCAACAGAAATATCTTAATTTGTGTTCTGAAGATAAACAAAGGTCTTATGTGTTTGGTACGACACGAGAGTGAGTAATTATTGACAGGATTTTCATTTTTGGGTAAACTACCCCATTAAGTAGTTGTTTCACTACTAATCACGAATTTGATTAGCAGATCAAACATGCAGATACAAATGAGAAAAGGTTTTAAATTCAATATATATTGTGTTCTGCCTCTCTTTTCTTGTTTTAGGCATGAGAAATGATACAAAAATTATAAAATGAACTCCAATAAGGCTTGTGAGTGGAAATCAGTTAGATCAGTTAAAAGGCCTAAATCATCCAACACAGCTGGTTTCTGGTCCAAGCATCTTAAGCTTAATATGGAAACTCACTTGTGCTTGAAATATTGTCTACCTTGCTTGAATGTTATGAATGAATTCTTTAAAAATCCCAAAATGGCTGCACTAAATTAGGAACAGATATGATAATCTCAAGGAATAACCTTGAACATTTAGTCATTTCCAGTTGGCATCTGGCTTTAGTTTGATCCGAAGTTCAAATATTTAGACACTTTTCGTATTTGCTTTGTGTTGTCATTAGTTTTCAGTGAGCATTTGCTTTTTCTGATGCCATATCAGGCTTAATGTCAGTGTTGAGATGGAAATATGGATTTCAGATAAGTAAGCACCTTTCACCGCTGCAATTATGCCCAAACTCACATGTTGATATTTCCAGACAGTATTGATCTCTGGTCTCCAACTGAGGTTGTCCATTTACGTAATAATATCAATATGAGAAGGTGCCATTTGTTCTTTCTGTTTATCTAAGTGCTTAATTACCTTTCCTATAGGCTGTAAACAATGCCATTTCCATTACGTCAAAGCAATTTCTATCATTGTTTAAACAGAAAGGTGACTTGAGGGATGACATCATTGGCAAACTCTGAGATTCTCAGAATGAAATAAAAGCATTTAAACAGAGCAGCTGTCCAAATGCTTGTAGTTTCCCTGAACTTACGTTCCAAAAATAAATACCTTCCATACCTTTTTAGCATCACTGCCTTCCATTCAGAGTGGAGAAAGTGGCATAGTGTTAATGGTGTGTTGCTGTGGAAGATTTTGACCTGTGAATCTGTCACAGGTGCTGCTGCTGTAGAAATAATGAGGTGCGTTCATCCTTTATCGTCAACCTTGTGAGGTCAACCTGTCGTCATAAATGACTGCTGTAAGCCAGAAATCCCTTTTAGCCTCTTTTTATCTCTGTACTGTATGTCTGTTTGGCCCTTTTGTGTTTTTTCTGTGCTTTTTATATTATGCATTCTTATATATTTGTAATATTTTATTATTAAGTCCAAGAAAGCTTCAATACAGGACAGCACATCAGAAAACCACTCTATTTATTTGTTTGTTTGTTTGTCTGAAGGAATAGTTCACCCAAAATGTAGATTTTTAGAAAAATGTAGGAAATTAAGATTTTTGATGAAATCCGAGGTCCAAAAAAACATTTTTAGTGTATTCTTGTGGCTTCATAGAAAGCTGTTTTTTCTTTATTTGAAATGAATGTCAAATGTAGCATTTTATTAATTATTTGTGTTCAAAAATGCAGACTCGGACAAACTCGGATGAGTGTTCGTGCATCACGGAGACGTGTATGGACAGAAGCTGTGTGTGTTGCCAGTCAAACTCATTAAAACCATGCCAACTTTCATCAAAGATCCTTAGGCGGCAGAAAGAAGGAAAACATTTCTTTGAGTGAGGTCAGATTCCAGGCCTGTAGTTATTTTCTCTTGAGAATCCCGTGGATGGTAGATCCCCTGTGGTTAACAGTTTTTGGGCCAGTTCCATTTCAAATTAAGAAGTTCAGCTGCAGCACTGAAGAAACTCAGACCTAGATTTGTTTTGAGAGTTTTCAAGGAATTAACTGAAGTGATTGTTTTAAATTTGAATAAGCTGAAACTCAGAAGGGCTGGCAGTTTTATATTTATTTCCTATCTAAGAACTCGCAAACTGACAATAGTTTAGAGGAAAAAAATGATGCTCAGGTGTTGATCATTCATTGCTTTTAAAGCAGAATGGAGGTAGTTTTAATCATAAAATTTCACCTAAAATAGCATAAAATAAAATAAAAAATAGACACAAATTAGTAAAACAGGAAATATAAAAATTATATCAAATAAAGAAATAATTTCAGAAAAAGTGGCGGTACAGCCCCTATGGCGACGGGACGTGACGGGACGTTACAATACGTAACCAAGACGTTCCCTTTGAGTCGGTCACTTCGACGTCACGTCGGTGATCGCTGAATAGGGATCCCTACCAAAGCGCCATAGAGACTGTCCCTTCCAGCCCCATGTGAGAGTCACCAACCCCCTGAGTTTGGTCTGTTTCAGTTCAGCTTGAAAAGCCTCTACACTATCTCAGCTGAGGAATAAGGGTCTTATCTAGCAAAACATTTGGTCATTATTTTAATAAAAATCTCTATACTTTTTAACACAAATGCTTGTGTGACCTTTGTGTATACCTTCATGCATAAATCACATTGGAAAGACCATAAATGGTTAGTTTTTTGTCTTGTTTTTCAATAAAAGTAGGGTAGACCAAAAAACTCAATCTCATTAAGTAGATGCATGATGTCAAGCTACGGCAAGATGAG
The DNA here is from genome assembly GCA_032353835.1 of Enteromius viviparus. Classification (NCBI taxonomy): domain Eukaryota; kingdom Metazoa; phylum Chordata; class Actinopteri; order Cypriniformes; family Cyprinidae; genus Enteromius; species Enteromius viviparus. Next base: position 7,967,126 of record JAUCNO010000191.1, read on the forward strand.
CATTTGTGGGTATATACAGTTTTATTTTATTTTTTAAGAAAATGACCATTCTTTTTGTCCTATTTGGTCCCTGGTATGGAAGCCTGTTTCCACCACTGAATGAAAAAATAAAAAACTTATCTCACAATTCTGTCTTTTTTTTTCTCAGCAAAAAAACTTGCAATTGTATGTATAAAGTCAGAATTGCAAGATATAACGTTAGAATAGTTATTCTGAGAACATATTAGTCTCTTTTCCTCTCATAATTGGACTTTAAAACTTGCAATTGCAAGTTTATTTCTCACAATTCTGAGAAAAAAGTAAAAATTGCGACTTTATATCATGCAGTTCTGACTTTTTTCTCATAATTGCAAGTTTATATCTCACAATTCTGACTTTATATCTCCCAATTTGCAAAAAAAAATTCAGAATTGTTAGATAAAATGTCGCAAGAAGGCAATTTTTTATTCAGTGGCGGAAACAGGCTTCCGTACATTGAAGAAATTCTAGAATGTTTTTCTCAAAAACCTTAATTTATTTTCTACTGAAGATAGAAAGACATGAACATCTTGGATGACAGGGGAGTGAGTAAATTATCAGGAAATTTTGTATTAAAAAGTGAACTAAGCCTTTAATGTAATTTATATTTAAAGTAAATATACTATTGTAAATTGTTAATGTAATTCATAATATATTAACTAAATTTATACTTAAAAGGTTCAAATTTATTACATAGAAATGAAGATTAACCTTGATGGATAACTGCTGTAAATCATTGTTCATTGTTAATCCATGATAGGCTATCAAATGCAGTAAAGCAATGGTAAGTCCATTTATACATGTCTCATCTCAGCAGCCGGAGGTCCCCACTGGCTTTGTGCCGCTGAGTGCAGATGGCGTTGAGACAGTGTAACCAGAGCCCACTGGAGAAGAGCACCGATGGGCTTCTGCACAAAGTGACAAATCCCCTTTCCCTGGGTGACAGACCCTGGGACTGCAGCCCCACAGCAGGGGATTGTGGGTTGTGGACACAGCAGACACTGAGCCTGCAGATTCTATAGCACATACCAGACGAGAAAGTGCTATTGTCCCCGATACTGACCGGCAGAATGTCTGACCTTGCACATTTATAAAGTCTCCAGAACCGTCTCGGCCCTTGATTGGTCTCATATTTCGCCCGCACAGGCATCAGTCGTAACCATCAATGCTTCGGTCTTTGGAAAATTGCGGAAGAAAAGACAATTGACTGTCACATCTTATTAAAGAGAAAATCTGATTTGTTTCATTAGCCAAATGCACAGGGAGTGTGCAGCATGCGATTTCAGGAAAAAAATCCCATTTGCAATCTGTTTTATTTGCTTAGGCGAGGAGTGGTGGGAGTACAAATCCTGAGTGTGTACATGCTGTTTGCTGCTTCGCACTATTCATCTGTGTCAGTGTTTATAATGATAAGACAGATACCGTGTCCATGCCTGATAACAGTAGAAGTGCAATAAAGCTGCATAATGCGCATAAAAAGCTCTTTATTTTTGTGTTATGTATGTATGATTCTACAAAAACATTGACTGTTTCATTTAAGCTAATATGGCAATATCTGGTTGAGATCTTAAAGCAATATTTCAGTTTTCATACAAGTTCAGCGTATTTGACAGCATTTGTTGCATAATGTTGCATTACCACAAAAATAAATTAATAAATAGACAATTAGTACTGAATTAGTACAGTTAAATGTACATTCAAAATAAGGTTTTGTTCATATAATTTATGTATATGTGTAATGTGCATGTTATCAACAAATGCTATTTTATATCAGTTTTGCATTTGTTAACACTATCAGGTAGGTTTAGGGTTGGATTAGGTGTAGGGCATATTTACAAAATGATAGAGCATTAACTTTTAGCGACAATCCCTGGACATTTACTGTAATAAAAGCATGGCAATACTTACCTATATCAACGTAATAAAATAAAATTTAACCTGTTTTAGCACCAATCAATGGACATTTCTGTTTGAAACTGTGGCGAAGCAAACAGTAAGGTACGTAAAAACGGCATTACACAGAAAGTGCACAGAGGTACATATTTTTTTGAGGCCAGGTTGCTTTTTTCAGTTAAAACGTATTTGAGCTGTCAATCTCCAGTCTAATTTACAGATTGGTCCCGTTTACATACATTGGCTTTTTTTGTTTTAAGAAAAGGAAAGACTGAAGATTGGTCATTAATTTGTTCTAGACAGAGCTGTCAATTAAGCTTAACTTTACTGAACCCAGTGTCCTTTGAATGTCAGATTAGCAGACCTTGTCCTGACTATGACCCAGCTGGAATGAAAAAAGAACACAAACAGGCTACTTTTGAGTTTTTGGACAATAACACAGCATCAAATATCACAGCATCATATTTTATCATTGCAACAACTTACCAGGGCTGTTCAAACAAGCGCTGCTGAATGGTGGGTGGATGATGAGGTTGCTGTTTGAGGCGCATTGTTTGTGTGAAGAAAGGAGATGAAGAATATCTCAGAGGCTCTGACAGTCGCTCTCCTGCCAGCTGCGGTATTAAGATTTGAATTACTGTAGCTCTGCTCACTTTAATGAATCAGACTTGGCATTTATTTGCTTTGTAACAAGCGAAGCTTCATTTGACTATGCAGAGAGTCTATTTTGCCAGACCTGAGGTCACCCAATCTTTTTATGGACTGTGAGCCACAGAGAATATCTCTGTCAGCCTCTCTGAATTATTATTTCTGCACTGGCATCCCTCACAGGCTTGTGCTGTTTTTATGGAAATGTGTTGTTTACAGTAAATGCTCCTGCTATTGGAATTTCAAATCATCTTTCTCCACTGATGTCAGTTCAAAGGAATCTGTGCATTCTGATTAAATTACATTATTTGCTGGAAAATGTAAACTATACAACAGCACAACTGATATTTCTGCTGGATATTTTTTATGTTTTGATCCCATACTCCTTGTCCCAGACAGACTTGAGTCTGTATATATTGTTCAGTTGCTTTTTGTGCAGGATACATTGTTATTCAGGTGATGATGACTGTATTAATAAGCGAGTCATTGAATCATTCAGCAAACTATAAATCTAGAAAATGAACATATGTAATGCTTTGCTTGCATGTTTGTGGGAGTTTTCAGGGCTTTAACTAAATCTTTAGAGAAATACTAACAAGCTCTTTTTTTCCACTTTATTCTCTATTCGCCTTCTCCTCTTCTCGCTGTCTGCCACCCCATCAGAATAAAAGTGCTTATAACAACAGGCAATTTAACATAGGGTATTTCTAACGCAAAAATAAAAGGTTTTATAACTCTTAAAATGGGAGTAATAGAGGGGTTCTTTCTGAGTTTATTCCTGATTGAAAAATTACATGCATTGTTAAAATTCATTAAATTATTTAAAAATTAATTAAAATCTTATAACAGATCCAAGATCAGTTAAAGGGATAGTTCACCTCACCCAAAAATTAAAATTACCCCATAATTTACTCACCCTCAAGCCATCCTAGGCATATATGACAGTTGGAGTTATATTAAGAAATGGGGGTGAATAAAGGTCTTTTGAAATGAACTGATGAGTTTGTGTAAGAAAAATATCTTTTTTTAAACTTTCTACTGTAAATCATGATCTTTAGCTTCTGCTAGCTGTCATACGTGCATCCAGGGGATGACGTAGGAAGTAGACATACAGTACAGTAGGGTAAACTTCAGGTGAGAAGTGACGAAGACAGAAATGAACAGTAGAGCATAAAACAAAATAACGGTCACAAATTAAAGTAGAAATCAAAAATTTAGGAAAAAATGGATTTCGGTATAAACCAAGAAGAGACTAATTTTAAACAAAATATAAACGAAAATGGAGACCCATACCTCAGAATGTAATCAACATAATCAGAGTTGTTTATGTTCAGCATGTGCCTGCTTTCTACTGAACGTAATCAACACTGATTGCACTGATTACATTCTGGGGTCTCTCCAAAATGGCAGAAGATAATAGCTCAGGGAAAAGAATTGTTGAACAAATTTGTATCTTTGCACAAAAAAAGTATTCTCGAATCTTTGTAAAAATACAGTTGAACATGGACTGTTTACCAACTGTTGTCCTTGCTACATTTCTGGATGTCTTTGTTGTGTCTTGTTGTGTTCCCGAAGATGAACAAAGGTCTTACAAATTTGGAATAACAACAGGGTGAGTAATTAATGACAGAATTTTCATTTTTGGGTGAACCCTTAATATAACAATTGTATTAGTCTAAAAGAGAGTCAAGGAGGGCTTAAGTGAGTAAATTATGGGGTAATTTTATTTTTACATCTCCTTAAAACTATTGGACACATGCTTTTTCTCTGTGTCTGCTGCCTTTCAGATCAAAATTCAGTTTAGTTGTTAAAGCAGGTTTTGGGATTGTGCGTTCCTTTAAAACCCAGGAGATGTTACAGCTCAGATAAATGGCTCAAGATTTTGTTGGTTTTATAAAACCATTGTTCATTTCAAAGATATGACATGCAGCTGCTTTGAAAATGACGTTACCATAGCTACACACAGTAAGCCTTCAGTTTTAGCATTTTCTTTACAATTAGCATTAAAGGGTTAGTGCACCCAAAAAGAATGTTAGATTAAATTATGCTATTTTTGGTTCTTTGAGCAAAAAAAAGTATTAGCGTCACAAAACTGAAGATGAGTTACTGATGTCACATGGACTGTTTTATAGATGTTTTCACTACATTTCTGGACCTGCGATCATTTTAGTGGTATGCTGTCTATGGAGAGTCAGATGGCTCTCTGATCTCATCAAAAATATCATCATTTGTGTTCCGAAGACAAAGAGTTTGGAGTGACATGAGAGAAAGTAATTAATGTCAGTATTTTAATTTTCAGGTGAACTGACCCTTTAACTACCTAGATTGGTTCCTAAAACATTTTGGGAAGGTTAGTGTTTAGTTAGAAAAAAGAACCATCCTCAGAATGCTCACATTGGTTTTTCCTCAAAAACCCAAACAGTGAACCATATGTGTTAGCTGGGTAATAGCAGCTAATGAACACACACAGAGTACGCCTTGTACCTGAAAATAATTAGCCTGTGACTCAGAAAATGAACTTGTTTGCTGAGAAGTGTTTCTGAGCACTGTCAGAAAGTGTGGTATGATGCAAATGTTTCTTCATTTTGGAAACACGAAACCTTCCTCTTGTAAATCTTTGGTCTATTGCCTTTGAAATGTTCTCTGATCCTGACCCAGCAGAAGTCTAAGGGGGTCAGAGGTCCTGTATCTGGATGTTTCTTAAAAAAAGGACGTCCTCTCAGTTTCAGAAGGACCCAGTGGAATGCACAATGTAGCAGTAAGGCCACGGGTCTCCTGACCCTCAGATATGTTCCACCGCCCTCTGGTTAAGATATATGGTCATGCAGTGAGGTAATGTTACCACACAAGCTGAATAATGCAACATTCTTCGACGTCTTTCTTTCCTTCTGTGATCTTATTATCTGTGTTTCTGCAGACTCTATGTAAAAAGAGCAATGCAGTAACCTCCTAAAATGTCGTTTTTCATGGTCATCATTTTGTCAGGCAACTTATTCAGCCCAATTAGCGCCTGCTAAACATTAATAAACTGTATAGTCGTAGTGGAAGTGACCCCGGTGGGGCTATTTGTTCACTTTTCTGCCTGACTGAATGTTAAACAAATGAAGGACCAATTTTCTTCCCATTTGCGCACATAGTTGTCTGTATGGGCCGGATACAGGCATTTCCTGCAGTACTGTGTCCGGCATACGCTGTCCATTTAACCCCCCACATACAGTCCTGTCTCTGCAGCTGCCCCTGTTAAAGACTAAAACCCTTGAAGGCATCAGAAAGCTAGGTGCTGTGGAGCGATAAATTAGGACAGACAATCCGCCTGTTCATAAGACTTTTTACACCCTTTGAAAAAGAAAGGCTAAATGAGAATCTACATAAAAACACATGACTAACAGTATTTCCTCTGTCTGTTGTTCCAATTTGCTTAACAGTTACCCAAGCAAACATTCCAGATTTGGGAGCTCCCAGCATGTATTGTAGCACAAATCCTGTTAGCCTTACATGTTTTGTTTGCTGATTTATGTTGTTTTAGTTTATTTGTTGTTGTGACATCTGTGTTTGTGAGCAAAACATGATTTACATTCGTGTTAATCATTGAGCACTGTTTGTGTCTGTGTTGAACTATTGCTTTTAATGTCTTTCAGAGTGTAAATTACTTACTTGCTGTAAGTGGCACAGTTTGAAAGGAATTTGAATGTTTTAATTTGAGCCACTTTTTTAATTACTATAAATTTGTTATTCAAAAGTACAAAAATGATTTGATTACTTTAATAGGTTGGTATATTAACATTATATCAGTTCATTAAATTATGGTATTCAACTGTAAATTTAACTTAAAACCGTAAAATACAGAAATATGTCACTGTATTTTTTATGGTCGAATTCCTGCAACAACAGCTGTCAGGTTTTACTGTAAATTTTACAGATTTTTTTTTTTACTGTCTACAAACTACAAAATATAAGTTTATTCTTTTCACCAAGACTGCATACATTTGGTAAAAAAATACAGCAAAAAAACGTTTTGTATCATTAAAAATAACCAGTGTCATGTTATCCTTCAGAAATCGTGCTTATAGTTACAGTAGTAATTAAAAAATGTAATAAAGTTGCCTTTTTTAACAAACATTTTCTCAGCAACTTCACCTAATGACCCTGACTAAATCATTCCAGCTGTGAAAGCATGTAAGCAAGCCCTGATGATGACACAGCATGTATCTTTTACTTAAGAAACTTTATACCTCTCCTGCAGTTAAGAGCTCTCACTGGGCATGTGCAACATAAGCCTTTTTTGTACTTATTGTCAACTGTGTATCACTAAATTACGGATGTTGGTTTACCTCTAAATCTCACTAGATGTACCATCTGCCTCAGGATCATATCCCTAAACAGTGGGCAATGAAAATCAGCTTAGTCAAAAATCAGACCAGGCACCCTGCCAAGCCCGATTCACCTCAGTTAAACTGTGGGGACAAGCCTGCTAATTCAGTGCATATAACATTCGCCGTAGATTTATACACAAACTGCAGAATTATTTACAGTCAGGCCAGCTGGACGCCACTGTTAAATTGTGTTAGAGTGCAAGATGTGGCCATTTTTTTATAAACTAGAGTAGTAATTTAAAAACAGTTATGGAACAGTATCTTGCAACAAGACACATTGTTCTTTGGTTTTTACAGAAAGTGCTACATACATAGACAAAAGTATGTGGATGCTCCTTTCAGTGACATGTTGGCATATCAAGCATATTAAATACATGTATTAATGTACTTATATACACAACTGTTCAAAATTTGGGATTTGCAAGATTTTACATTAGGGCTATTTATTAAAACGATTAAATGATATTTATAATGTCACACAAGATTTGTTTGCAAAATTCTACAAAAATATTAAAGAGGCATGATTTGAGGATCATGTGACACTAAAGACTGGATACCACATTCTGTATTAAGCTGTTTTTACTTCATTTTGTAATTCCGAGATAACAAAACGTGATATTCTACTCTGTATAAATTATTCAAAACATTCAAACATTTTCAACACCAAAGTTCTCATGTGCTCCTGAATTCATAATTACAACCTCAGAGAGTTCTGAGAGTTACTGGATCAGTGACAGATGTACTACGTGACCGCCGTCACGCAAGTCCGACAATGGAAAGTTATGCGTAAAATGTCACGTGTTGTCATCTCGGAATTATGGTAATTACAAGATAGCGTGAGCGCAGCATTATTTCTCCGATAAAACCCGGTAAAAACAACCTGATCTCACGGCAATTCGTACATATTTTACGAGGTGGCTAATTGATAAATTCCTACGATCTCTTTTAAATCGTACGTATTTTATGAGTTGCCAATTCGAATTTGTACGAATGACCTAAACCTAACCCCGCCCATAAACCTACCCGTCATTTTAGACAAATAGTACGAGTGAGGTCGCCTGTCCATCTATTTTAAACTTGCTGCTTGCTATCAACTGCTTTCTTCGTGGAAACTTTTTGTTGTAATTTGTTTAATTTTGTGGCAATAAGCATTATAATGTATGTCCAGCTGGTTGTTGCTGCAAAATCTCTTCAGTCTTAAACAACAACCTCTGTATAAATTATCCCTTACTAAACTATTATTTTCATTCAAAATATAAATAAAACAAGACCAATTAGAGAACCCTGGTTTGTTGGATCTTGTATGAAAGAACTTGACTAGCCTTCACAGAACACCAGCTTGAACCTCATAACACACTTCTGGGATGAATTGAAATGCAGACTGTCAGCCAGAATCCTTCATCTATCATCAAAGTCTGACCTCAATGATACTCTTGTGTCTGAATGGGAACAAATCCCAGCGATCCAGTGTCTACTGGAAAGCCTTCATAGAAGAGTAGAAGCAGTTAAAACAGCTAAACAGTCAACAAGCACAACTGGTATGATACACAACTGGTAATCCAGGTACATTTTGCAGCAAAGTTGTGGGTTTTTTAGTTTTTGTGGGTACCCTTGAGTATGAACAGATGAGTTATCTGGGTCAAGCACTCCATCACCCTCCCCCTTTGTCCCCCAATCTTCTGGTTTTGGCAGAGCTTGAAGGCTTTTACCTAATCAAGCCAGACACTGTGTGACTGATTAAGAATTTGATTAAAGGAGAGGAGGACGAGGACAGAGAGCTCACGCATGCACATTCATCCAGACATCCATTTTGTCGCAGATAATACGTTGCACATCACAAAAATCAAATAGTCTTTTGTATTCTAACTTAATACACTGTGTCTTTCCAAATAGCTCCAAATACTTCAGGTTTCGTGGTTCCTTAAAACATGTGTTTCCAATAAAGCATTGAAGCTGACTCTTAACCTGAAGCTAACTGTCTGCAAACACATGATCCTTTTCTCTCAGTGCTTTTTGGTAAATGAGAGTCAAGCAGCTATTGCATCAAACCTTCTTTGGAGACCTTAATAGGCAGCTGAATGGTTTTATTTAAGAATGAGGCTGTGTGCTTGTGTTTTGAACGTTCACTGGTGTGACTGAGCATCTCTATGGGACTGTGGATTTCTAGCACTGCTGGTAAGATCAGACCTGACAGAAGAGCTGTGGGTATGATTCATGTCCTTAAGCCGCAGTCAGTGTTTTTGGTTTCTCTGACAACAGTTAAGACAGTCATGTAGGTTTCATGGACAAGTTGGAAAATTTTGATATAAACTTTTAAAGAATTATTTTGAGGTTCTGGAAATGTCAGCTAGCAAAAGAATGTTTTGCTGACGTTAGTATTAAGTTATGAAAATGTTATTCCTGCTTTGAAGGTATAGTTATTTATTTTTGTGTTATGCGAAGGGTAGGGAACATTCTGTTTTATCATTCGTTCTGGTAACATTTCTCTTGAATGGAAACTCTGAGAGTTTACCCCAGAAGTAGAATTCTGTCATAAAAAGAAGAATGTTATTGGTACAGTTATCATTGATTACCAGTGAAAAGTCCAAAACTCTTTGGTTACCAACAATCAAGATCACTGATTCTGTTGCATGCTGTTGATAAGCACAGAAAATAATTTAAAATGAATATAAAAATCATTTAATTAATAATTAATCATTTTAAACTTTTCCTACAAGTCAAGACAACATTCGGTAGTTCTGTGGTTTTCTGTAATGCGCAGGTTCGTTCATTGCTGTATATGTTCAGGATGCAGTGGAGTGTTTTTGCAAGCAGCCACACGAAGCAAATTGCACAGAGGCCATAAAGGAAGAGTGCACACTCGGGGGTGCCTGTCCCACTGCAGATTTGAACAGGCCCATACGGCGACACTCCATGTTGCACCACACAGGCTGTGATTTCCTGCCATTCTCTCAGGACCCATCTGTTCCCACACTTTGGTTTGCTTTCTCAGCACCATCCATTCCTCTCTCTGGGGACATATTGTTAAAGATGCAATGTCTGACCCACCTGCTTGTTAGTCATTACATAGTCGGTCATATTTTTGCCATCTTTCACAGATGATATTTGAATAGCCGGAGCTACAGGCCAGGAAAACTGCCCCCCTCACAGGGAATGTGACTTTTGTTTGATTGTCGTCTGACTAAAATGTATGGTGAGAATAATTTTTCACAACCCCCTGAACTATGAAGAACTTCCTACTGAAATGAACATATGGAAAAATCATATTGACTTTCATAATTTGACTTTCATAATTAATCTCCATTTAAAGTGCCCGAGTTAAAAGAGATCTGACCAAAGTGTTTTTGTTTTAAGGGAAAAGAGAAAAAGATATATAACAAAATAAGTGCTGTCAAAGTGCCGTCACAGTAATCGCATACTAAACTTTGCACAATATGCGTGCATTCTGTGTATATTATATATAAAAAATTCTGTATTCAAGACTAGTTTCAATAAAGTGTGCTGAATAAATCTGTTATTTGAAAAATGTCAGCTCCACATCTCCAGTGCGTTTGACCACAGCATTAGCAAGAAACATGAAACATGGGCTGTGAAACTATATTGATAAGAGCTTTCAGGGCCTCAAAATATCTTGGCTCTGGAGCAGCTGAGTGCTGTTTTCATGTTATGCTCTATTAGTGCAGTAATGGCTGTCAAATGCAAATTATTCTGCATGAGGCTTATTTTGCCAGTAATGGTGCATGCGTTCCAACCCGGGATGTCGGAATTTCCAAATTTCTTCAAGAAACAGTGGAACAGAATATCACTTAAGGCGGGACTTCCTTGGAACTCAGAAATAGTAGCTAAGTCCCAGTTGATGTCATGCACGGAGATAATATAATGATGAATATTAATTAATCAGATAAAATGCATCCATGAGTCAAAGTTGTAACATTCAGTTCAAACAATATATTTGTGCATTCGAAAAAGTGGAAATACTGAACATTTCATGAATTTGACTCTAAAATAATGTTTTTTTTTAAATTATCCCCTTATTAATATAATTACAAATGTTTCCGATTGTTTACTATTTTAATATGCTCATATTAGCGATATTTGTTCCACAAAAAGAGCAAAATTAGTCAGCAGTAGTCATAGTTTCTAAGCTAACAGTAGGATGCGTGTTGCCTTTAAGAACCCTGTAAGACCACAACGCTGTCCTGCAAAACAAAACCAAAGAGGGCGGGGTTAAAGCCAACTGCACGTATTAACCAATAGCATACGTCGAAACAAACACGTCAAACCAATCGGAGCGTTGCTATTAAAATGTTTCTTCAGACAGTGAAGCAGCAATCGTGTTGCCTGAGTGACACAAAAGCTTCACACGAAAAACCGTTGTTTGTGATTCGCTCAGAGGAGATTTTAGCCCAGGTACTTATATTCAAAACACTATGTTTAAAAGTAATAGTCTAATGCGATTGCGTTTACAATCCACCAAAACCAGGTCGTACGTGTTTGAAACAGTGCACTAATTAAAACCTCTATGCAAACTTGAGGCGAAACAACGGGCATCTGGCAACCCGGTGATGAAGGTGACGCGCTTCGATGTGATACAGTTGTGGTGAGCGCAGCGTCGAGACGTTCAGAGTGTCGCATTTTAAAGCGGTGAATGGAACGGCTTGAACGAATGGCACGTCTGTGCGTTGGTCCTCGACTACAAAGAGTTCTTCTGTAACCCGCTCATCGCCTGAGGGATCGACCAAACCAGGTGCGTTTCTTTACACATAAAAGTGTTGCAGCGTTACAATGTATTTGCATTACCGTCCGTTATAACCGCATCTCAGTCTACTTTCCTTCGGCGAGAACCAAAGCAACCCTTTTCCACGTTTTAAGTTTTGGAGTCTTTGAAAAAAACGGTCTTACGTCTTCGTATGTTTTGACTGGGGGAAAATTATGCAGACTGCACGTGCCAACGTTTGAATTGAACCGTATAGAACGACCGCCGAGCTGTCAGTGACATCAATCTGCTTCGTCTGTCAAACCCTGCTTATGTGTACGTTATGATAAAATGAGATACAAATTAAAATATAGAGTTAGAGGCGACCTTTTAAATCTTTAGATTTGAAGCATCACTATTTGTCCTCATTACATAAACTGGGGTAATTTGTTATTAATTGTGTCAAAATGAAAAGTATTAATTTTAGAAGTACATTTGATGATTGACAAGCGATTCTGTTTAGGTTTTTGTCAATAGAGCTTGTCTTTAGCCCCATGGCCTGGCTGTCACTTCAGCCAAATTCATAATTTATGACCAGACAGCCCCTTGAGATTCAAAAGATTATTTTGGACAATAGAAATACCTTTCACTGAAATTAGGTTGTGCTTTGGCCAAGTCCAATGAGAATGATCCTGACTGATTTTCTTGTCTGATTTCAGAGAAATGTGTGTAAGAGAGAGAATACATATTCCTGATCGTTCCTTGGAGTTTTGTCTTACCCCTGAAGTTGGCTAGTTTTATAGACTTTTGAAAAGTTAAAATTCATGAAAATTTATTTTATTTTGAGATTTGTTTCATTTTAATTCAATTTGAAACTATTTTATTTAATACAATTCAAATATCAATATCAAATACTCTGAAAATCTACTTGATGTACAGTCCTTTTTCTTAACACTTCAAAAAATGCTGTAACTCTAACTTCTCTTGTGGTTTCTTCTCAAAAGCGCAACACTTGCGCATTGATGTGTCCTTGCGTTTTGCGCAATCTTGATTGTGTACAGAGAGACCTGAAATATGGACTTTCAACAAAGACCTTCCTACGGTGTTGTGTCTCTTCTTTAGAGGCTAAACATGCATTTACGGTCTCTGATGTCATGTTTTTATTCAGGTTTCTTCCAATAGTAAAGAAGGCAGTGGGGCTCGAGATGTTTTTAACCCCGAGTCCATTCTGATGCTCAAGCACTATCATTTGTACTGAATGTGAACTACGGAGAAATTACTCTGGAGGTTTTATACTTGTGAGCTGATTGAATTGCCACTTCAAATCAGTTTTAGCACTGCAACACCGCACTTTGGGCATCTTAGATAAAACACTCTAGTCGGTGGATCTGAATATTAGATTAGGCCTTTTGGTTCTCAAGGCATTGTCACAGATCGTTTTAAATGTGCTGCAAAGTGTGTTCAGTATCGCGCAGATCATTCAAGCTCGTTCGGGAACCTAAAAGCCTCTCTGAAAATGTAGAAAATCACTGTCAAAATGTGGCTGTACTAATATGAAGTAATGCGATCTTAAAAGGCTTTCTACAGCAAGCTTTGGGGTTGGAGGTCGCAAGAAATAAGACCATCATAGATTAGCGAGTGCCATAATGCCACTCTTTATCCCAGTGTCTGTTTCAGCCTCGATTGAAGATTCAGGTTTATCCAGTGGCCATCAGATGATTACCCTGTTTTAGTGAAACTTTTGTGAGATTGCTATGTTTTAGGGATGCACACCATTAAAATTCTGAGATAATTTGATATTATAGCTGATATTAAAATTCTTTACAGTTTTGTGCAAGCAAAAATAATAGCTAATAAATTGCTTTTAAATTACATTTAAATATTTTAAATGAAATGTTTTTTAACAAAATGTCAGTGTTATTAAAATATTGGTAACACTTTACAATAAGGTTCATTAGTTAAAATAAGTCAACAATATTAGCTAACATGAACTAAGAATCAACAGCATTTAATAATATTAGTTAATGTTAATTTCAGCATTTAATAATGCATTGTTAAAATCTCAAGCTGTGTTTGTTAACATTAGTTAATGCACTGTGAACTAACAATGAACGACTGTATTTTCAGTAACTAAGATTAACAACATTAAATGAATACTTTAATAAATGCATTCTTTATTGTTTGTTCATGTTAGTAAAAACATAATATTAACAAATGACACCTTATTGTAAAGTGTTACCAAATTATTTGTGTTTTTAAAGATTAGCCTTAAAGTTATAAGTAATAAAATGATTGGTTATTGACTCTTTTATTCACCCTCAAGTTCCAAATCTGTGTGTTAAGTGTGTGTTTCTTCTGTTGGACACTGAACAATTGATTTAAGATATTTTGTAGAAAATAGGAAACCCAGCAGTTGCTGGTTCCCATTGACTTCCATTATATAGATAAAATACTATGGAAGTCAAAGGGGACCAGAAACTCATTTTCAGGTGAACTATCCCTTCATGAAAAAGTCAAATCAAAATCTAAATTATAAAACCAGCCGGTACATTATAAAACCCTAATATTAACTGATTACTCTTACGAATATGCAAAACCCCAACTCTATTTATTAAGGCTACCTAAAAGCTTTTCTCAGTGGAACTGTAACAGTCGCATTGAGCCCTGACAGATGAGATGGGTAGATAGTGGCTGCATGTGTGCAATTGTTAAGGAACGGTTGACACTTGACCTGAGCAATCCTTTTGTGTCTTTTATAATCAGTTAGAAATACCATCAACACACGGCTGTCAGATTCAGGAGTGATTGCGTGGTTTTGCTCACAAGGTGCTTTCTACATCCAATGTTCCCATTCTCTCCGTGCACTGAATAGAAGCCCTCGTATCTAAAATGAAACGTATCCTGCTTCGTTTTGTCTGTTGCTCATTCACCAGTGCTGGATTTCATTTTCTGAGGTGTCTTTTCTGAAGCGTTTTGTTCAAGTAGTCCAGATTGAACCTCCTTAGGAAGGATCGGTGTTGTATGAAAGGGAAGATTGCAGAGTTTGATCTTTTCCCACGTCTGAATTGTTTCCTGTGACACCCATGTAACCCAATTCGAATTTTCTTAGGCTTTTAATCTTATGTTTTTAAAGTCAGCACGCAACAGAAATTGTGATTTCAGGTCAGGAACACTTTATTGAAAAAAGCGCTCCTTTAAAAATTTCGGAAAGTTCTTTGTCCAGTTGGGAATTGATTGAATTGTAGTGTTCTTTGTAATAATCTCATGTGAGTGACAGCTTGTTCCGCCCCCTCACGCCGGTAAACACATCATCTGAGAAGAGAATAGATGTTGTAGCAAGAGGGAGGGGAAGTTATTCGATAAAAGAGTGCATATTAATAATAAAAACAAAATTACGTGCACAGATAAATAATTTACTGCAGTGTTCTATAGAAAAAAATAAGAATAGTAAATTTAGATTTTATTGTGACTTTAAAAAAAAAAAATTAAAAAATCACATGATCCTTTAGAAATTATCGTAATATGTTTTTTTTTTCGAAAATAATTGTCCTGTTTTTTTCTGAAAAACATGATGTATTCTTTATTTCTGTTTTTGGAAGAACTCAAATGAGTGAAGTTTGCCAGTAAGAAGTAACCAATGCAATGCATTTTTTTTGTTAAAGAAGAGAGAGAAACCCTTCGTGTCTTGTTAAAGAAACGCTTCTCTGACTCCTCTTCTTATTAAGTGATGCTGTGGTCTGGTTTCAGCACAGGCCTGTGGAGGATTCCCAAACAGATCAATGTCAAATCCAGCGGAGGATATCTGTAACAGAAGTGTGGAAGCTCTATTAATTTCATACCAACACCTTCTTGATTTCTCTTTCACAAATGTGAAACGCGAGACCAAACATCGCTTAACCACAATAGTAAATCTGCTGGAAGGGGCTGTTCCTGAGTGGAGTGATTTACATCCAGATGATGCTGGTTAATGACTGAGTAAACATCCATTTCTTTAGCCTTTTGCTTCTGAACAGTCATGTAGCTTTCTCATTAGCCTGCACCTCCCACCCAGTGTTGTGTGAGATCCGTTTCTCCTCTGTGGAATCACCTGGAGTGGGTTTCTAGCATATGAACGCTTTAAAAGTGAGCTTGAACTTAAAGCGGACAGGGAAGAGGATAAACATGTGACTCATCGTGTGACACATTTCAGGGAAGATGTTCCTGAGCAACATGGCTTCCTCCCGTTCAGAGCCTCATCCATTACTCTGAGGATTCTGGGTGTGGAATTTCTGTTTACCATCTGTCAGCACTAACAGCCTGCAGCCAAGAAATCCATCACGAGCAAGGCCTCTCTCCATCAAAGTAACTCTGCGCAGACCTTGAAAGAGAGCTTCAAGTTCCTCGCACTTATCAGAGGCGGCTGATGTTCATAGCATGTCACGGTTTATGGAGGGCAGCTCTGACGTTTATCTAAGTGTATGATTAACAGCTAAAGATAGACGTCACCAATAACATCAACATGGAAAGCGGTGTTTGCTTTTACAGCAGTTCTATTTCTGTGAGCGATACAGAAGGAAGAACAGTCAGCGGTTTATAGATGATGAATGACATTAAGAACTTGAAATATGTTAAAGGTGCCATAGAATGCATCAAGAGAATATTTTAGATTGTTCTCTGATATGTACATAGAAGGTATGTAGCTTAGGTAAGGGGAAAAAATGCACAGAAACGGTTTTACAGGTCCATTTACAACCCTAGAGTTTGACCCTAGAAGGAAACGGTCTGTTTTTGCCTTATTTGGAAGGTTCATGAATAGTAATGAGGAGGTCTGCTCTGATTGGCTGTTTCTCAGCGTTGCTCATTTCAGTAGCACAAACAGATTTCTACTGTCCAGCATGAACGATGGAGGGATTAGGCAGTCAATCTTATGTTGTTTGAGCCTGGATCAGATGAAGATGCCGATTTTGTAGAACAAGCTGTTTTTCTGAGATTGCACATCAACCATTCTGAATGGTAAGCATAGTCGGGTGTATGCAAATGTGGTGAGCGTAACTATTATGTCACTAGACTTAATGCCCAAAATCTTTAACAGTGCAGCTTTTGATGTTTTTGCAATCTGCTGCTTTTCCGCGTAAACATGCACTAGATTGCAGAAGTTTTGGACTACTTTTACAGCATCTCATCCGCAACACTACGTTCTAAAAATGTGAAAAGAAGTATAATTAAAAGAAAATGCATCTCTGTGCTCTTTTTTTTCATTTCACAGTGCTGTCTTTTTTTACATTGATTTTCTGTGTAAACATTGATCTTTTTTCACCATTGAACTTCGTTTATTTCCATATCTCGTGCATAACCGCTTTCTAAAAAGTTGGTGCTCAAGTTAAAAAAAATAACATTTGCCTTTTTTTTTGTCAATTAATGACTTAATGACTCTATTTTTAATGCAAAAACATTTTCTGTGTGAATGGGTGCAAGTCTCTCTCTCTGTTCTTCCTTTTTATGTTGGTACAACAAGAACAATCTATGTTATTAAATGTATTCTGATGCCATCCGAGTCACGTTCCATCCTTTCCTGATATACTTGGCCTGGCTGCACAGTGCTAAAACCAGCAGATGTGTTTAAGCCGCACAGTGAAGCTATTGGCCAATCAGCATCCAGGATGGGAACTATTCATTTTACAAGGGAAACCACTGTCCTGGTGATCAATATTTGTTCCCTGCAGCCTTAATAGATTCCCTAATGCCATCAGAATCTGTCTGTGTGCATAAGTGTCTGCGTGTAGGTATTTGAGATTCTCGTCATGTGATGTAAGGTAATGCAATATTGGTCCTTTAAGAAATTCTTGACAGTAATGAATAATGGTGATCGCACATAATCCCTTTTATGTGGACAGAGATGAAGAGCTGTGTCAATTAAGGGTCACTTTAACATCACCAGCCTCCTGGAATAGATTCCCAGCGGTACCAGGCTCAGGTGTCTCAAGAAACTTTATTGGCTGGGTTCCCGGGTGGGTCATTGTGGGTAACCTCCTTCGAATGGCTTGAGAGGGTCTCATGGGACTGTTCTGAGCAAAGTGACTTGGTGCCTTAATACCTTCACACACCTTTTGTTCCCTTGACGAGATCTGTAAGTACTGTAATGAACACTGCAGGTGACCTTGTTTCAAATATTAGTCTTTGGAATATTTAAATGAGCCTGTTGGATGCCATTTTTCTACATGTTTTTGACAGATTTTCGGATTGGCAGTTAAAGAGCTTGAACAGAAAACGAAAATAACAATTGCAGCTTATTGACAACATAAATTTGGCACTGAAAATATCCAGGTCAATGTTTCACATTTCCAGTACAACTTACCAAAGCAGTGCCAAGACATAACTGCATGATGAGGCCAAACAAAATCCCACCATGATTATTTTTATAAATATTATGATTTTTTTCTATGAAAACCATTGTAAACATATTGTATCAGCTAAGATATCAAGAGTAGGAATGTTATTTTAGTGTTATTTATATGTTATTATATAGGCATATTAGATTATATATTTTAAGTTTATTTGCTTATTTAAATTATTTACTTTAATGCTAATATTTACAATTTTGATATATTTTATCTTTAACTTATTATAGTTATGTTATTTATTTATTTATTTAAAATTTTATTGTAAATTTTTGTTCACAATAATTAGATTTTTTTTAAACTTTATTTTAATTAACATTAATTTTACTAATTATAATTATAATATTTTGTCTAAATAAAGATATAATATAATAAATAATTAGAATTGAACCAGTGTATTTTTGTATAAAATTTTATATATGTATATTTTTTTAAAGCGGGTTTTAAGACAATGCTAAATGTAATAGAGCCCTCCCAGCACTCCTAGCAAAGAACAGAATGATTGTGACCTTCTTTAGCTGAAGAACAACAGCGGCCCGTGTGTTGAAGACACAATCTGTGCATCTGTGAACTTAAACAAATAAAAAGAAAACTTAAAAATTGATTGAAACGTAGCTCTATTTAAAAACCAAATTCTTATTTTCTTTCTATTACTTTATAACTACTACAATATTGCATTTCATTTTTTATTTTTAGTTATAAAGAAGTTTTTGTCGTATTTGCAAAATCATATTTTTATGTTAGTTTTAATAAATAAAAATGTGGGGGAAAAAATCTAAGAATTTATTTATTTATTTTTTATATTTTTGCCGTATCGAAAATAGGGCTGAACGATATTCTGTTTTGACATTGACATCGCGATGTGCGCGTGAGCGATAGTCACATCGCTGGAATATACGATGTAAAGGGTAGAAGCCTATGGTGTATTAAGAGAACGGTAGCACACAGTAAACACAAGTTTTAGCGCGGATGTATAGCCAAATTACACTGTAGCCGTATTCAGACGGGACCAGTCGTCCGTGATCTTCATGTACCATTTGGAACGCATTGGTATTAGCTGCACAAAACCGGCACGCTGACAGACTTGTGCGTCAAGTGCGCGTTATGTTTGTTTATCCTGAAGCGTCTGATCGCGGCTGCGGATAAAGGCGCTTGCATTTTCTAATGCTTTTATACAAAACTGATTAACACACCGTCAGTTATGTTT
>JAUCNO010000191.1:8001471-8021946 GCA_032353835.1 Enteromius viviparus
ACATCAACTTTACACCATTATACAAGCTGTACACTGATTACTTTACATTCTATCAGAGTTTCATATCTTTAGCAATGCCCCTTGAAAAGATATAATAAAATATTTACAAAAATGTGAGGGGTGTACTCACTTTTGTGAGATACTGGATATGAAGGTGCATCTACCACCCAGAAAACGTGAGGGGAAAAAAAAAGTTTCACATTTCGCTCCCTCATTGACATACTGTAGATATGGTATTTTTATTATAATATTACTGCCTCTTAATCTGCTAGTTTCCACCCACAGCGCTGACATTGCCATTTTGCAAGTGACGCACCAATTTTAAAGGGGTTACATGCACTTTTACAAGCTGTTTGGACTGAAATGTGTGTTGGGAGTGTGTGTACAATGATAAAGATCCAGCAGTAGTTTTCTTTTAATTTAATAAAAATTAGTTGCCCCTTCTGAAATCAAGCCATACTTAAATGCATGTCAGTGTGACATCACATAGACAGAGGCCACTCCCATAACAGTTGATTGACAGCAGCGTGTCACACAGACTGAACCGGTGTCTTACCTCAGACCCGCCCTGAGTGAGCCGTCATCAGACAGAGACCCAGAGACAAGCAAGACTCCTAAGAGATTGAGGTGTTTTGTTGAATGTATTACTGAACAGAGCAGTAGTGATCTTTGAGAAATTTTAAAATAAACTATATTACAAACTTTTCATTAAGACCCTAAAGAATCATATAATCTAGTGGAAAATTGGCTTTGTATGACTCCTTTAATAAGGGATGGTACAGTTAAATATCAGTCATTTTGTTTAGTTCATAGAGTCCCACATTATTTAGATGAAGTGGGCGTTCTGTATGAAGGACCAAATATTGATTGACACTCTAGTGAATCCATCTCTCCATCATCGTTTTTCTGAAGTTATTGATTGCTAATGATTCATGGTTCACTGGTGGGTATAGACCTAGCTCACAGCGGTCAAATCTTAATAAATGTACATTCTGTTATGAGGCAATCTTGGGAATTGACCAACCATTTATTTCCCATTAATCTCAAATCTTTCATTTTTCTCCTTTGTATACTGGGATAAAGATCAAGACAATCTGATGCTAATTTAGTCCATAAGAAAAGTTGTAGCTGCTCATGAAAGAAATATTACCTTATAATGTCCATCTCTTCTCGTTCAGACTGGAAGTCTCATTTTAATAAAGAGAATTTAGGCTCAGTTCTTACATCCGCAGTGTTACACTGCTCTCTCACAGCTGCTATCCATTTGCAGTGGTTAATGATGAAATCATATGCTAAACCATGGGGGGGAAAAGAATGTAAAATGTGTTTAATACCCCGTAAGAGTCTTTAAGATTGATCAAAATGGCTCCAGGCTCTTCATGTTCCTCAAGCAGACAGGTTTTGAGGTGCTGTGAGTTACAGAAAAACATTTCCGTTGTAGAAGTGTCCCCGTTCCTTATTAATAATGAATGCCCTGCCACTCAAGGTGGGCTAGGTGGTCTTGTCGTTCACTTTGAAAGGCCTGATATAAAGCTTCACTCCATTAGTGTTTTTCCATGTTGAAACAACATAACTTTGGAAAACTGCATCACTTGATGGAGTGCTGAGTGTGGTGGAAAGCATTTTCATGCTACTTAAGCAGCAAAAAACCACAGTCACGGTAAAAAGTGGGACATTTTTTTTTCCTTTAAGGTCGGGAAGAGGCCCGTGTCGAACTCTATCAGTGTGCCAGTCTGGCTCAGAGAGTTTGAGGGGAAAAACAGTGTCAGATTCCTATCCTTGGAAAAGTATCAGTGGCATTGACATGGCTGCGCAATGTTTTCTGGCCATAACTTCATCCCAGTTGCCTTTTTCTTAGCTCTAGGAATGTATTTGGGGTCGGAACGTCTCCAATTCAAAGTTTTCTTTTGCTCCTAGAAACTATTTTTAACCCATGACTTTCTTTAGTGAAACACTGAAAGTATGGCTGTGCAATAACTCAAACTAGAATTAATTTTCCTCAATAAACAATAACAAGAATTTGATAAATATCCAATATAATGTAATTCGGCATTTGATCAGTGCAGCACGGAGCATTTATCAGTTCAAGCGGCAATGTAGAGCAAAAGTTTACGCGCTGATAAGCATATCATGTTTTTAATATGACTAAATTTTTGTATTGTTCCAAATTAATAGAAACATTGTAAGTTAGTAATTATAAGGCTTACATTTCCTAATTTCCTTCAAAATGCAGCTGCCGAAATTTAGATTACCAAAAACATCGTAACTGACTTCTGCATCTGTGCTTTGTTGTTTATGATGAGAATTAGCGAGGGTTCAGTCTGTGTGTGCCGCACAATGAAACTCCGCTGTTTCAGCAATCATCTCATTTGAACGCATCTGATTGGCTATTGCATTCATAAAGTGGACTGAATCATGTGTGATTGGTTGAAATGCTCAACACTTGAAAAACACAGAAAAAGAAATATGATGGAACAAATAAGCCCTAAAAATAATAAGATAATATTAATTGCTTATTAATAATAAAAATAATAATAATAATTCAGAAACATTGGTTCTACAAATCTCCATAATTTACCATGGATTTACTATAGTAACACTAATTGCACCATGGTGTTGTGGGAGAAATATAGGATATTAATTTAGAATTTTATTGTATTATTAATGCAGACATTAATTAAATGAATTAAAGCAGTATTTTTCATGCTTAAGTTTTTATAGAATCTTTTTCATACAAATACTTAGAAAACTGCCTTTAAACCTGAAATTCATTGTGATAATTATTGACTGATATGAGGAAAAAAATAATTTTTCAGAATATAGTCTTTTGTGTTTAACAGGAGAAAGTCATACAGCTTTGAAACAACACAAGATTGAGTTTTCTGTGAACTGTCCCTTTAATACCTCATGTCTGCTATGACAGTCTGAAGCGTTTGTCAACCTTGAACTATTCTGCAGTTGTGCTTTGCTTTCCATGACAGTTGTTCCCTCTTTCCCACACACAGAAGATTCCTTTTAGTTGAGCAATTGCTGCTTTTTTTGGACGTATCACTCTCAGCGATTCAATTGGCGCCAATCTCTGTCAGTTCCATGTTTCGTTGGTGAATAAACCTCATGCTGTTCGCCGCACCGAAACACTGCAATCTTCAAAGATCTGTTTTGTTTGAAAAGAACAATTATTCAGCTATAAAATTCTGCAAGTTGGACAAAGCATGAATGTTTAATGTTTTGTTCCCAAGCTTTTAAAACTAGGCGCAGGAGTGCGTTGTTTGTTTGTAACTGCGTTTTATTTCATCTCTTCTGCATTTGTTTGTGTTACTGCAGTTTTTGGCGCAAGTCTTTTGCAGCGGTGCAGATTTGATTCAGTGTTCTTTTGAAAAGCTATTGTTGGAGTCCTTCAACAGCCAGATCGTATGTGTGTGTGAGAGAGAGACATAGGGAGAAGCACATCTGCTGCGTATTAATGTGTATTTCCCCTGGATCAAACACAGCTGCACGGATCAGTCGTTAAGCCTCCCCCCTCCCTCCTCCGACATGAAGTCTGACACACACACAACAGCGAAGATCTGAGATCTGCTCACAAGGTGTGCGATGCAGGCAGGCCGTAACACAGGGCATGTGCTGTTAAATTTTGTGAACTGTGCTGTGACTGTATTTTTGAAGTCTGAGAAGCAAGCTCAGCTTCAGAAGGCCGTTTTATTGAGAACCATTAAACGCATGGTTTCTCTGTGCTTTAAGTATTGCAGAGCTGTCACAATAGGTCAGTAGGTCTCCTCTTGCATTTTCAGGCCTTGGGTTGCTGAAATTGATGCTGACTAAGCATGTGAGTCAATGCAAATGAGAGCTTCTGCAATAAAGAGAGAAATGTACATGAAATGTATGGAAAAACTTTTACATCACTTTCAAGAAAGGTTTTTCTTTTAATAACTCTAAAATATATAACAGTTTTGATTTCTATTTTGATGTTTTAAAATGTCATTTTGCAAAAACTGATTTTTTTTATTAATTATTATTATTATTATTATTATATGCTTATTTTATTTCTTAATTATAACTGTTGAAAACTGATTCATATGTTTGTGGAAACTGATACATATCTTTCCCCCCCAATGCATCTTTAATGAAATAAAAGTACAAATTTATTTTTAAAAAATAAATAAATAAAAAATTGGTCTTTTATACCATGGTGTGTATTTCAATGCAAAAAGATTTACAAATATAATTTATTCATGCATACCATTAAAGCAACCACCGATTTACAATCAAACTCTTCTTAAAATTTTAATATTAAATTGCAAACTATTTTTTTTTTTGATCAATTATTAGATCCACAAAACAAACGACTGTCATGTTATTGAAACATTCATTACAAATGAGTAATTAGTTTTGAACATAGCTAGTTGACTAGTGAAAACACCACTCAAATTACTGGCAAATCCACCATAGGCAGCAATGTTGTGTTTTTTCGCACTGAATATCTTGTAAGTGTTAGAGCAATGAACTATAAAATTACTCCAACTGCAAATATATGCATATAAAACAACTGCCTGAAGTGCTTCAAAACGAGCGAACGCTTAGTGTGAGAGGAGCATTTAGGCTTGTTTGTACATTACTTGAATACTTCGTTTTCCCACACCGACCGATTAATTTGGCTTTAGATACACTTGGTCTCTTTTACACGATGTCCTTGCTGTAAGCAGGCCGTTGTGGCTTTTTATAATATGCTTTGAATGCTAGTCTCCCTGCCATTTCTGTACAGTATCTGGATAGCTGTGGTATTGGCTTTGAAGTCGCAAGCCTCTCAATAGCGAGGTTTCCTTGGAAACAGAGGCGAACCTCAAGACTCCAGCTCATCAGAGAAAAAACTGCTATGTTGCAGAGTCATGGTGCGGGTCTGTAGAAGAGACCTCATGAACTCAGGGTTACAGCTGAGCTCTGCTAAGGTCTGATGACTTTTGCAGATGCTCTGCCCTTAACATGCACGGTTTTGTCAGCCGCTAAACATCAGAAACAAGTTGAAAGGCAGCGTTACCCATTCTCAATATCATTACACTGTTATCCAATGATGCACAATCGCCCGTGTTTTGTGGTGATTTAACTTGGATCTAATTTCTTGTGGCAGTAATGCACCATTTCAACAATTAAGTAATGAGGGTTTACTAGATGGTAATATTGATCTGAGCTCTCCAGACTAATGAAGGTAGCACTATCACATGTCCATTGTCTTACAGTTTAGTGAAAAATAAGCAGATTAGCGTAATTCAATGCTTGCTAGGTTTTTGTATTGTTAAACTGTGTTTACTGGAGCCTGTGAATTCTGCTCCGGTTGACATTTTTTTACCAGGTCACAGTAATCTTGAACGTTGCGGTCATGCCTAGAGTAAATAAGAAAGCAATAAAAACAGTTAAAGACTCTAAATGGCTTGAATGCAAGGACAAAAAACTTGATGTACACTCTTCATGTATTGTCTTAGCTGTAAAGGCTTTTTAAAATGCTTTGTTGGTGGCCTTTGCTTATCTCGCTTCCATCTGGTTTGTTCAACATGATACCCTTAAACTATGTAGGACAGCAGTAACATGAGGACAGATGTATACAGCTGCCTGAGTTTTAGTGACATTATCTTATTAAGTCATCTGTGAGTTTCACATTGACTCTACCCGGCCCATATTGTTGCTCTTCACAAAAGCAGCTGGAAGTTGCGAGACCAGGAGAGTCTTGCTTTTCCACCCTTTAATTGTCTGTCATCGGTCTCCTGTGAATTAGTACATTTTGAATCCTGTCCAAAGCCACAATCGATGCCTATTAAGTGGCTTTGCAGCTTCATTATGATTCATGTTGGGAAATTGATATTAAGATCAATACGTTGGTCTCAACAGTGCTGCTAGTGGCATTTATGTGGAAATGGACCGTATTGGTGGCCAGAATTATTTGGAAGTTTGTTTACCAAAAAGGGAGGTCATGAAAAGTTTGATTAAAAATAGGGTAACATTTTATATAACAAGATTTTTGGAAGAAAATGTGTAATTCCTGCCCAAAGCATGTCGCCAGCACCTTATTTAACAAGGTTTAATGTAATCTTTGGAAAACATCCCTTTTTTTTGTACTTTATATTATGATTGTGTAATAAATTAATTTACTTTTTATCACATAATAAGTAAATTAAAAGTTATTATAATTTAATGACTACAATCAACTACAATTTTAGTATATTTTAATACCATAAAAAGAAAATGTTACAGCCCTCCAGGTTTTAAGCTATTAGTATTATTTATATACTAGCATGGTGTTTATTTAAATAGCTTTTGAATTATTGTAGTATATTTCATATTGAATTTGTTGTTACTTTAAATTAAGTTTATTTTAGTAATTTTAATTGCTGTCAAACAATTAACTGTGATTAATCGCATCCAAATAAATAAAAAATCAGCTTTTTAAAGCTATTTAAAAGTATTTATTTCGACTATACTGCACTGTTTTTGCGTGGCAATACAGTTTTTCACCTTTAAACTATTATTATTATTTTTATTTATTTTTGAGTATTGTACGCTCATTCCCATTTCATTTGTCTATTCGTTTTGTTAAATATGGACACTTTTTTTATTAATGGTTTGTATATCTGAAAAACCCTGCCAATGTCACAACCTGCAATAAAACAAAAGTATTTTAGCTAAAAAGGTAAGTTTTAAGTTAATTTTAGCTTAGGTTTTTTGTCTTTTTGTTATAATAGCGATATGATTTTTACTAGTTTTAGTTTATGATAACAACAATAGATATGATTCAGGTTCATAGCACAAATTGTGTGGGAGTTGCACAATACAGTTTAATGCAGAGTTGAATCTAGCATGTAATAATGTTAAATTATTAACATCTAGTTCTGCCCAAGGTAAGAGAAGGTGTGAAAGAGTCATGAGTCGTGGCACGGGGATAAAGCCCTGTGCTTCTGATGTGTGTGTTAACACATTGAGTCAGCAGTGTCGTCCTGCATTAGAGGAGCTGTTGGTGTATGACTGTCCTGCCGCAGTTGAATTCATCTTTGATGATTAGCTTTTGCTATTTCTGTGATCTGGAACAGTGAGCACCAGCTCTTCTGCGGTTTCTTCCTCGCTCGACTTTCGTCAGAGGATACAGCAGGTGATTCTGGATGTGCTGGGAGATCAGGGCCGGCGCTTCCTCTACAGCATGAGAAGCAGTCAGCTGCACAGATCTGTCAACATCCCTGTCTGCTCGCCACCTCTCATTGCTGACAGCAGTCTGAGCTACCATTAGGGATTAACCAGACCACCCTACTGTGTCTGAGCCATTACACTATAAGCTCTTTATACATGTCTGTATGAGAGGGAAAGGAAAGACGGTTTGCCTCGCTATTTCCACCTCTGTTGGTGCTGATCCTTCGATTAGAAATTCAAGAAAGCAGAATGATGTGGTGTTTGTCTACTGCATTGGCGTTTGTTATTTTCAATCTCATGTGTTTCATAATCACATAATCCTGTCTGGATTACAGTCTGCCGTTAAAATCATACATTTAAGTAATCCAGCTGCTGTGAGAAAAGGCTATAAACGTGCAGAGGCTATAGTTAGCCTACCAGCTGGGACACCTTCTTTATATTTACAGATGTGGTGCAATGACGCAGCAGCGTTCTGACATATCCCACAAAACCTACCTAACACAAAAAAGATAAGAGTTGTGAATCGAGCTAAAAGAAGGCGATAGTTGTGAGCGCTGGCTGCTTATGTACTAGCTCAAATATTGGTTTTAGATCATTTTTAAACAAAAAAGGTTACAGACTGCCGCTTTAAGTGAGCTTTAGATAAAGATGAAGGGATTTATATTATATAGAAATATAGAAGAAATTGTAAATGTTTTTTAAAAGTTGCCAAGACTACATTTATTTGATATAAAAAGTAACGTCAAAGCAGTAATATTGCTAAATAATATTTTATAGTAATTGTTTCCTATGAATTGTCATTTAAATGTAATTTATTTCTGAATTGTCATCAGTAATAATTCCAGTCTTTAGTGTCCCATGATCCTTCAGAAATCATTTTAGTACACCGATATGACCGATATAATGCAACTTTGCTAAGTATTTTATTTTTTTTAAATAACAAATCTTACTGACCACAAAATTTTAAACAGACCTACGTTTTGAAATTCATTTTGTGGAACAAAAAATATAGGCATAATGCACTCTGATAGCCAGTCTATTTCAAACATAAAGCTATCAAAAGGCTTCAGAAAGGTTGTAATACAGCGAACAAATCATATTTTGCTGCTTTTATGGCTTTCCCCCTCCCCCAACTTTTCCCCGAAGACATATGTGTCTTGAAACAGTTTTTTCCTTCTATATATTTGCCAATTATTACATCATTCGGATGATTATTCCTTGCTCCGTGTATTTATAGAAGTCAAACCTGCTGTTCAGTGAGCGGCCCATGCTGACAGCTACAGGAGGGCTGAATGTAAACATTCCAGTAGAGCCTTCTCCTGCTGGGCTGCACAGTCAGATTTTCCACCGCCGCCTCCCTGGAGCTCCAGATCTGTTAGGATCTGAAGAACCGGACCAGGGTCCTCAGTAACCCGCAGGATTTTCCAGTTTATTCTCTATACTTACTGTACAACTCTGTAAGTGTGTCCTATTACATCAGCACTGAAAAATCACTTCACAGCAGTAGCGAGCCAAACAAATGTCATGTGAGGTCTTGGTTGTCTCAGTTTGCATGTCACTGCTGTTATATCCAACATAGAGAACCAGATACGTCATTGCAGCAAATACAAACCTGCTTGCCAGACCCTTTTTTACAAAGATATGTATTTGGGGGCATGATAAGATAAAAAAACACTTTTTGTTTGATTTTTGAGTTCTACAGATCCTATTTATTCAATTGTTCTTCGTTCAAACTAAATGAATGAACCAGATCTAGTCACAGCCGTAAATTGTGAGCCTTTCTCCTAAGCATTGTTTGTTCTCCAGCCATGGTGATACGACTTACGAATCTCCACCTCTAGTGTAACATTCACAGGATTTAGTCTTGGAAGAGTGCTGCATTATTACGAAATGGGAAATGGGAAACATTCACGCCTTTCTCATTGCAAATGAATTCCACCGGAGGCTTGGCAAGCCTACTCGACTCAAACTAACCCCAAACGAACTGGCTTTCTCCTACACCCACCGGCTGAACCCCTGCCTCTTGACCCACCAGTGATACCAGCTCTCTTTAACCAGCAGCCAGGAGACTCCTCTCTGTAATTGGGTCTGAAGTCTTGCGTAACAGCTATATCCCACGGTTGAGCTGGCTGAGATGGGGAGAGCAAGCTGAATTCACTCAGTTCCCCTTTACAAAAGAAACCCAAATACCCTCAAAAAAATTATTTTTTTTTAAATCGAGTAGTTGTATATTTAATCCTTTGTGCATTTTAAATGATATGCTGATTAATTATGCTCGTTTTCAGGGCATTTACATAAGAAAAAGACTATTGAGACACTGAGTAAAGGCAAAGACAAAGACACAACCTAATGGCAAATTTCCATCTGATACTACGAGAATAAAGTCGCACTACACCAAATATTATATTTCGACTTTAACCTCGTAACCTTACGACTTTATTCTCGTAGTATCGACTTTAATCTCGTAACATTACGACTTTATTCTCGTAGTTTCGACTTTAACCTCGTAACATTACAACTTTATTCTCGTAGTATTGACTTTAATCTCGTAACATTACGACTTTATTCTCGTAGTATCGACTTTAATCTCGTAACATTACGACTTTATTCTCGTAGTTTCAACTTTAATCTCGTAACATTTAGACTTTATTCTCGTAGTTTCAACTTTTACCTCGTAACATTTCGACTTTATTCTCGTAGTTTCAACTTTTACCTCGTAACATTTCGACTTTATTCTCGTAGTTTCGACTTTAACCTCGTAACATTACGACTTTATTCTCGTAGTTTTAGATTTTTATTTTTTTTGGTGCCACTAAAGCTCCATCGTATAAAAGAACCGGTTCATAAAAGTAATTTATTCATGAATCAGACTACAGAGTTACATACAGTGCCGTGTATTTTTTGATTCACCTTAAAGAGCTGGTTCATCGAAGAGAACGCCTTCATAGGCCCCGGCAGCAGTGGATAAAGAGCTCAAGCTTCAGGTTTCTCACAGTCTAGATCCACCACAGCAGAAAGTGTTTTAAAATAATGGCTCAGTCTTTAAGTTTTCTGGCTTCTCACCAGCTCAACACTTCGTTCCCTACTGCACGCAAACGTATACTAAAAAAAACTTGCACAAGCTCCTCATTGGCAATTTCCTAAGCTTAGAAAGCCAGGAAAGGAGATCAGCTGGATGAGGCTTAATTGGAGATAGTCATTCTCTCTGGAACAAACGTACTGGCTGCTTCTCATACCAGCATTCTCTCTTTTTATTCTCACAGTCTTTTACTCTTTCTTTCATCCCTGGAAAGAGCTCGTGAATTTTGTGAAGTTGGACACCCTGGGAATTGACACACAATATCCTCCTAGCAGCGGTTCACATAAGAGGACTCTGTTTTCCGTTCAGTGCCAGACTTTTCATTTGGCCGTTAATGCTTTCTGGAGGCACATAAAACTGTTTGTATCGATGCTGTTTAGAAGGATGTTTTCAGAGATTAGAATAGCTTCAGGTGGAGAAATAAAAACAGAAAAGAGAAGAATTTGAGCTTGAACTGTGTGATGAATGAGCAGTGCACTTTGATTTGTGTGGAAAGACTGTAGTTCCCGTGTTTGCGCACAGTCTGACAGTCTCTAAAACCGGCCCTTTCTGTTTTTCCAGGTCTTTAAGGGTGAATTTCAGCTACCTGATTTTCTTAAAGAACAAACACAGGTATGGTAGATATTCTGCCTGTCCTTAAGCTCTTCATAAATTGCTTTTTCTGTAAATGAAACGGTGGTCATTTAATTCCCATCTGCTTCCACTCACTCTGATTCTTTGCTCTTCACGTAATTTCTGATCATAACGCTGGTTAATACGGTGTCCTGTGCTCCTCTGATCTCATGTTTTCATGTTTTTTGATCTGATCACATTAGCTGTAGATTTGTGGCCTCATTTCAAACGCTCTTTCGTAGTCATAGGCTGTTCTGCTGAGCAGAAGTCCTATACTACCCCCTCTAGGACAGATGATGGAAATGTTTTAGCATGATTTTATAGTATGGTATATCTTTGATCATCAAAATATGAGTAAAACAATTATTTTATAAGAAAATGAACCAATTATGGAAGCTTTACAACTTAGTATGAAGAAAATATTTGTAAAGTAATATTTTAATTAAGTTTTTAGCACAGTTGAAAATGACAAATAGCAAAAAAAATAAAATTATATATATATATATAATATGAAGATGCAAGAAGAGCATCATATTTGTTTACTTAACAGGGTGTTGTTTAAGAGAGTTGCTGTGCTTAATCTATAACTAGACAATTACTAAACGAACATGATCAACCCACATCAGAGATCTAACATCACTGAAGAAATGCTCACAACAATACAAAACAAAGTGAAAAGAGCCTACTGTACTGTGTCCACACACATGTGTAACAGATGTTTCTCTTACCACAGCTTCAGAAGTCCCCAGAAAAGCCAAACCCAAGTTAGGAGGAAAAGACCAGAGCTTTATCAATAGAAGTGAGTTATTATCATCTTTACTGGCAAACTTTGCTCCCTCTTTGGATCGAATAGGTTTTTGAATAATTAACATGATTTACAGTACAAGAGTCATTTTAAGGAAATGGTGCCAGCTGTGCAAGTAAACGATTATTATTATTATTATTATTATTATTATTATTATTATTATTATTATTATTATTAAAGCAAATCGGCTGTGGTTTCCTGAAAATTACAAAAATTTGTTGATCATCCTTATATTGTCACATTATTTGATGTTTAGCATCATAATCATATTTAAAGTATTGTTCCAGAAATAGACTTGTATTAAATCTAAATGTATTTGACCATATGATTCATCATTATTATTATTATTATCATTAACAGCAAATATAACGACAACAGTAATTCTAACTTCCTATATCATTAAAATGTTATGTTGATAAATTCAAAAACATATTCTGGAAATATATTCATGGAAATAAAAAGTTGTGCCAGAAAATTATTATTATTATTATTATTTTTATATAATATTATTATTATTATTATTATTATATAATAGTGATAATATAACAATGTTTTTGAAAATTGGCTGAATTTGTTCACCATCATGTTGTGACATTATTTAATATTTCTGGCATCATATTTAAAGTATTATTCCAAAAATATACTTGAATGTATTTGAACCACAGTGTTTGATACATAATTTGGCATTTTTATAATTTATTATATAATATTAATTATAATTATTGTTATTATTATTGTTATTATTATTAATAATAATAATAATAACAGATATAGTAATTTATTCCTTATTTATTTATTTAATATTAAATTGTTTATTTATGTTTTATTGTTATTGTTGTTATTAATTATTTTTGTTCTGTTACCTGTATTTTCATTTTACCTGACTATATAACATATTAAAGTATTATGTTGATGAATGAGGGAAGATTTTCTGGAACTAGAAATGGAATGTAAAAGAAAACAATATATAACAATATATTTAGTTTAATAATACTTTTTTAATCAGATATATCAAAGAATGTGAGAATATTCTGTGACTTTGAAGTCAGGAAGACATATATATCAGTCAGACGTCACAGTTTCCTGAGAATGATTAGTATGTAGTGTGTGTTGTGAAAGCATCATAATATTTGCTGATATTCTGTTGCGTCAGCAGAGATGAGGTGACGTAGCTGCTGTGCTCTTGCTGTGTTTCAGGGCTGAGTAGAAGCAGATGTCGTGGGACCATGATGGACTTGCGTCACCCCCGCTATGCTGGGACCTCCATGCATGGAAACACTTACACAAACACACACACAAACACACACACACAGGCCTCTGGACCCAGACCACTCTTTGGAGGACAGTTTTGGCCTTTGATGTTGTACTGTAACAATTGTGGCCTAAGAATGTCATTGCTGTTCTGAATTTTATGTTTTCTTCTTCTACATTTTTTTTTTTTTTTTAATCTTTTCCACACTGTACTCTTAAGTTTTATTAATTTTCCTGGCTACACAAACCTGTGATTCTGTTATAAGAAAATACAGTGGTTTTAATTAGCAGCGAGGAAATATTTATGGAGGAGCGTTAGCTTTAGAAGACGCTATTTTAATGTCATTTTTACATTTTCACGCCTTCTTAACGTGCAATTCCATGGGTACTGAATGATGTGCAAGACTTTGATCTTGTGTAGAGATAGACATGCATTTTGTTCTCTGCATTCACAATGGAGTGACCTTATGCACATTGAGAGCTGTAATAATTGAGCTGCCAGCTTTGAACAGAAGAGGCTCATTGACATATTCTCCATTGGCAGAGGAGCACACATCGGTGATGTTTGTTGTTGTTTTTACGATTGTTATTTTTGTACTTAAGTGTAAATCATAATTATGTACTCTTTTATTTCTTTCAATGAAATAAACCCCGAGCGCTGTTGGCAGCCAATGTGCTGATATTAGTCATATTCTTATATTAGCGCCCTCTAGTGGCTACTTTTGATGCACTACACCCATTTTATGTGCTAGTTCCGCTTTTATGTATTTCATACCTCATAAAAGTTTGGGAATTAAAGACGACATTTCTTCTACTGCATTGATTCGATCAAAAATATAGTAAACCTATGTTATCTGTT
The DNA here is from genome assembly GCA_032353835.1 of Enteromius viviparus. NCBI lineage: Eukaryota > Metazoa > Chordata > Actinopteri > Cypriniformes > Cyprinidae > Enteromius > Enteromius viviparus. The sequence goes on from JAUCNO010000191.1 coordinate 8,015,245, forward strand.
ACCTGTGACAGCATAGCAGAATTTAACATTATTCCAGTCTTCAGTGTCACGTGATCTTTTAAATATTTTTTCCCGGATTACTTGAAGAATAGAACGTTCAAACAGCAACATTTATTTGAAATAGAAATAATTTGTAACATTCGAAATGTCTTTACTCTGTTTAAATGTCTTACCCTCTGCTTATGTAATGCATAAAGATTTGTTTATATATATATATATATATATATATAATCCAAGAGATTCAAAATGTACACTATTTAAGTTTTTCCGCATATGAAAATGTTTTAATCTTTAGGAACAACTTTTTTTCCCCCCATAATACATGTACATTCAAGGTAAATGATACATCCGTTACAATACATACTTCATTCTGATGTTGGCGTTCAAACAAAAATGTACATTTATTTGAAACGATTAGAAACTAGTGCACAACGTTGATCAAGGACATAACAGTCAACAATTAACAAAGGTTTCCCACATTCAAATTGTACAGCTCTCCAGGTTAGCACAGTCTCTAAAACCAAAGTAAAAAATAGTCTGAGAGAAATACAGCTGACAGTAGTGTCCTCATAGAAATCCAGGGCTTTTCTCTTTATTTACAGTGCAGTAATACACACATAAATGAGGAGAATAAATGTCTCACAGTAGAAATGAAGATAAATGATTTGTCTTTTACACACCTAATCAACAGTCTTCGAGTTGTGGTTTAACATTGCACGTGTGTGACAGTTTTAGAGGCTTTGGTTCATGAGCTCCTGTCGGAAGTAAACCTTTCGTAAGGGCTAAAACATCCTTCGCACTCGCACGCATTGGACGAGGTTTGAGGCAGTGACCGATAGTTACATCATAAGACCACTTCTCATAATCTCTGTCAGCTGTTAAAAAAATACAGTTGCATTTTGTTTTGGGGGATTTATAGGCTGCTTGGAATAGCATACTAGCACTACTTCTGCAGTATACAGTATGCATACTAGTGTGTGAATTGTCTGTATGCGTGAAATACCCTGATGACCAAATGTGTAGTATATTTCAGCAAACTGCATGAAATATAATATCCCACAATGCAAAGTGCTTGCCTTAACAGTCCATTTCCAATGTAAAATCATTGATTCATTTGAAGAGAATGTCAAATTAGCTTTATTTCCAAAATGACGACTGGATGTCACATAGGCTACTGCATGCTAATTTCTTTTTTTTTTTTTTACATAATATTCAAGAAAATATATTTTGCAGTACCGTGTGAAGTATTCGTTTAGATAGTATTTGAATCCAAACAGCCTTAGGCATTAATTACTTGGAAGATGGGGAAGACCATATGGAAGTGAATTACCTTTAAAATGTGCAACTATTAAGCAACGTTTCTTTAACAAGACACATTTGATGATAAACAACCATAATTCAGGTCAAATTTAGTGACATTTCTCATTTAAAATCCTATTTTTGAACAGTCAGATCATTTTCATAATTTGGGACATGATCAGTTTAACATTCGCAAAATGACGAGTGAATAATCAGTAATAAAGATTGGATATGGAAATATGATGAAAATTCATGTATAATACTGTTTAAAAGATTGTGGTCAGTAGATTAGTTTTTGCTATTTGTAAAAGAGTTGTGTTATGCTTACACATGCTGCACATTTTTCAATAAAAATAGCAATATTATGAAATATTATCATCATTTACAATGACTAGTTTCTGTTTGAATATATTTTAAAGGATAATTAACTGAGCTGAATTTCCAGCAGCCATGACTCTTGTCTTCAGTGTGACACAATCTTTCAAACGTCAAAATGTCTTTTATTAGTTGTGCTGCTTAATATTTTTGTGAAAACCATACATGCATACATTGTTTTTCAGGAGTCTTTAAAAAACAGAAAGCATTAGAAACAAATCTTTTGTAAATGTCTGTCACTTTTGATACATTTAAAGTGCCTCTATTATGGATTTTTGAAATTCACGCAGTGTGTAACAGCTTTAAGTGAATAAAAACATCCTGCAAAGTTTTAAATCTGAAAGTGCACCTTGTATAAAGCTATTGTCTCTCAAACAAAAGAGTCAGATCTGAATCACTCAAACGAGTCGTTTTTAAAACGAACCCCAAACGTTTCATGTTGACCTCAGCATACACCATTAGCATATTGCCCGCCCACTTGCTGGTCTTTTCATGTTGGTCTGAATGAAAATGCAAATTCACCTCTTTGCCACTAGGTGCAGCTTTCATAGCGGCACAATAGCGGTTTCCCTGGTAACAGCTGTAAACACTGAGCTCACAAACGCTGCTTTAAAAGGCATCATGAAAATGAGACCAATCGACCAATTACCGCTGATTAGTGTCACTAAAAGGGGGTTTGGAAAAATAAATCGTTCAACTAATCGCTTGGGAGTCCTCGAGCAAATAAGTTTAAAATAAATGCATATTAGAAGACAATGAAAGTGTTTTTGGACCTTGCATTTTCACACGTCAACTTTTTGTTGGGGACTCCCAAAACTATGACCCCTTCCATAATAGAGGCACTTTAATGCATCCTTGCTCAATAAAATGATCAAAAGTATAAGAGTGAATAAAGCCTGGAGGTAATGAGCATCTAAAATGTGACACACTACAGACCACTTTGTCTCGTCACATCACATGGAAGCAGTCTTCTGATCCGTGGAAGAGCCTGGACCTTTTCCAGACTTTAGGACACTGAGGGAAGTGTAGTGACCCCAGATGACACCTGTCAGTGAGGAGCATCACGGGTGTCATGGAGCGACAGATTCAAAGTGCAAACGTATGGATGCAGGTCGTGAAACGTGTGACAAAGGCAACGTTAACTACTTTTATTCCAAGAACATCGTCGTCATCACCATCAACTGAAACAAAGTACAGAAGAAAAGGGGCAATAGAGACGTTAAACGATAAAACGAGGCATAGAAATACTAGCATATGGTTATTGGCACAGTCCTTTTGGTCACACACTGTTTGGACGACTTCTTCGTGGCTTAGTTATTATTTAAGGGAGCTGACGTAACGCAGCCTTTTTTGAGGATTCAAAACTGTGCTCAACGCCGGTTTTGGCCCCCATACGAGGCTTCTCATTTCCTATAAAAGCAGGTCTAAAAGGACCTGATCGGTGCGGTGTGTGCTGGAGGCGTGTACAGCGAGAAAGGAAAAAACCTCAGTCACAGTGTGCTCAAACACCACGAGCATGCAGACAACGTCAGGGTCTGACACAACGGCATTCTGTGGCAGGCAAACGATATGAAGAGTCGAGACGTCGAGGCAGATCCCGGGCCATCTCAAGCCTTGAGGAGGAGGATTGGCCAGGCGGGACTCGGTGGGCGGCAGCCTACTCTTATTCTCACTTATTCTCGATAAGGGTCTGCACCTTGTGTACCAGCTCCCGCGCTATTTGGAGGATGTGCTGCACGTCGTGGCGCTCGGCCATCTCTGTTAGAGCAGAACACAAACAATACAGTTATTTAATAGAGTGATGCTTTCACATGGCCACATGCTACATTTCCGGTTTAAAACTTTGTTGTAACAGTCCAAAGGGTTCTTAAACTAGAAATGCAAGCAGGGTCAACAAAAAGTATTTTTTTTAATGAAAACCATTCATTTGAAATATATTTTAATGCAGTCTTAGATTTGCAGTTTGCCATTTCATTTAACTTTCTAAGCACTCAAGTTGAAGGTTATTTATTGAGAAGTGCTATAAAAATACATACAATAATTTAATTATATAAAAAAAGTTTTTTTTGGTTTATATATCTCTGTAATACTGGGTAGAAAACACTATACTATATTATATATATATATATTATAACACACTACTACTTTTAAACAGCTGCCAATGGAGAAAGTTGAATCAACCAATGGCGTGTGTTTGGGGTGGAGCTAGTCATTTTGTTGGATCGATGAAAGGCAGGGAGTGCGTTTAGAAAATCTGAAGAAGGCACTTCAGCTTTGAAGGTGTCCTCTGTTGGGTTGACTCACCGTTAAAGAACTTGATGATATCAGTGAAGTCCATGTTGTTGTCCAGGATAATGTCCCTGTACACCTCCACCAAGGCCAGTGCAATGAACAGGACAAAGTGCTTAGAGGAGATGCGAGGGGCGACCCAGATGACCTCCCATACCGCAAACACATCCTCATAGAGTAGCTCTGACACAGACACACCAGATGCACAGTACAAAGTTAAACAATGACATAAAGCATCTTTACAGAGTTTGATAGCACACGGGCTGAAATGAACCTCACCTCTTTTGAAGTCTAGGAGGAACCAGCGGTAGCAGAAATAAAAATGGGTGTAATCTCCATTCTGATGCATGAGCTCAAACAACTCTGAGTCAAGAATCTAGAAAGAAAAGAAAAAAAAACCTTAATGTTGAAAACACATGATGTCACAGACGGCATCAGAAGAACAGACAAATCACAGTGCTGACTCAGGCAGGAAGAGGAAGAAAGGTCATGTGTCATGTTACCTGTATTAGTGACCTCATATTGGCGAAATGAGTGTCCATGGCTCCTCCGGTAGGGAAATTCTGACTCATCCTTTTCATTAGATGAGTGAAACAGCTGTAGGCCAAGCACTCTTTAAAGGGGGTAAAAAAAAAAGCATACTTACAAAAACTCATTTTATTGTAATTTTAACTGAAATTTTTATTTAATTTTAGATCATTTAATCTGATTTTTAATATTGACAAACAATTTATATGTATTAATATTTATACTTTATTAACATATGTTATATTATATGTGACCCTGCACAACAAAACCAGTCATAAGTGTTTACTTTTCGAAATTAAGATTTAAACATGATCTTGAAAGCTGAATAAATATACTTCCCATTGAAGTACGCTGGGAAAAACAAGACTTCATGTCTTTTTGTCTATTATGTATCACTCACCGTCATCCAGAATGACCATCAGCGGGGCTAGAAGGTCACACATGCCTTGCACATAGCCAATCTCCAGATGTTCCCACACATAACTGGATCATTAAACAAGGACAAAGATATGAGAGACTATGGTAGACAGATCCTCAGTTCAGCCGTTTTAGAAAATTAGTTTCAGTCTGTGATTTATGTTTCAATTAATCTAACAGACTGACTGATTTGAAATTCAATGAGCTGCTATTTTGAGAGACACACACAGCCGAATGAAGACAAACAGATCACAGGGATCAACACGGTTCTCTACTGACCTGCACATGATGTTTCTCAGTTTCTCCAGGTTACTGGTAGTGAAGTAGTAGTAGTTACGATCGCAGCGTTGGACGTCTTTGTCTATTCTGTGCAAGTTTAGCGCCACCGTGTCCAACAGCTCAATCTGCTCACAAGTACAATGACAAAACAAATGACCGATATTCGTCATTGACCTTTACAATTCTGACTGTGATAAATGTAGATCTGTAATGGTGTATCAGCTTAAAGGGATAGCTCACACAAACATAAAATGAGGAGGACATAAGATGTGGCCAGGTATGGTTTCCCATAATAGGAAATTTGTGCTCTGCGTCTAACCCATCCAAGTGCACACACAGAGCAGTGAGAAGTGAACATTCACACACGCACGTCCTGATTTTAATGCAAAAATGGTTTATTAGTATATTTCTTTACCATATTTCTACACCTAAACCTACCCTTACCCATGAATAATGCCTAAAATCAGAGGAAATGACTGACATTGATGTACAAGCACAAAAACTTCAAACTTTTTCTTCAAATCTGATTGGCTAATCACAATGTTGTCCCAGGGTCAACAAAGATTTGATCCAGGAACATCTTGCACTTGGCAAAATCAGCTACCCCTTTAAACAGTGTATTCATGTACCGTATAAGAGGAGAAGGATGGTGCAGTGCCCTCAGTGGTGGTTGTGAGTTTGTCCAGCTGACTGCAGAGTTTGTCCTCACTCAGAGAGTCCCGTCCACCCTGCTCCTCCAGTACTCCAGTGGGTGTAGTGTCCTCCTCCATGCTCTGTCCGTCATCGATGCTGGACATGATTTGGGAATGTCCAGAGGCTACGGAGTAGTTCCTGGAGGAGGGCAGGCCTGAGTCTGGAGAGTCAAACTCCACCAGCGGCCTCTCATCTGGGGCTAGCATGGCCGGGGTAACTACAGTGGTTAAGGTGGGAGTACTTCCTCCCTCACACGAGGTGTCGTGACCCCCTGCATCAGGCTCATCCACGGACATGAATACCTAAAGACAGAGAAGAGAAGAGATGGGATGGACAGGATATGAAGACGCAACATAATGCTAGATTTACCTTCTGCAATCTAGATTTCAAGTCTTAAAATATCATGAAATATTTTACACAAATATGTGTGTGCCACACATTTATGCTTATTAAAAATATTGAACAGTTAGCTCTGCATGCTAACACCAAATAATAATCATTTCAGTACTGAAATGTGTAATCCAAAATATTTGTGTGCTACACAATGATGTTTAGTATTGAACAGTTCAACATCCCTTATGAAAATTAAACATGCTTTTATTATAGTAAATCTGGTAGTAATAGTGTTTGTGTATTGATTACCATATGTATAACCACAATTTTATTACAAATACCATGGTTAAACTATGGTTAGTATATCAAGTCCATGAATAATTTGTGGTTACCAAGGTTTAACTTAACTAGTCATACCCCCAGTTTCACAGACAAGGCTTAAGCTAGTCCCAGACTAAATTGCATGTTTGAGCTGTCTCAGATGAAAAT
>JAUCNO010000191.1:8031060-8045642 GCA_032353835.1 Enteromius viviparus
TGTGTGGCTTTCCTAATCAAGTCCAATCAGTATAATCGAACACAGCTGGACTCAATTCAAGGTGTAGAACCATCTCAAGGATGATCAGAAGAAATGGACCTGAGTTAAAATATATGAATGTCATGGGAAGTGTGTTATTTCAGTTGTTTTTTTTAATAAATCTGCAAAAATGTCAACAATTCTGTATTTTTCTGTCAATATGGGGTGCTGTCTGTACATTAATGAGGAAAAAAATGAACTTAAATGATTTTAGCAAATGGCTGTAATATAACAAAAAGTGAAAAATTTAAGAGGGTCTGAATACTTTCCGTACCCACTGTATATATATATATATATACGTATATATATATAGTATAGCACTAGTGTTTATATATATTAGGGATGTAACAATACACGTATTCGTATTGAACCATTCGGTACAAGGCTTTCGGTTCGGTGCGCATTACAAACCAAACGATTCAGAAAAAAAAGAAAATAAAGTGCGTAAAATATAATGTTTTCAGTGCTACGCTCAAAAAGGCAACGCAAACAGTGGGACAGGCAACCCGCTGTCTGCCCCTACCACTCCCACACAGACGAAAACTAGAAACACAAACATTACAAACTATCCCCGCGGCATTCAGGCAGGCATTTCCCTTTGCTAATTTTACAGTAGCCAAAAAAGTTGAATGGAATAATAGGTCCTTCCCGCAGGAAGAAACAGTGGATGGTGCTCAGCCTTCATGATTTGAAATGGCTCAAATCTACTTTTTATTAAGTTTTAATTAATAAATAAATACCATCTAAGACATACTTTCATGCTAATTTTAATAAATAAAAATGTGAAAAAAAATCTAAAGAAATTCTCTTTTATTATTTTATTTTTGCTGTATCGAAAACAAACTGTAACATCACTGTATCGTACCAAAACGAACTGTGATTTTTGTGAACCGTTACACCCCTAATATATATATATATAGAGAGAGAGAGAGCATTCATTAAAATATATTTATTATATGGGTGTGATAGATTTTCTTTTGGTAATATGAAAGTGGCTTTAAAATGTCTTGAAATTTTTCATTTCGCTTAATTACTTTTTGCTACTCCAGGCAATTTTACAGTAACGTGTCATTTGTTAATGTATTATCATTAACATAATCATTAACATAAACAAACAATGAAGAATACATTAATTATACTCTTTATTAATCTTTGTTAATTGTTTATGTTAGCTCACAAAGCATTAACTTGTGTTAACAAACAAAACATGCAATGTTTAATGATGCATTAGTAAATGATGAAATTAACATTAATAATGATTAATAAATAACATAGAAGTATAAAACTCTCACCGGTCATGCACGCAGGTACAGCTGGCTGGAAGCTCGACGGAAGCGTTGCTGCCCCCGGTGGAGCAGGACAGACAAGATGACATATGACTGGTGCACTCGCCCTGCTGCCATGACAACGGGCTGCCGCCAAAACCCTGCATCTCCATCATGTCCCCGTGGTCTACTAGGGCGTGGGAGTGGAATAGATGGAAAAGAGGCAGAGAGCAAGAGAACGAGAAAAAAAGAGGAAAAAAGAGATGATTAAGCAAACATGAAACCTGCTCTAGTAACCTGCATCTGAAGAACATATTTGAGATAGAGGACTATTAATATTACTAGGATCATTGAAAATGGGTATTTTCTTTCCTCTCAGAGCTACAAAGCTGATGTACGGTGGAAAGCTGCCATACGGGAATTAATTTCCCATCCCATACACCATAATGCATCTCTACTGGAAATTAGGCTCTTAGCTGGACTGGAGCGGCCATAAAGCATCTAATTCAGCTCAAAGGTCTCAGATTCACTGAATTTCAGGCCTCAGCTCAACCATGAGATAATTAAGGAAGAGTAAATTGCATCCTTAACTGCATTTTAATAGATCTGATTTGAATGTTTTATATATTCAGCAATTTGTCAGTTTTGAATGGTATTTAGATTAGGGCTGTCAATCAACTAAAGAAATTCATTACATTGAATAAATGATACATCAAATAATTGAAATTAAATACATTTACTCATACCAACTTTGATTATTAATTATTTTCAAAGGCATTATTTTGATGCAAATCACTTAATAAGAAAAGTGTCAGTAGATGCTGTTATATGCGTTTTATTTTTTTATTACTTAATATAAAAATATCCAGAGGGGCCATTTACACACAACTTGCTTTTGCATTATGTCTGCATTGGGGTTTTTAAACACTGGTCTCTGCAGTAGAGTCAAATCTTGCTGTTTCTCGCCATGGGTACTGCAGTTTTAAGACACTATGGCCCGGTTTCACAAACAGGGCTTAGTTTAAGCCAAAACTAGGCATTAGTTAAATTAAGATATTTAAGCAACTTATATTAGCAAGATATTTTCACCTGAGACAGCTGAAACATGCTATTTAGTCTGAGACTAGCTTAAGCCTTGTCTGTGAAACTGGGGGATAATCTCTGGTTTAAAGTAGTTTGGCGTTTTAAATGTCTTCTGCCTGATTCTGTTGGGTTTTTTTAAAGTAAGAACACATTGCCTGCACTGCAAGCGCTGTTTGCCTAAAGTTTGTACTGTTTAGCGTATAGGTGAGGAAACAATTAATTGCACATTTTGTTATTTTTTAACTTATAAACAAGATAAATTGACAGCCCCAATTTAGATGCAAATTTTTTTCTTCAGATATTTCTTCCTGTCAGAAATGTCCTTAAACACACATAATGAAATCAAAGCGAACCTGAAATATATAAGGATATCAAAAACATGCATCTATGAATGAACAGAAGGAAAAGGTGTAAAACGATGCGGGGATGCCATGCCAGGAGACCTGCCAGTCAATCGATCAATCAATCACAGTGTCACAAATCAAGCCAGGCACTGGTAGAGCTTGGAGAGGAGTATAGAAGGACAGACAGTAACCATTCCTACCATGCTGGATGCATCAGATTGAACCATGACAAAAATAAAGACAAATCAAGAAGAGGGATGTACAGGTATACTGTGTGTAGCTGTATACAACGTGAAGAGAGTGATTCAACTGAACCAAAAGAGTCGATAGTAAACGTAAATGCTCTTCACCTTAATTCTTCAGGTTGGAGCTGGTGACCTGCTATACACTGGTTGTAACCAAAATAACAATGTGAACGGAGAGCATGTATTCAATAATCTGACGTGGGCTATGGGACTTTGGTAAGGCTATGACCGAATGGGCGACGCGTTCACGGAACGATTCGTGTGTCTACTACACCAGAACCCCACAGGACCTAACTGATATAATGAAAGGTGACTGCAGTTAGTGAAGAATTACAGTGAACAGCATTGCAGAAAACCGGCTCAACACAGGAGGAACACCAAAACAACAACAACGACCACAACTCAAACCAAAGAGGAAAAGAGAGAATTCGTTAAGGGAAGGACAAGTAAGCAGTGGAGCGCATTCGCCGCAATATTAAAAACAGGAAAAGAAAAATATAATGCATAACGTGTGCAAACTTGACATGCAAAGCCCTCAAGCATTTGGCAGGGAAACCAAATAAAGACACAGAACCTAAAAATAACCAAGACTTCTCTAAGGACTTACTCGTGTCAACCAAAGAGTGCAAAAGGAAAACAGCAAATCATTGGAAGCATTGCTGCCTAGCCTCCACAGTCAGGCCCAACAGTGCAGAGAGGAGGAGAGCTCCATGAACGCACATCATACCTCTTAGGGTGGGTGGGTGTGTGTGTGTGTGTGTGTGTGTGTGCGAGGAGGAGAAAGGACAAGTAGTAGTGTGACAACGTGGCAGGGCAGTGGAAGCTCTCCGGACTGTGAGAAAGGTTAGCATAGGTAACCCCTGGCAACAGAGGTGTGGAGGGAAAGGAGTGATGACAGCGAGTAGAGCGAGTCAAGGGGAGAGAGATGTGCACTGTACTGACCTCACACACTCACTCAAAAAATGTGGAAAAACAGGGATATTCAGGTTTTGTGTGAATAATATATTGATATAATATATAATATAAAAATGCTTCAACATTAGTATTATGTGAATTTACAGTATTTAAGAATTTTTCTACATCAATATAAAAGGTTAAAAATCTATACACACATATATATATATATATATACATATTGTTCTTGTAACAATTATTACATTTAATAAATAAAAATATAAAATAAGAATAATTATAATAACAATGTTTCAACATTCAAATTATGTAAACAAAATCAATCATTTGCATTTTCTGACCTGGTTATTTTGGCATTATACACATTTTAGCAAGAAAGATTTTTTTAAACATATATACATATTATATTTAAATTAAACAATTTATTACATTTAACATAATACATGAAATATTTTTAAAAATCGTATTTTAAATTATGTAAATAAAACCAATAACTATAATATTATTTTGGGTTAGAACTACTAATTTTAGCTAAATTGATTTGTTATATGGTTCATGCATGTTGTACAATTCATTACATTTAAGATGATAAAGGATAAATGTTTCAATATTCAAATGATGGAAATTAAATCAATTTTTTTTTATTTATTTGAAACTATGCACAATTTAACATAAAAAGATTTGTATCAATTAATATAGTACTGCTATACTGTATATGCTACATTTAAATTATTATAATATGCAGCATGGGAGTGGGTGGACGAATGTAAGACAAATTTATGCTCCAACACTGGCATACTATTGTAATACACATTCTTACACATTTTACAGTATGAAAAGTTCTTGTGGTGTTTAGTAACTTTTCATATATCCCTTGTTCTCTTGTGTGATGAAATGCACGTGTGCACCACATACTCAGGGTCTTGTGCCACTTAGCAGCAGCAAATATTACCATGGTTACAAGCATAGAGATCAGGTCAACAACTTTAAGAGTGACAAGTGAACCATGACACCCGAGGCGCCTACTGTGTCTCAATCTGCCCTCACTGACCGACAACCGGCCGCACTGCTGGGCCAATGCTTGTGGGGACCAGGTAACAGTTGGGATGGAAAGAAAGTGGGAGGAGAGGAAGAATGAAAGGAAGAAGGGAGAATGAAGTGAGCCACTGGTGATAAAAACCTTTCATGACATTAGGATCTGTGAGGTTCCGTGAGCAGATCATAGAGATCATAGCGTGAAGTCTATCTTCCTCCTCCTCATCGTCGTCCAGAGAGGGCGCACGACTGCCCGTGGTGTGGTGGTAGTTTATAGTGACTGCTTGGGCAATAAAAGAACACAGTTTAGCATCCGCCTCTGAAGCAAAGTCACGTTCCACTCACACACACTGCAAAAAAAATGTCCTTGTTTTTAAGCAAAATATATAAACATGCTTAAAACGAGCACAACTGCATACCTTATTAAAGGCCATTGCATACAGAGTCCGAAACTTTTCTATGGGTTTTTTTCTTATGGAAAATCGAACCTGATTCGATATTTTTTATAAAGGACAAAAGTTTTGGAGGTAGTGTGTAAACGTGACACACAATGTGGGTTGTATTTATCTTTTAACATTTGAAAATTTCGGACTCATTGTGCAATAATGACCTTAAGCCTTGCTTTCAGAGAATACAAATTAAATTTATAGTTAATTTAATTGTTTCTACTTGTTTGAAATTAATTGCTTACATTTTTTTTTTTTATTATTATTATTATTTTTTTTACATTGATATGATATATTATGATAAAAAATAAGGCCATCCTAAATAATCATTAAAATTAATTTTCAATTAATAATAAAAAAGTATTTTAAAAATGGTTTAATTATTATTTATTGAATTAAAAGGTAAATCAAGATATGTATGGCTTGAAATCTTAAGCAATTGTGCTTCTCGAGTAATTGAATCTTGTTTTAAGGATGTTTTTGATATTTTAACTGAAAAACGAGACAGTGCATACATACACAGATATAAAAAGGAACACTGTCATCCCAGTCAGAAGAGTTGAAAAACTAAAAGCTGCGTCAAATACTCACAACCTTCCCTGCAGCCTCCACAACGGCTGTTATGTTCCACAGAAAAGTGAGAACAAAACACAGACAACAATGATATGCGGGGATGGTGTCTGATGCAGCCCTGTTCAGCGTTCACACATCAGGGAAATCAGGTCTGGCTGAACAGTGGCTGTGAGTAATGGATATGTGAGCACCAATAGGGTTTTAAGATGTAGATTGGCCCAAAAAAAGTACTTTTGGATGCTTAATTCACACTTAATTATTATGCAAGAGTCATGCATTTTAATGACTGGCTTTGAAGTTTTCGTGCTTTTGGGGTCACTGTGGATAGATGGATGAATGGATGGATGGATGGATGGACAGATACTGTATGTGTGAAGAGAGACAGAGATGTGAAGAGGACAGGCACATTTCTGCGGAGACTCACTTGAGTCGTGACGGTGCCCCGGATAGACGATGCGAAACACGTAGTCTGCAGCGATCTGCTCCTCTCCATCTCCGTCCTGATCTACTAAACGGGCCGTGCTGTTCCTTTTACGAAGCTTAGGGAAGACTTTACCCTGTTAAGCAAACACACAGAGTAATAATCAAACTGAACTGTGCTTCTTAGTTCAAACAAGGAACATTTTATAATTAATTTGCAATGTGTCTAGCAAAAATTTGAATCTGATGTTTCTTCATCGTAACAGATTTAGCATTACATTACTTGCTCACCAATGCAGCGAATGGGTGCCGACAGAATGACATTCTATTAAAACATCATACTGATGGCCTAGAGTCATGTGGATTATTTATTATGATGATGTTGTTTGGACGGCACCCATTCACTTCAGAGGATCTGTTGGTTAACAAGTGACGTAATGCTGTTCCGATGAAGAAAAACAAATCTACATCTTGGATGTGGAGAGTAAAATGTCAGCATCTTAATTTTAATTTTCATTCTATTCTTAATGGATTTGGATGTTTGAAATATCCCTGACTAATTTCAACATTCTCTTACATGACTGTAATATGTTCTGCAGCAAAACACTCACCTTGCCCTTCTGGGACCAGAGGGGGGGTTCAAGCTGACCCCGGGGCAGTAAACCCGTCTCCAAACAAGACAGGAAAGCCAGCAGGTGGCCCCCAGGAGGGAAGTGCAGAGGAGGCCGCTGGATCCCATCCTGACTCACTAACACCAGAGTACCCCCACAGTCCGCTGAGAGAAATTCACATGAATAAAAAAAATATTTCAATCAGTGATATAATGTGAATTAAACAGTAATTGATAATGAATGAGATAAGTCCTCTGCACAATCTGACTTGGCTGCAGCCTAAATTTGCTGCTTTTTTACACAATTTGTGTTGTAAAACGCACTATTGAAATAATGGTGACTTGACTGAAATATGTGCTACATTAACTATCTGGCAAAGTAAACAATAAAGATGAATAATACAATAAGACTTACGGCGCTGGTGACAATGTATGCAGACGATCTGTCTTAAAGGCACAGTCAAAGCGTAGTCCCAGTAAATACTTTAGGGTGATGAAAGGAGATAGAAAGTGGGAGAGAGAGAAAATTGTTCTGTTCAAACAGATCAGCAATGTAGGTTTTTTTTAAACAAAAAAATCAATGTTGCTTTGTTAAATAACCTCACATTAAGATATCTATTCATTTCTTACAAGCATATCCAGCGTATAAATAGTAAAAACGTAAAAGGAAAAAAGGCAACTTGATGTTCAGTAAAGGTACTTTGTTGAGCCAATGTAAATGTGTTTGTTCATGTGATAGTGATTGTCTTATTTTGCTAACAGAAAAAATTCTTGTCACAGCAACTGAAACAACAATCTGTCATTTAGGATTTTTTTTCTGTTTTTCTGGAAGAAAAAAAAAAACAATAATCCTATAACAGTAAATGCATAATTTATTCATGCTGCAATCCATGCTGGGATCTCACAAAGCCTCAACAATACAAAACTCTTAGTTCTGACAACTGTGTTTAGCTAGTACATTTGGGGTGGGTTTTTTTTTTTTTTTGGTCTGTCAAAGATTTTTATGTAGTTTCAAGAAAATGCATTTTGTAGTATTTTGAGACTCAAAAGGTTTCGTAAACTGGAAAATAAGCAGTTGCATTTTTAGAGTGTACAAGCCAGCAATCAGCACATGAAGACACATATCTTATGCTTTTCCTGTATATTCTCCGTTAAAGTAATTGCTCTGTCCAACCTAGTAATCTCGGACCAATCAATTCAGTTCCTACATGTTAAGTATAGTTGCAGCAAAATGAACTGCACTGATTGACCATCTCAAATCATTCCAAGCTATGATATTATATCATATATATGACCTAATTTACCAGATTCCCCCCTGTGTGTGTGTGTGTGTACAGTATATATTACCTCTTCTCCAAGTCACAGTCTCCCAGAGTGCCATTGATTAGCTGATTGGGCGTCCACTTCAGTGTGAGTGTTTCGGCTGTCTGATGAAGGGACAGGTAACCCCGCAGCACCTCCATGTCCTTCTTCTGCAAGGAACAAAGTTTGTTCAATTAAACACAGTGGCTTCCTCGACTCCTCTAAAAATAACTAGCATAATTAGCAACACCTTTCTTTGCTTATACAAAAAAAAGAGCAGAAAAAGGAGAAACTAGAGAAAAATTAGTGTAAAAACAACAGTGCGACATAAATAAAACGTCTCTGACGATTTACTGATGGTGAGAGCTGCAAACGCATCAGGTTTCACACAGAAATCCAATTAAACCTGAATCACTCCAAACCTTTTGGCAAGGGTCGTTTACACCATTGATTTCTACAAGTCCTTGCCAGACCCAGCACTTTCTGTGCCCAGTTACATCAGTCACCGTTGCAAATCTCACAAACACTTTCATGCACACATTCATTCTAGGCCTGACTCATTTGATGACAAATCTAATGTGGTGTTATGGCTAATCCAGTCTGCCTTTTCCAGTTCACAAGAGTAGCCAACTAGCAGCCGGGAAGTCAGCATGGGTCGAAGAGCTAAAAAAGCCAGGGAAACCCATCTGACCATTCATTACACAAGGGAAGACAGCAACTTGAACAGTTCTACCTATCTACTGAATCAATTCCCATAACCAGCAGCCCTTGAGATACGTTATATTGATTAGAAGAGATTCATTGATGTAAAATGAGTCAACAAAACAACTGTAGATGCAAATCAAACTAGTGTTCCTGTAAGTGCATTTGCATGTATGTGTGTGTGTGTGTACTGTCTTACCGGTTGAACGAGTACATTGTTTTTTCCATAGAGTAAGTGAATGCGTGAGTTTTGGTGCAGGGATTCGACGTACTCTCTCGCAGAGGCTGCAAACCTGTCCTCAGACATGCTTCCAGAGGACTGACGCTTTCGGATCTGAGGAAGAACCAATAATATGAGATTTTAAATGGATTATTTACTAGAACAAAACTACTGCACAAGCACAAGAAGCCCTATATGTATGATATTCTCACCCCAAGTGCAGGCCTGCGGCCCGGCGACACTTCTTGTCCCCTGTGGGCCCCGTGAATGCGATGCCTCTGGACCAGCTCATTTGCTGACGGGTCCGTCCAGAAGTGATCCGATGTCTTGAGCTTAGTGTACTCTAGCGCGCAAGGCCCGACTACAGATGAAAAATATAGATTTTTACACAAAACAAATTGTAATGTGATAATGAAGGCTAAAACCATTAGAATTTTTTTATCAAACAATATTACATTAGCTGCATTTTGAGCAAAAAAGGGTGTGTTTTGTGCATCAGATTCTTACCCAGCAGTGCCGCCAGTATCGGGCCAAACACAGAGTCGTGCATGAGGGCCTCCCTTTCATAATACTTACTACAGACACACACAAACAGCAAACACACACAATGTGTGTGTCAATAACCAGAGACCTCTTTCAAAGGCTGAACAAACAACACATTACTTCACAAGTTCCATATGACATCCCAAACAATCACCATGGACAAATGCTAAATTTCCAGCCTTAATCTTGGCAAATAACACTTTGCATAAGAGAGACGAGCAATGCATGTTATGCAGCCACTATTACTTACAAATAAAAAAGATTATTTTCAAACATTTCATGTTATGGTTATAACTAATTTTACATCTTAATGATATAAAAATGATTTAGTATACCTAAAAGTTCAATTATTCTTTTAATCCTAAAAACCATCATACAAAGTTGCATTAACTGAAATAAAGTACTGATGCTAATTACCTTGCATTATCCACAATATACTGCACTATTTTGTCCAGGACTTTATCAAACAGGGCTGTGCGGACCCATATGTGCTTAATGGCCTGGGCAGAGAGTGGCTGAGGAGCTCGGCCGGCAGAAGAGCCCTGTCTCCGGAGGGGCTCCTGTCCTGTGCTCTGGGTTCTCCTGAGAAAGACCATCAAAATTATGTTCAAGAACAAACACAAAACCTAAGCAAATAGAGTCATTACAAACCAAATTGTCTCATGCGATCAAGTAGCACAATAGTAATTATCTTAAAGACTAACAAAAAAAAAAACTATTCCCCCAAAAAGTTACAAAGTGTGTTTCCTTTAATCAAATTGTGCTTCTATTTGTCCTTGTATGACCTGCTTCAATCCAATGCTTCAACTGTCTGGTTTTATAAAAGAAGCAAGAGACACAAAAATGATTATGACTGTGTCTGTCAGTGGGTGTTCCTAAGTGTTTGTGAGTCCATATACTTCTCCATAAAGCATCTCAAAAGGATGACCTGGCTTCTCATCTGTAACACTGCAGGAGGGCCATATGAAGTCACAAAACTCACTCGAACCCACCAGGCCCTTCAGCCAACCAGGACAACACACTCATATTCACACAATGACAGGGACAGAGCATGTGTCATCCCAAAAGACTCACCTCAGAGCATTAAAAAAGATTCCGCAGATAAAAGAATAAGTACACTGGAGAAAAAAAATGTTTTGGTGCATTTCATGTCATTCATGCATTTAGATGACATCATTTTAACATAAACAAATCAAATAAACTTAATGTGATTCAAATGCATCAGTCATATGTGAATGAAATGGGTAAGATTTATGTAAAAGTTGAAAGCAAAGTTTAACTACAGTTGTAGTTCTTGAGTTTCTCTTTCCTTTAGTGATTGTGCTTCAAAGATAACAGCAGCTGTTCATCATTAACACACAATCATCACAGAACTCCAACACTGCTTTAATGCTACTTGAACACTCTGTAGTGTACATGAACACTGAGCAGTGTAGGAACTTTGCTGTTAACTCATTCAAGACGGAGACCTTTTTTTGAGTGTAACATAAGAGCCAGAACATCTAAGATTAGAGTTGTATAATCTGTCATAGGAGCCACTCACTCAAACAGTCAACAACAACAGTTATTCCATAAATGACCCTCCGCAAACACCTGCCCAAATTAGTTTCTGTTGTTATGTCCGACAAGCCATGGCACTCTCATTCACACTACACGTCATGTTCTCACGCACTGGAAAATACTTCTCGAAACAAAGAGGACACTGACAATGTGCTGATAGACAAGAGGAAGTAGGTTACTTTTGGCTTTACAAAGTCTCTGCTTCGAAATTTTGTCATTTATTTAAGGAATTCAAATAATAAATACCCCTTTAAATGTGTTGTGACAGGTCGCTTTAGAGCCTCGGTTTAAGTGGCACATGAACTGATCATCTTTTCCTCTTTATTAGTTATAGCGTGAAATAAACATGAGTGAACATCAGAGGGTATATTGTTTCAAATTGTCAATAGACAAATCTTTAAGTTCGAATCCACCAACCATAATCTACTCTCCAGTCTGGTTCGTTTGTTACAGTGTTAAGATTGGTCAGATCACCTGTCAATCAAATTCTCTGATAGGATTAGTTACACTAATAATCAAAAGATGCTTGTGGAGGAGCATCGGAAGAAAATGACGCAGGGCCACATGTACTGCCAGCAACCCGAGGCAATTGATATGCCAGAGCAGTCGGACACCTGTCCAGGGACCCGAGGCTGCTTGCCCGTTGCATACAGCACCCCAGCCCGTGGAGGAGGCATCCGTGTTGACCTTGACATAAGGGGCTCGCCACGATCTGGAAAGCTCTTCCTGCACCTACGGGAAGAATGTCACTGGGAGAGAGCGCGGCGGAGCCGCATCTCTGACCCCCAGAAACCATCATCATCCAGCCGCGAAAGGGACGCGAGCGAGAGGCGGGACTTCAATGTAGCCATGGTCATACGCTCGCAATGAATGCATTGACCATTCACAAAAGCTGCCTCAGCGTGTGCTCGACCCAGACATGCAAGGCAATGATCATGCAATATGCAGTGAAATATTTTTGTGCAACCACAGAGTCGCGACGGCAGCCATATGTCGGTGCCATCATAGAAAAGAAGGAATAAGATACATTAGGAAATGAGGGTAAAAAAATCCCTCCCAAAATGTCTAGTGTACACAGGGCAGTTTACGATCAGGGGTAAAAAATACCTCAGCAAATCACATGAAACATATAATCACAAGACATAACGTTGCAACATTGAAGGGTACAGGGGATGTGGAAATGTATAATGTAGGCAAACAACTTCTGATTCCTGCAGCTAGAGAGCGCTGGTCACAGAACCGCCTACCCACACTGAAGGGAATAAGCACACAAAGGCGTTGAATCGGCGGAGGGTAAGAGTCTATCTGTAGCTGTTATGTGTGTGGGTGTGTGAGCCTGAGAACAGTCAGCCTGCCCCAGGTGTCCTTGGGATGGGGGAGTAGGAATTCCAGAGCGTCTCGTTATCTTGGTCTTTGGGAAGTTTCTTATGGCTCCCAGCAACGGCCTTGAAGAGCAGTAGCTGAAAGCAAGAGAGCCGAAATAGAAAATAGTATTTTCTAGGTTTGGATCAATATCTGCCAATTTCACAGATATTTAATGTCTGTCAATGGTCTCCAGGTCTGTCCAAATCGCGTTGCAAAGCTGCTAGTTTCACCAAGATGTTGTCCGATTTTCGGTCCAAGACCGTAGTCTGTATGCTAACAGCTCTTGTCACCACTATTTCGACAGCCAGCCATTTTTTTAGGTTGAGACTGACTGCTTTTAAGATTTGTCGATATCCAAGTGACCCACCTAGTCCAATCAGCAGGACCCCAGTTATCAGAGTGCCGAATAGGTAAATATCTTCAACATCCTCCATAGACAGTGCCACCAGTATAAGTAGGTCAGCAGATCTAGCGTTCATTAGGTCTTCGCTGAGGACCCGAGCCGGTGTTACGCTCCCTAGCGGCGGTACAGTCCCTATGGCGACGGGACGTGACGTCTCCATTCCCTTCTTCAGGGAACGAGGGTTACAATACATAACTGAGACGTTCCCTTTCCATCGGTCACTTCGACATCTTTTTATTAGGAAGGTAGACTCTGCACATGGACCAGTACCACACTATAAGTAACTGGACACTGGGACGTCCCAGGGGGACGTCATTGATAAAAACCTCAACTCGACTGTTGGCAAAGGCTCAAAGGGATCCTTTCTCAATGCTCTGAGCACATAATAGAAAAGATGGCGGCGCATGCACATGCAGTGGCTTCTCGAACTCCTGAAACAAAGCCTCTAAATAGCACACCAGATAGAGCAGTTTTCGCTCTTTCAGCGCTGTAAAGGCAAGGGAAACTCAGTGAAACTAAACTTGGGCTTTCGGTTTCTCCATGTGGACCGTGACCACCGCTCGGGGAAGAAAAGAGGAGGTGGACTCTGTATGTACCTGAATGAAGGTTGGTGTACAAGCAGTAGTTCGGTTAAAAGTCACTGCTCCGAGTCGATAAGAGTTTATGACAACAAAGTGCCTGCCATTCTATCAGCCGCAGGAGTTTAATGTTGTGTACGTCACCATTGTTTACATCCCGCCGGGTGCAAATGCTCAGTCGAAAACACCTCGTCCGTCCTGGGCTTTATATCCAAATGTACTGATGATGTTACCACCACCAAGACAATCACCTGCTTCCCTAATCAGAAGCCTTGGATGAATGCTGAAAACCAGGGACGCTGCATTTAGGGCAGATGATGCATCAGCACTAAAGATGGCGAGGAAACAACTGACGGCAGGTGTTGTGAGGGCTAAAGCCACATAAGCCCAGAAAATCCAGGGCCACCTTACTTCTAACGGTATTCACGTATGTGGAAGGGCATTAAGTGCATCACAGACTACAACACCAAAGATGCACAGTGCTCTAGGACCCCTCCCTGCGAGATGCACTTAACTTGTTCTATGCCTGCTTTGAGGATTATGACAACCCTCCACCCTGGACTAGGCTCCAAACACTTCCTAATGACTCGCCCCTTAGATTAACCACGGCTGGCGTAGAGAGGACTCTAAAAAGAGTTAACCCCCGTAAAGCTGCAGGCCCTGATAACATACCAGGGAGGGTACTCAAAGACTGTGCTCACCAGCTATTTTAACTGACATATTTAACATCTTTCTGTCTACTGCGTCTGTTCCCACCTGTCTGAAGACTGCCACCATTGTTCCAGTCCCTAAATGCTCTACAGTGACTTGTCTGAATTTCCTCTCAGCACCACAGCTGAGAGGAAAGCCCTGCAGAGAGTGGTCAAGGCTGCACAAAGGACAGTGGGGAGCAGGCTCCCCTCCATCACCGAACTGTACACTGCAAGATGCAGAGGAA
>JAUCNO010000191.1:8070292-8109492 GCA_032353835.1 Enteromius viviparus
TATCTGACATTTATGTGTATATATAAATATATATATATATAATATCTGGCATATGTAATATAATATGTATATATTACTCTACTACTACAGCTCTAAACTCACTTTTACGACAGCATGATAACGTTTTTCAAAGACTAATACAAATTATTCTCACAATTTCGAACCGTATCTATGTTAGCCAGCAAAATAACGTGGAGACATTAAAATCAGCACAATCAACAATATTTTATATGTCACAATTCAAATGCAAAGCCGCTTTTCTCAAACTGTACTCACTGCAAAGTGCAATAATGTGGCTGCTGTCTTCATGTACAAACTTCTTGGTCACCGCCTCCTCCATAATCTGCTTCACCTAGACATGGAAAGACATGCAATTAGGAGAAGCAAAGACCGACAAAAAAAATTACGGCAAGTCAAAATTCTTGGAATTGGCTGCACAAAAGCAACTAATTAATCAAGACAGCGTAACCACAAATGCTTTAATTAGCATCATTCAACTGATAAGTTTCCCTGGGAGTGCAAGGAACTGTTTAGAATGAGTCTTTGTCACATTTTTCTCTTCCAACTGTCAGTACTAAAGCAAATCCCAGACTAATTAATCACAATCCTTGCAGGCGGCTTTATACTGTTTATGCAATTTGAAGAACAGCAGAAGGATAATTGTACCAATGAGGAGGAGCAAATTATGGGCATCTGCTGATTATGGGGATGACTTGTGTGAGCCCTGTTGTATGAGATTTGCCACAAGGCAAAAGAAGGACAAGTTAAAGAAATAGTTTACGAACACTTAAGCCATCCAAGACGTAGTATGTTTTTTATCCAAAATGATTTGGAGAAATGTAGCTCACTAATGGATCCTCTACAGTGAATGGGTGCCGTCAGAATGAGAGCCCAAAGATTTGATAAAAAGGATCACAATAACTAAACATGACACCAATCCATCAATTAATGTCTGGTGAAGTGAAAATCTGTGTGTTGGTATTGAAAAAAACATTCCAAAACAGTTTTAAATTAATATGTCAGTAAATCTTGACAGACTTTTCCACTGGAGGAAGCGTTATTATAGATTATGGATTCATATTTTCCCAAAACATTAACTAATGGATTGAAGTTGAAGTGACAATTACTCAGCTGTTTGGACTCTCATTCTGACGGCACCCATTCACTGCATTGCTGAGCAAGTGATGTAATGCTTTAAATCTGTTCTTATGAAGAATGAAACTTATCTACATCTTGGAAGACCTGAAGGGGAGTACATTTTCAGCAATATTTCACCTTTTTTTTTTTTTAAAGGCTGATATTTGCTGTTGTCCTTGGAAAGAAATAAAAAAAAAAAACAAGAAAAGTTCACCACAGCAGCCTGTTGCATTACATAACATGTCTCGAAAGACACGAGAACGGTTGGACGCATCAAATAGAGCAAATGCTTCACATAGAGATTCAAATGAACACAATGACATTAAAACCCATTTCCAGCCGAGCTGACAGCGGTAACAATGACATTAATGAAGTCACCACACATGATTTTTACAGCTGAAATAAGCAGCAATCAGAGCTTGTCAGTCCTCAAACACACACACACACAACATGTGGAGAGAGATCTTCACAACATGCTCAGTTAATATGTCTGAAAATACAAAGAGCTCTGGCATCCTCTTCCCAATTTAAAAGGATATAGTGAACACCTACAAAGACACAGTCAATCACTTGCACAGCTATAAAAAAAAGACTACAAAGCAGAACGCAGTTCGAAATCTAAGTCTGTATGCAGCTCTGTAGACTCAAAAATATTTAGCAAATATTAATTGCAAAATGGTGTAATATTGTTTAATGCAGCCAGGGGGGAAACAGAGAACAGGAAAATAAAACTAAGTTGTTTGGCTCTTGTGGGAGCCATTTGTGACGAACCCTGCTTCATGCAGCTGTATTAATCGTCCACTGATGCAATTTAACTTCTTAGGTAGCTGCTGATGCTTTCAGTTCCTAGGCAACCGGAAGGCGGCTGACTGCAGCTTAAAGTGACAGAGACCTGGGATGTTACACAAAGAAAGTCAATGGAGGAATAAAAATCTAATCCTGTGTGTACAGCAGGACTGTTATAACCACATTGCAAATACTCATTCGGATACTGTATTTCCTCACTATACATATGATGCTTAAAATAGCTGAAAAACAAAAAAGTACAGATATAGATTTCGTGTTATATATAACATGTCAAAAATATGTACTTCTAGTTCCCATACACATATAAACGTGGAATGACCTGCAGGAGAAACACTATAAATCAATGGAAATCAATGTTAATTATTGACATCTCTGTGGAGGAAGTGACTCATTTTAGAGGTAAAAATAGGTGATTTGAATGAATATGACGCACTAAAGTTCTTTAAAACTTGATGAATGAGATGATGTTAAAAATTGATTTTCTTATTAACCCAGGCCACTGAGCCACCTGAGGCTGATGATATTAGACATACCCTTAACCATCATGACAAATGATGGCTGCCAGGACGGTGCGTTAAGTTCAAGAAGGCTGAATCAGCTATGTGGACATGGTCTGTTCTGACACACAAGATATGCTCGTACCAATTTAGGACATCTATTCTTTACAGCAATTCATTCAAGATTTCTATTATTCATGAGAGCCGGATTTAAAACTGCCGTTCCCTGCACTGTGGGGGAAAAGATAAGACTTAATTACACTGATATAAAAGAATGTAACAGTTACTCCCACCGTACAGTTCCTGGAGTGAAAACATTCGAAACTCTGCGAATATGAAGTCTTATCAAATGATTATTACAAAATACACTCAAGAACAGTTCATTCATATTTATCTCAGTATGCTTACTTTGAATTGGCATGAAATGGTTCGTACAGAATTTTAAATATATGGTTTGACTTCTTTTTTAGGTAAAAATAATACCTTGGATGAGTGTTGTCCATTAAACACCTCTCTTGAATACTTCAATCTGATTGGCCGATCACAACATTGAGTGGGCTAATATACTTGTATATTAACTAAACTAGATATAGCTGCACTTTCCAAAAGTGAAGATGATTTTGCATTTAGAGGTAAATTATGTCATGTTTTTATTTATTTTGTAGTGCAAAAGCAAAATATTTAATTACACTTAATGCACTTTTTATTTAAACAGTTTTAAATAATGAGTTTGAAGCCAGTTCAACTTATAGTATGTGAACCAACAATGGCCATACTGGTCTTATAGACTATAATGCAGATATGAACCTGACTGTACAATATTTGACGTGTAACGTGTAGCTGCTCAAAAATGAGGTTACTGTTGCATTCCACGTGAGAAAGTTTCTCTGCATGTGAGAAAAAAAAGCCTAGATTAAAACATGCAGGTAACATGCAGAGCAACCAATGCAACGATCTCTTCTAATCTAGTATAATAATAAAGCAGCGCGCTTTCTCTTATAGTCGCGTTATAAATAAACCTTAGCGTGCTCTGAGAGCGCAGCCCCTCAAGTGTCTGTCAATGGAAATTCGAAGTCAACTCGTTTTTGTTTACATTGCAATAAGCTAGAAGCATATTCGACACTAAAAACGTAACGTTACTCGGTTTAGACTGTATTTTGCCGTTCGCAGAAGGCAGAATCAATTGATCACCGCAGAAACCATTGATTAAATCACTGTCTCCCATAGCTACATTAAGTTACAGGCGGATGAGGAAGGAAATAGCCGAACCCTCCAGCGCTACAGGTGACAGGGTCCGAATGTAAACCTATAAGAAATATAATAGCCCACCTGATCACTCGTAAATGCAACTCGTTACACAATAATTCATCAGTGTAAGCGTAAGCGCACCCGAAACTTATATGCATGCACCTAAACCAGATGCAAAGCATTCATGTGAGCTGATCGTGCTCGCATGTTTTACCATTCAATGACTAAATTAAGTGCACTTACTTCTCTTTTGACGTTCCATAGTAATTTCTCTTTAAATTCTTCATCTGTAGTCGAACCCATTGTCCCTGACTGTTAAACAACCCAAGTGCAGCATAAACTGGCAGGAGACATAAATCTGAACGGCTCGCCCGCCTTCCTCCCAGTATGTCTTTACCCTTCCTTCCTTTTCATATAAATGTGTGTACTGACAGCTGAGCGTTGACGCATCTAAGCACTGCCGTAGCGCATCTTGAAGCCATCTTCGGTTCCTTTATGACGCAATCACAGCTGGCCCCGCCCCCTCGTCATTGTTGATCAATGGGATAAATCTCTTCACGCGCCGTACGCCGTTCAGGCAGTGACGGCGGTTTATTTTTAGCTCCTCTCCACATTTGACAGCTCAGATGGAGGCGCCCGTGGCGGTTCAACTAATCAGGCATTGTCTTTAGGCGTTCAACAAGACATGATGTTCATATGACCTACTGGATGAAAAGATACGTGATGCAGGCTGGTTATAGTCTCGCTTCCTATTATGGAAGGAACAGCTGGGTATATAAGGGCACAGGTGCAGACAACTGGAAAAAAATAACCAGCACAAGTTGATATTAAATAGCCTACTTCGAAGCTAGGGGTTTGTGGTATCATTTATTTAGTCAAGCCTAAAATCACAATATTTATGTAGATATGGATAAAAACAAAATAATAAACTAATGAAAAAATCCTGTTTGTGATAAACAACTCCATCATTAATTCATTTTAACTGCATCCATAATGCATATTAACGCTTTTTACATCAGAAATCCACTCTATATCGGTTTGCTTGATCTATGGGTATTTTTTTCACTGATTTAGCCGAGACAACTTTTCACTTTTCACAGTCATATTTATGTAATAAATGTCTTGATGGAATATAAATGGAATAAATGGAATATTTAAAAGTGCAAACAATCAGCTTTTCACTTCCCAAGACATTAATTGATGGACTGGAGTAGTGTAGATTACTTGAAAACTATTGTGATGTTGTTATCAGCTGTTTGGACTCTTACTCTGACGGCACCCATCCACTGCTGAGCAAGTGATATAAATTTCTTAAAATCTGTTCCTATGAAGAAACAAACTTCTTCTCCATAACAGACTGAAGGTGATAAATGTTTTCTTTTTGGGGTGAACTATGCTTTTAACATCTACTCTTAAAGTTACTAGATAAAGACAAAATATTTAACACAATAAATGAACACATGAAAGGTGATACTTTTAAAAAATGCCTCCAGTGTTGTTTTGGACCATACTAACTTTATAATAAACCAGAAATATTGTTTAAAAGATTTTAAGCTAAAGCAATTGCTTTGTGAGTGTTAAAAACTAGAGCCGGAAACTTTCAGGTCATATTCATTCATTCATTAAGCAGTAAAAACACATCCTACTAGACAAAAAAAAATCAAACACTACAACCTGATATTCCCAAATACAACACCCCAAGTCCAAATACATGATTTCTTCTTTTATCAAATCACAGTACTTGATGATTAATGCGGAGTATATGATCCTGTACAGTTAGTTAACAGAGTGATGTACTTCTTGGCAAATCCATCATGGCAAGATGTTATCAAAACATTCTATGATTAAGTTGGAAACTGCTGTTTAAAAACAGTGTTTTCCTAAAAAAACAATCAAATAATGAGGTAAATAAATTAAAATATAGGAACTGATGCTAGTTCTTGATCAACTTTTTGTGTTATGTTCACATTAATGTCCAAAACATTGATTGTCAGGCCAAAAAAAGCAGCAATTCTTTCAGGCAGCGAACTACAAAGTGGTTAAACGGTGCTGGTAGTTTAGTGTTCTCCACAGACAATGTGAAAACAGAGGCACTAGTTGGAAGGATATATATAAATATCTTGGAAGCCTCAATTCACAGTTAGGCTAATGTCCAAGCGGTCTGTCATCGTAAGTGCTGTATCTCTTAACGTGAATGCGCCGCACACGCTCCCTCGGCTCCACAGCCTCCTCCTCTTCACTGTGTGAGCAACACTTGTTCCGTCTGCGGGTGGCCTCCAACAGGGAGTTATCTGGAACTGGGAGAGTCTCATAGAGCAGGGCATTGAGCGTCTCCTCGTAGATCCGTGCTTCTGGAAACTCAACCTGAGCGCATCACGAGAGTTCTTCTATGACAGGTTCAAACAGCGTCTATAGAAATAGCTTCTCAAACAAGACTTACCTTTGTCTGCTTCTTCTCAGTAGCATAAACGATGGACGTGCAGCAGACTTCTGCCAGCTTACGGCTCTGACCGTAAAAAGACCAGCAGCAGATCTCGTCTCCGATGACATCTTTAAAGAAGAGCACACGACTGCTGTAGCTCAGAGACAGCTTCTCGAACAACTCGATATTCTTGAGTAGGTTGTCATCAGAGTTGCTTTTGTTTTGAGAAAGACAAACACCAATCGAAAAGACAATAAGAACACTAGAAGCCAACTGAATTTCTCAAGAAGGTAAATCGTTGAAGCACAGGTATTTACCTTGTGTAGGAATATTTGTTGTTACCTCGGTTGTAAAGCAGTTTTACAACAGGCTATAAGTGGGAAAATGATAACGGTAAAGATATTCAGAGTTGCAGATTATCTTAGTTTATATGTAAACATAAATAAATCTTAAAAAAAGGGGAATATTTGCACCCAGTGAAAGTCTCACCCTTACGCAGCCTTGTATCAGCCTCTCTTCCTCTTTAGGAGATGTTATGACTGGGATGACACACAAAGCCTTTTCTTCATTATCCTATCAAGAAACAAACAAAAACATGGACCAATTTCACAAAGCCTGCTAAGAAATATCTGGATCTAATTTCCCACATCATTTATGTATATGTATATTTATTTCTGAGAGATAAACAAAAAAATGACGATTGCAATTAAGACCATTTAAATAGTGTAATTCTTCACATTCTGTACATAATCTAAGTTTTAAAGGTTTGAAGTCAGCAAGATTGTTTTCTCAAAGAAATTAATACTTTAAGCAAACCTATGCCAGCATGTTTCTTACATTTTTCTAGAGTGATGGTAAAGACTTCAAAAGACTTTCAAAAGATTTCCATTTAAAAAAAAATAACTCGTAAAACAAAAATATAAGTTATTTTAAATATTAAAAATATTTCACAAAATTACTTTCTTCCCTCAATTTAATACAAACATTAAAAAATATTTTTACATACTCAAAATGGTATGTTATCATATGATATTACAAGAGGTTGCCCCAGTTACCATTATCATAGTCTCAGCCCCAGACTGAGTGATGGTACACTTAACTGGAAACCCTTCAGGAATGTCGAAGTCATCAAGTGATTGGTTTAATTTTATCGGATTTCCGGGGGACGCGAGGGTCGTGTTTATTTTCGGTCCGCCGGGAAACAAGGCGCAGACGTGTGATTGCGGGTAAAAAAATCTGTTGTGTTTACTTGAGTGACAATAAGCATATATTAAGATCAATTAAAAGTTGGATTCTCGAAAGCATACAATCCAATTTTACTAGTTGTGTTTCCCCTCCTATCTATTATGGAAGATCAAGTGAAGTTCCTAACTGAGAAGGGGATCAGCCGCGTTTGCTGGCAATCATGACACAACAGACGCTGACATTGCAGCTTGCCGATTCAGAATTGTGTTCGGTTCTCCAGAATTGCTTGTGAGTGTTAAAAAGTGGAGAGATCTGTTTCAAATAGATGTTGAAGGTTGTTTGACATGTCGGTTAATATTCAAACAGTATTTTCATTACTACAATACATGATTTATTTTACTGCTATACAGTACACAATGATTAGTCTGAATTAAAATGATCATATATCAGAAGAAGCTGTAAAACAAATTCTACTTAGATAAAATACATATATTATTTACATTTTCCACATTACAGTGAAAAGAATGATAAAATCCTATGTGCATTACAACAATAAAAAGTGTGGGAGAAATATGTTGCTTTAAAAAGCCACTAAATATTTTCATGACAATCACACAAAAACAAGAATAATCAGGAAGGTCCCCACCAACCTGTAGGGCTCTCTGACACAAGTCTATCAATCCCTGGATCTGGTAATATTTGGCTTCTGCTAGGAGCTCCATGATAACCTGTCTGCTTTTAGACAAGGTCACACATCCATCACGGAGATAACCGAGAATCGAACCAAAGTGTTTCCCGCAGCGATCTATTAGAATCCAACCTTAAAAAAGAAGAAGAGGCAGAATTCAGCACTGCAAACCAAGGTTGGAGTGGCTACATTGTATCTCGGCACTGTCTAAACAACCCACCTTCCTTATCAGTGAGCACTTCCATCTTGCCGCTGAACATGGATCTCAGGAGGGTGTCCTGTCGGGTGAGCACTTGCAGTGTGGAATAGTAAAGATTTCCGCCCACATTGAGCTGCACGTACTTGTTGCCAGTGACACCGCGATAAGTGCAGGTGTCAGTCTTAGGGCAGGCCACTGAAGAGACTGACACAATGGGTCCGGTTTGTGGTCGAAGCTGGTGCAGGCAGCTCTCTCCTGACATGTCCCGCTGTAGGTAGATAACCACCCTGCACACGATGGGTCTGATTTCCCCCGCCGTGGTGAATGCTGCTGGGCAGGCTGCTAGTGATGCAAAACCTACATGCTACACATCACATAAAACAAAAGGCATAGCTTCACATATGGTATGAGGGAACTTGTATGATATCTGAATCAGAATGAGCACCTAAAAACTGATGAGGGAATCCCAAATTTCTGTCAAACCTTCCTTGTAATAATCCCTCACTGGAAATTGAAAAAAAAGGTTTTTTCCCCATTCTTTCATGGATGGGGTTTTGGTTCCTTGCCGCTGTCGCCTCTGGCTTGCTTAGTTGAGGACACCTGATTTTTAGTGATTATTGTCGTCTTGACTACAGAGAACGTCTCTGCATTTGATAAATAAATAGTTTAATTCTTGTCATTATACATTACCATCACTCTGTTCTCCTACTTGATATTGTTCAGTGCTTTGCTACAATCTGTATTGTTAAAAGCACTATATAAATAAAAGTGACGTGACTAACTACTGTCAAAATAACAAGCTCTTATTTAGTTTAAAAAGTTGATAAAAGCATGCCCCCCCCCCCCCATAACCATTATAAGGAACTAGCTAAATGTAATATTATTCACTTTATAAGCTGAATAAGAGTTTGTTCTTTTTACAGTGGCAAGTCTTTATTATATATAAAACTTGACAGAAGTTTGGTTTTCCCTGGTCGTTGTTGAAGTACATTAAGCTGTTTCCTTATAATGGACTTCTATAGGGGTGAACGCTTAAACGTGATATTATTCACTTTATAAGCTGAATAAGAGTTTGTTCTTTTGACAGTGGCAAGTCTTTATTATAAATAAAATTTGACAGAAGTTTGGTTTCTTCGAGTTGTTGTTAAAGTACATTAAGCCACGTTAAGCTGTGTTCTTATAATGGACTTCTATGGGGGAGAAAACGCTTAACGTGATATTATTCACTTTATCTGTCGCATATGGGCTCCTTCTTTTGACAGTAGTTAATGATTATTACAAGGAAGGTTTGTAACATTTTTGTTGTTATTGTTGAATTGCTAATACGCTAGAAACGTAGATGTTAACGTTACTTGTGTTTACTAACCTGTCTTGATGATAGGGAAGCAAACAGCACAATGACAAAACATTTCTGGACTTTGGTTAAGTTTAATGCTAAGTTAGAAGTGGGTTAGTTAGTTTTTTTCAAAATAGTTATAAGTTAAGGTAAGTTTGTCGCCATGAAGAAACTTTTCCCAGCTCGAAAACTCACCCTGTTCTTCTTCAGTAACTCGCGGGCGTTTACCTCGAGAACGTCATCAGTTCTACTTTAACCATATTAAATGAAAAGAAAACAAACAGCTCTATCTGAAGATACACAACAGCAAAATCCACTTTTCACTTCTACCTTCAACAGAACGGTGGGCTTTTTCTTCTTCTTCTTGGTATTTTATTTGCTGTTGACAAACAACAAAATGGTGTATTACCGCCACCACTGGTATGGAGTGTGGATCAAAATGATTACCTCCCCCATTCTTTATTTTTATTTTTAATGTTTGTTTATTTTATATTCTCTCCCACAAATTTTAAGAAACTGAAAAATAATATTTTGTAAAGTTATTTTGTAAAATATGTCTCAATATAAACAGCATTTTTATTTTACCATTAAAATTCGTCTTTCAGACTCATATTTCTAACAGTACATTATAACATGTTCTACTGTCTCCTCTTGCCCACAGAACTCACACCTTCATGATTATCCATTTAATAAAGTGTACTATTTAATCTTGTGTGTCCAAATCTCTTCCTTGATACTACTACTTCATCTCTTGTGTTTCTCTCTGCACTTCTCATCTCACCCATTTTCTTTTGAATTCTATAAAACCATCGACCTTTTTTCTCTTTATCCTATTTTTTTGCCACCTATCCTTCAGTCTTTTCCTAATAATTGATTTCATACTTACTTACATTAACAATTAAATTGATGTCACTGTTTTTAACCGCTTCCTATCCTTCTTTAGAAGGATATCCTTCTTTAATATCCCCAAAAAACCATCATATGAATTCTGTATAGTGTTTGCATTATTTCCATTAAAATGTCTGGTCTACATTCCGAATGTTTGTGCTGTTAACTAACCAATGATGAACTTGAATCTGAACAAATAACTGATTTCAGAGTAATAAGAGTAAAGAGCAATAATTTCCCCTGTACAAACAGATAATTCATCACTAATTCTTTTCTTTACTGATAACTTAAACTCTGGAACAACAAACGCTACTCTTATCTTATTGTCTGGACTCTTCGATGCATCTGTGTATATCTAAACTTAACCGTAGTACTCATTTATAAATGTTTACACATTACATAAATTGTCATTGTTTTTTTGTTTTAAGAATGTAAAATCTACTGTTACATCTGAAAAGGTTTTATTACTGAAAGTGGAACTGGAACTTGACCAACCTCCTGTCTTGAGATTTCCCTATCTTCATAAGTACCTTCACTTACTCTTCACTGCCTCTGCGTAACTTATATTGTTTACAACTTTCACTTGTTCAATTTCCACAGCTCTCTTCCTCACATTACACCCACTGTATCTTACATGCTGTTCCCCACAATTGCAGCACTTGTCTTGTACATTCTCTTCACAATTTTCAACTCCATGTTCACCTCCACACTTAGGGCATCTTTGTTTTCCTTTACATACTGCAGCTATGTGCCTATATATTGGCTGCCACAAAGGCAAAACATTATGACAACCTGTATGACGAACTGGACACACCAGAAGAGGTAAACAAGATCTATCGCCTTGCCTCCAAACAAGGGATCGGTCAGGTTGCTACCATCAAAGATGCCAACCATCCTCCAGCAATGGTGCGAATACTTCACAGAGATTTCAAATGAGGAATTCCAGCACCCGCCAATAGGATCCTGGATCATGGATCCTGTTGCTGTACCAATACCACCGATTACCATTAACAAGTAAAAGCTTTTAAGAAAATGAAAAGTTGGAAAATAACTGGACCAGATGATATACCCTGCAGAAGCTTGGAAACTGATGGGCTGTGGAGGTGCTCAGGGCACCACTACTCTTCATTCGCTGTATGGATACAGCAACAGCCGATATCCAAACAGACCACTGCAATTGTGGAATGACCGACTGTGAAAACAGACTGAAACTCAATCTCCGAAAGACAGAATACATGGAAAGCGGTTCACAGACTACTGGCACCATTACCATCAACTGGACCTAGGACCCAGTGTAAGATCACGTGTTATTGCTGTCTGGAAGTCACTGGAATCCTATGCGATCAACATATGCCTAACCACTTCAAGGCGAAAATCTACAAGTCAGTGATTTAGGGCATTTAGGGCTACAGGGCGTAGCCCTAAATGGAGCCAGAATGCTGACCAAGCAAAACCCGATGGGACCAGGTCATAAATGAAGACATCAGGAAGATAGTGGGTGTGGCACCCATTACATAGAATGATGGTATGGCCATGTTATTTGGAGTAGTGAGGAATCTGTTGCAAGAAGAGAGCTACACCTCAGGCTGAATAGTAGGCAACCACAAGGATGCCCAAAGAAGTGATGGTTAGATCAGATCAAAGAAGATATAAAGCACGCAAAAGTCGCCGTGGATCAGAGGAAGTGGAGAATGGCTTGCCAAAAAGCGTACCCTGCACTTCGGGACAAATACTAGCAAAGAAGAAGAAGCTATATGCCCATATCTCTAACATCTATAACACCGGAGAGGAGGAAGAATATATGGCCTCACTGCAAAGCTTGTATATCCAATTTTGACTCTTTCTGGAAGCACTGACTCCTAAAACTCTGGTACATTCTATTCACCGGCTCATTCTGATGGGAAGAGTTCTAAGGAGCATCTTACAAGTGTCCAGTAAAGTCCTGCGACCAACTACTCCCAAAGCTGTTCATCAGGCGCTCCAAACCCTGCAAAAGAAGCAAGCGTGCCACTACAATGTAGGAGCAAAATCCCTGTCAGAACTAAATGCAGGAAATACTGTACACATTGAAATGGACAGCTAGGTCTCATTGTTTCAAAAAGAGATGAGCCAAGGTCATACAGTGTTGTCAACGAAGCAGGATGACTAAACAAATCACAAGTACAGAGAAACATTTGATCTTGTGGATGAGACCTACGACGATACACACTCTCACATCCCTGGGGCACAAGAAGTGACAAATCAGTCTATAGAGTGTGTTCCAGATCCACCTTTATATATCACCAGCAATTAGATTGTTGATATCAATAATTGAAGTTCTTGATATCAATAATCTAATTGTTGATATCACGAATGTAATTGTTGATATCAGAAACTAGGAAAGGAAAAGGAAAGGACACGACATGCGGCCTGGTATGGTTTCCCATACTAGAAATTTGTTCTCTGCATTCAACCCATCCAAGTGAACACACTCTCTATCCATTAGGCCACGACTGCCCCAATTAGATTCTTGATATCAAGAACATTAATTTTTACTAGTAGCCACATGGTTGCTGATGTATAAAAAAAGGTTTTTATTAGGATGAACTGAATTCTTGATAGCAACAATTGATTTTGAATGGCAGTCCGTTTTAACTAGTGAAAACATAATTGTTTAAATCAAGAATTAACATTGTTACTAGTGAAAATTGAATTGTTGATATAAAAAATAGCAGTTGTCAATAGTGGAAATCTAATTGCTGATATCAAGAATGAACATTTTCACTAGTGAAAACTGAATTGTTGATATCAAGAAGTCCTATCCTGAGATGGAATAAAAGTTAAAACGGCTTGCCATACAGCAACAGGTGTGATAAGGGTCTACTGCCACCCATTGACTAGTGCAGAGATTGTCAAATTATCCAAACCCTTTTGAAATGCTTTATTTAGTAAAATATCTTTCATAAATAACACTAACAAACAATATGAAATTAAATCGAATATCTCTGTTAGCTAGACTATTTTTATATAAATTCCATGTCCTGAAATCATGTTTATTAATGATCTATAACAGGCCTTTTCACTTCTAATAACTTGTAGTAACTGAAAACATTATCTAAAGTTGTTACATGATATTTGCACTTTCTATTTTTGCTTATTTGTATTAGTTTATTTGCTTGTTTAAAATGTTTTATTCATTATTATGTTGAATAAAACGTAATTTTTATTCAATATTACATTTTATTCTCTCTCTCTCTCTCTCTCTCTCTCTCTATATATATATATATATATATATATATATATATATATATATAATTTTTAATCATACCTAATCTTTTTTTATATATATAGTTTTTTGCTTCATTGATGTATTCATACAACAGGCTTGGCATTTACTTTATAATACTTTTATTTTGAAGTGTATACCCATATATATATATATATATATATATACTCATGAATGTTCAACATTTGTCGATTTAAATTATCTCCATAGGATGCTATTTTGTATCATTATTATATATGTTAGACATTGTACAGTTTGATATATTATTAAACCAAGCATTGCATTTAATTATGATATTTGTAGTAAGAAAATTGGGAACTTTTAACAGCTTTTGACGGCGAACGTGACGAGATTCCAAGACCAGCCTTCTCGTTGCAGTTCCTGGGTCCGATTGGCTCTCTCTGCCTGCCAATCACAACAGACGCAACCAATCAAACGCGTTTGTCCTTTCCACTAGCACTCAATGCACTAGCTGCATAATATTCAAGATGTCGGCGGTGTCTGTGTATCCCATGTGTGTCCGGGCGAGCCGGGGCCTCCTCAGACTGAGGCAGGGAGCCAGAGGCTCCACAGCCCCTGCGGCGCTGGATGTTGTCAGGGCTCTCTCCGCTGACACATCCAGTAACAGTACCACAGGAGGACTGGCCCAGGCAATACTTCAGGAGAGGCTCCAGCAGCAGCAGAAAAGCCAGGTGAGCGCTATGACCGCCTGACATTCCTGCATGACAGGGTATTAGACAGCCAATTATTGCGATATGGACAAAATATTCACATTCTTACACGCTAGTACTTAGGCGTTGAGTATATTAAAGAATAAATGATCACAATGTGTCAGGTAGTTAGGTCTGGTTGGTAAAGGTTGACAGGTGGTGGTTTGAATGAAGGCAGACATATGCAGTCTTAAGTTATATATGTGACAAAGCAGTAACAGTAATTACATTTTTTTACAGCATCAGTAGAAAATAGCGCATGTTATAACATTTATTCTTAAATATGTAAAATAAATGGATGTAAATATCAGAGCTGGAATACAAATGCTTATATGAGGCCTAATATAACGTTAATTATAAGATTTTGTAACGTTAGACCTGCCATAAGAAATAACAGTCAGAAAAATCTATTCATTTCAAACGGATCAGTTTATTTACAGTTTATTTAATAAAATTGTACACGTTTTATGTATTGTATCATATAAGGCATTTATAATTATGATTTAGAAGCCTTTGAAATTTATGTTTCAGATATGATGCATAATTATAGAGATGGAGTTTGTTTGTTTGTAAAGCAAAAAAAAAAAAAAAAGTAACATTGAGTGTGGTTTAGATATGTTTTTTTGGCTTCACATTGGAGCTTTATCATCCAAGGTCAGGAGCCCACATTTGACTGTTGAATGCAGATAAGAGCTGAAGGCTGAATGTCTGTCAAAGGACAATGGGTCTCACTGAGTGACAGCTCCTCAAACTGCTCAAAATAATACAATCAGTGCATATCAGAAATGAGTCAAAGAATTTAATATTCAATCTGGCTGCAGTGTAACGTAAGATTTGGTATTCTTGTTGAGAAATTGGCTTAAAGCAGGATGCTTTTGACACATCATTCACAGGGCCAGCCTCCTTCAGACGGTGATGAGTCTGCTGACAAGAAAAATGAACAGGGTGAGGACAAGAAGCAGAAAGAGAACACCGCATATGCTAAGAAGATGGTCCTTCGGTTAGCAGGAATTATGGGACTTGGAAGCGCAGTCGGCATTGTGTATTTATTCGGTGAGTTTGCCTGTTGCTGTCTAGGGTGGGCACCGATGGATTGAAATGTTACAAGCTTGAAGATGTTCTTCCAACATTGTTGGATTATTCATAACATTTTTACCTGCCATTTTTGATTATTGGATTATTCTTGGGATTATTCCGAATCATCGTGAGAATTTTTTGATTTTTGTATAAAAACATATATGTGCTACTCGGGTGATTATTACTTTATTTTTTAAATATGTTATTTTTGTTTGTATTGGAGAATTAAGTTGTGTTCATTTTAAATATTATTTAACCTGCATATTTACTCCTTTA
This sequence comes from Enteromius viviparus, assembly GCA_032353835.1. Classification (NCBI taxonomy): domain Eukaryota; kingdom Metazoa; phylum Chordata; class Actinopteri; order Cypriniformes; family Cyprinidae; genus Enteromius; species Enteromius viviparus. The sequence continues at coordinate 8,086,028 of JAUCNO010000191.1, forward strand.
TTTTATTTATTTATTATTTCGGCAAGTTTTAAGTTGTGTGTATATATATATATTTTTTTTTTCTATACATTATATATTTGATCTATAATTAATATCACTTATTATTTTTGCTTAAGCTCACATTTTGAATGTTTCTGGTCTGTAGGTAGCAATTCTGTGGATGAACAAGGAACTAAGGTGAGCATTAACTTTCGCAAATTCAGGTTTCAAGACTTAATAGTTATTTTTGGCAAGGGATCGCTAAGCAGTAGTTCAACATATGTTTTGAAATCACCCATACATCTTCTAATGAGCTAAGGATTTCACCACCTTCTCAAGAAAGAGAAAAAAGATAATACCACATTAGCTGAATAGATTTACTTAATCTTAATGGTGATAGTTAATGCCAAAACACTTCCTAGCTGTCCACCTTTACCCTCAATTTTTTCTAATATGGTGATTTTAAACGAGCCCTAAGCCACACTATTTCTCAAGGCACACTTTCTCACCTGCACTCCCCCACCAGTCTTTTTCTATTGATACTACAATCGCTTTTGGCTGGCAGACAGTTCAATCAGGTATCCGTGTGAAGATTTTCACTCTGTATGGCACACTACTCAAAGTGCTGTGAATTTCCTTTCTTCAGCGAGCAGACTTCTAGCACCTCTCGAGGTGGCCCACTTCAAATGACTCGCTTTACAAAGGCAGTCTCGCAGGAGACCGCAGTGAAATGTGCTTTGATTGTTGGTGTTGCATTTTATACCTCTCTTTCCTACGCGAGAGCTACTGTAATTGTAGCTTGACCGTGATGTTGCGACAAGAACTGAAATGTATTTTTTGTGTTTTTTTGCGTAGTAGTCGTAGTAAATGATCATATATTGTGATTTATGGCAACGTCTTCATTCGAAATGGAACATTCTGTCATTATTTGGTGACTTTTTATTCCAAACATGCATTTTTAAGAACTCCTAAATGAGCTTGTTTGTCTTATAAAAGATCAAATTAGCAAGGTCTTGTAATCTTTCTAGAAGCCACCCACCTTTAAAGAGGCACACTTCACAAGTAGATGCCACACACACCTAGTCAGGAGGCATGTGCCAGAGGTGTGAATTCAGGAAGGTGGTCACTTTAAAGAGCGCACCTCCGTCTTTGTTAGACATCCTGTTTTGTTACCTGCTTAAGTTAGATCTCACTTGTAAGGGCACACTTCACAGGTCAGTGTGATCTCACTAGAGTTCAGAGGGCTGATGGTGCCTGATCGCACACCTCATTCACTATATTGGTTGAGTTTTACTGTTCTCAACTCTTGTGATCTTATTGTGAGCATGGGACCTTTATCCTGTTCCCACACTGTAAATTTTTCTACGTCTCAGGAACTGGCTTTATGATAGTTCTAACACATTTTTCTCTGTAAATTACTAAAAGAAGAATGAGGAAAAAAAATGAGCAGAAACAGTTGTATATTTATATACTTTACCATTCAAAAGTTTGGGGTCAGAACCGAATGCCTTTTATTCTAATGTATTTGATCCAAAATACAGTAATGTTGTGAAATATTTAAAATGAATTTTTTTAGATTAGGCAAGGGATTTCAAAACATTTCAGCTGATTCTAATATGTGACCCTGGACAACAACAAAAAATGGTCGTAAAAAAAACTGGTCGTAAGTGTTAACTTTTCGAAATTAAAATTAAAAGATGATCTGAAAGCTGAATAAATATAATAACTATATAAAAAGTGACTAAATAAGCTTTCCATTGATGTATGATTTGGATGGATAGGATAATAATTGGCCGAGATACAACTATATAAAAATCTGGAATCTGAGGGTACAGAAAAATCTAAACGCTGAGAAAATCACTTTTAAAGTCGTACAAATGAGATCTTATCAATGCATATTACTAATCAAAAATTAAGTTTTAATATATTTACGCTAAGAAAATGACTAAATATTAGGGCTGGGCGATATGGCAAAAAAAGTGATCACAATTTTTTTTTCCCATATCGAACGATCTCGATTTTTAATCACGATTTTTTTATCAGAAGACCACCCCCCCCTCTGGAATAAAATAGAAAGAAACCAGAGGTTCGTTTTTTTTATTTTATTTATTTTTTATTAACAAATAAAGCAAATAGCATGTTTTAACAAGAGCCATATAGAAAATTCCACAACAAACAAGTAGTTTTGCGTTGTGATTACGCAATGACGTCATCTTGCAAAGTAATATGATAATAAGAACCTATTTATTGTGCATCTGGATGTAATGTAAGAAAAGCGGCTTGTGATTTGTTGTCGTGCACTTTACTGCAGCATGTTATGCACGTGATCGAGAAAGTATACCCACAGCTGATTACCGTGATCGAACTTAATTTAATCGCGAACACAAATCGAGATCGTATAATCGCCCAGCCCTACTAAATATCTTCATGGAACATGATCTTTACTTACTATCCTAAGTATTTTTGGCAAAAAAATTTTAAATTTGCCCCATGCAGTGTATTTTTGGCTATTGCTACAAACATACCCCAGCGACTTAAGACTGGTTTTGTGGTCCAGGGTCACATATGACTTTTGCATGCTGCGAGCATAGGTGCCAATCCATGTAAAAGCTCAAGATATTATCTATTCAAGCAAACTATCTAATGCATGCTTGTGTTTGGGCTCTGTGGAGAATTAAAGCTTTAATTTTGTCCAGTGCAAGCTTGCAAATCCTTTCATTAAAACAAAACGTAATGAGAGAACTATATAGACAAGGGACTTTTAGTGATTGTAAAGGAAGTGCTCTTTGTGTGCTTTCTAGGCTGCTATAGTCCGATCATAATTTGGATAGAACTACATTTTTCGGCCACATGCACGCTGCAAAGTTTCAAAACTGTTATTCGAATATTTATGCGTGATTTAAACTTTTATGGATTTATGTACGTGGAAATGTATGTGATTTAAGGCTAGAGCACACTTTCTAAAGCACCCATTGTATTTCATTGTGGAGCCGGGCCTGTAATAAACTAGCTGTGTGTGAGCAGTTTTCACAGTAGCTCATATTTAAGTGATCGTATTTATAAGTGACAGTAGGCTATGCTTCAAAGTCGGAAGAGTTAGCAGAATTTTTGTTCATTTCCTCTGAAAATCTCTATACTGTTAGAGTTAACATGAATGCACAGGCTTTGAATACTACTTGCATCTGTTGATTTTATCTTATGTGGATTATTTGGATTGTAGTGCAATCTCCAGTTTCATCAGCTCTGATAAGTAATAAACATCTGTTATTTTATTTTGACAGAAATGACAGGAGAGCTTTTATTTTGAAGGAATCCTCCAGCTTCAGTGAAAAAGGCATTGTGTTATACTGTACTTACAGGTTTAGTTGACCATAATATCCCACACCACAACTTTAATGTTAGAATAAGGCATTTAAATATTGATTAAAGACTACGCTTTTTTCGACCTATATCGTTACATATCATTAAATAATATGTGATATCATGTTACATAGTGCTGGGCAATAAAAGCTGGTTCTTTGAGCCCTATGTTACCATGATATCGCTAACACCATTACATCCCTAATGAACATCCAATTCAGCTAATAATGAACATCAGTTTTTTTGGACAGCATTATTCTAGGTTAATTTCAGTTTCTAAAGCTACAGGTTAGTTGTTCATTTGTGTTTGTTGAACATAATACATTACTGTTCATTTATAACTTGTTTGTGTTAATCTAGGTTAATGTTAATTAATACTATAAAAGCTGTATTCATTGTTAACCCATGATTCCTGATGCATTAAAGCAGGGGCGGACTTAGCCATTAGGCAAAGGTAGGCAACTGCCTTGGGCCCCTAAAAGATAAGGGGCCCCCAAAATGCTTTTCACGAGATGCATCTGAAGCTGTCTGCCGCACGAGGTGTCCATTTGTCCCGCCGCACTCCTCTTTCTGCGTCTGCTCCGTTCAGCAAAAAACTGCTGCTTACATTAGCTGCGTTTTAGTTTTAAAAAGCATAACTTTACGCGCCTATCCCGGCATTTTCCACCCTAAAAAACGAAAACTTTTGAAAACGCTGCAGACCCTGTTTTAGTTTGAAAACTCTAGTTTGGAAGGTTTGACGCCAGTGTAAACGATAATCGTTTTTATTCTAAACGCAGTTTTAAAGTGAAAACGCACCGGTGTTAAGGGAGCGCGGTAAAGTTCGTTTTAGGTTTGATATTCGCCCATGCTGCTTTAGGGAGCGTCTGCAAATTTACATCTCAGTATTAATCGAAGTACAAATGCGCCTAATTTCACATGCAAGCACTGCTGTTGTCATTATCTTATCCTGTTTGATTTTATCAGATGACGACTCGAACACTGTTCTGTCCCTATTTCATATTCATCCCGTTTTATGACAACAGTAACACAAATATATATCAATAAAAACATTTACTGAGAATTTAGCTGCATCAGAACACAGTATGGACACATTAGGCTATGTGTAACCTAAACCGGTTTGTTTCAGTAATTATAATAAGTAATGTAAAAATGTATAGGCTACTTCTGTATCTCAACTGCATATCAATTACTATGCTATGCTGTCTACAACTAATAATAATAAAATGTCTGCTAAATATATAAATGAAAATGTTAATGAAATAATTATAATATTTACTACATGAAAACTGTAGAAACACTGGACCTAACTATGGGGCACCTCAAGGTTGATTATGTGTTGAAATGTAGGGCCCCATTCCTATTTGCCTGAGGCTCCAAATTCACTAAATCCGCCCCTGGATGTGGGTGACATTTTCTTGGCACCATTTGGTACCTTTAGTACTCATTGATCATCGTTGTAATGCCACAGCCTACCTGAGCATTGTTTCTGACCATGTCCGTCCCTTTATGACCACAGTATACCCATCTTCTGATGGATACTTCCAGCAGGATAATGGCCCATGTCATAAAGCTTGAATCATCTCAGACTGGTTTCTTAAACTTGACAATGAGTTCACTGTACTCAAATGGCCTCCACAGTCACCAGATCTCAATCCAATAGATACCTTTGAGATGTGGTGGAACGGGAAATTCGCATCATGGATGTGCAGCCGACAAATCTGCAGCAACTGTGTGATGCTATCATGTCAATATGGACCAATATCTCTAAGCAATGTTTCCAGGACCTTGTTAAATTTATGCCACGAAGGATTAAGGCAGTTATAAAGGCAAAAGGGGGTCCAACCTGGTATTGCCATTTTTCGGGCCTAAAAGTTTAAAAGAGCAATATATTTATGAAGCAGTTCCTGGAAGTTAAAAGTATTTTTTGTGGTTTTGTTTAAACAATAATTATGAACATTTCTGAGATTTAAGAAAGCAAGAATTCCCATATATTTTAGAATGAGTTCACAGAGTTATTTCTCAAGTTATTAAACCACTGTTAATTTCTTAATTTCCAGACCTTCCATATCTTCATTTCCATATTTTCTTCAGGCATTCATGTGGCCGGCTTGACCGGAGAGGAAGGGGAATGCACATCAAACTGAGAAATGCAGGAGAGAAAGGGATGAATCAGTTGAATTTGATGGCAGCTTTCCATTGGAAGGATTAGGAGCAGTGTTGTGTGTGAGCAGCAGCAGAGAGGTTTGTTGTCCCTTTTAAGCCTCAATGTTTTCACCATTGAGCGTGATGTAATGCCTTTTTTCCCTCTGGCCTCAAACTATCAGTGCAGTGTTTTCTTTGGACATATGATAAAGAGATTATATCAAGAAAATAACATTTTTGTGCATCTTTTGAAATGAAAGAGTTTTAGTTTTAGTTCTAACTTTTAGTTTTAAGTCTCTGATCTCAAAATTTAAAAGACTTTCTATTGAAACTAAATGGGAAATTATCTTGTTTTAAGTATTTTAACACAAGACAGCCTACATTAAATTGAATAGATGATAAAAGCAGGAAAATACCATGTTTTGTTTTTTTTAGAGCTTTGCCAAATTATGAAAATGGCGTAATCCAATTTAAAAAGTAGTACACAACATCAGAAGCAATACGCTTTTTTCTTACACTTGATTCTTTTTCTTGACTTGATTTTGATTTCACATAAATAATGTGTTTTTTAATAAGAGTAAAAATTAACAGTAATATGCATACATTAAAATAAATGTATTATGAACAAATAAGAATGAACAAACATTAAGCAATCGAATAATTTTTTTATAAGCTTTATTATTATTATTATTATTATTGTAAAGAAACTTTCAAAGTTGAAAACAGACATGCTCCTTAATATCTTTGTTAAAAATATTATGCTAAATTAAACCCCCAATCATTTGAAATAGAAATTTTAACTTGAAGTGAATTTCTGTCACTTTGAATAATTTCACTGGAAACTAGATCTAGATTTTGTATTAAATAAATAAATATGAGAATAAATAAAAATGTGATGTGACAGCATGTAGCTTAAATCATACCACTGTTTAAAATGTTCTTTATACAATTCATAAATATCTTTGATATGCGTACAGTATATATACTATGCAGGATGGTGTAAAGTGGTGTATTCCATTGCATTAATATTCCATTTTATCTCTCTAGGCACATTTGCAATGCATCATGCGAATCTATCAAAAAAGTCACATTATACCTGAACATTATACATGCAAGATTCAGCAGGAGCTGGTCAGTGTGAAGGTGCAGGCACAGCAGAAAATATAATCATTAGTGACTCTTCTCTGGCTCAGGCTGTCACATGATCACCACCATGTGACTGCCGCGGGTCCTGTTGGCCCTCCTTGTCAGCCCAATTTACCATCATGCCAGCACACTCTTGGCCCATGACAGCAGTGTATGTATAAATACATGTTTCAGAGCCAGGGTTCTGTTTTCAGGAGGTTAAAACCTTCATCCAAGCAACAGTCTCACTCCAACTTGTCACATTTTGACACTTGGTCAAGACCCTTTAGCGTCGCTTTTTATAAGGTACCTCTTTTTAATCGCTTTTCGACCTAAAGGGTCCTCCATTGCCTTTAGTTGTTTGGCTTAATGTAATTGGAACACCAAAACCCACGCACCTCTGAACAATATAAAAACACACACGCAAATGCGTGTTACATGTGTTTGTTGCACAAACTTATTGATAAACAAGCAGTATAAATGAACCTGCTCCGTTAACACACTCATGTCTCATTCAGAAAACATACTCCCAACCCAGTAGAATGACGCAATCGGTCACAAGACACACAAGAGCCAATGTCATTTCAATACCAAGGATTCTTGTAGCGGCATTTTCGCAATAGCGCACAGACTGCAGCAGCGCACAGGAAGTATGTAGAAGACAGTTTTTAACTCCATGTATGCAATAATGCCATTGTTTTTACCCAAAATACCTTTTAATTGTAATGATAAAATAAAAAAAATATCGTATCAGTATATTGACTCTAAGGGTTTCCCATTTAAGAAAATAGAGGACCCTTTCAAGTCGAAAAGTGAAGCAAAAGGGTTTTGACCAATCATCAAAATGTGACGAGTTGGAGTGAGACTGTTGATCCTAGGGGACTGTGGGAGTCAATATGTTTTGATCCTATCATAGTACAAGCAGATAAAAATAGTCCAAAATGTTAAAAACTGGTAATAAAATAGGCTCTTAAAATCACATGGATTTATACAACAAACAACAACAACCTGAACCATACAGAGAACAGAATATCGCTGTGAAAGAAATAATGAGAGAATTTAAATTTTAGGGGAACTTGTAACTAGTTGTTTAGCATTGTTTGTCAGTTTGTTGTTGTTTGTTTTTTATTGCTCACCTTCCTATAGATGAAATACTAATCGTACATTTTTGAAACTCTGCATCAGTTTGACATTTTTTTTATTTTATTTAAGCCATTGGGAAAACGTTTTTTTGGTCGTTTTGTGAATTCAGTCAGCCTTTGACTTGTAGATTATTGCAATCATTTTTTGGGGACAGATGCTTCAGCGCAGTCAAGGTCTTTCGGTTTATCAAAATTGATGGTTTCCTGACCTTGTGGGGGTGTTGAAGACATTAGCATTGTATTGGCAGCAAAAGGATAAACGTGAAACATCTCAAGGCCATTTTCTTTTCTGTATAAGAGACTTGCATATTTTTAAGGACTTTTTCAGTTGACTGCCACAAATCATTCTGACATTACTGCTACTAGGATAGTGCAAATTGCTTCACTTTTACTAGCATGACTTTATAACATCAAGAGCATGACATCTGCTCTCCAGGATCAAATAATTTGCACACCACAATCTCTTTATTTAGACTTCAAGAAAATTACAGTGTATAAAGTATGCATTTTAGTAACTTCAGAATCTAATTTAGCTTTTTTGACAGTGATTAATAATGATCGCATTTTTCAGTTCAAGATAAACGTGTGGTATTAGGTCCATGGCGTACCTTTCCGTTCACTAAAACTCTGATGCTGCAGCTGTTTTGGAGACCTTCATGATGTCTTGTACATATTGTTCCTCTGTTATTGGCAGCAAGAGCCAAGGCTGTCAGGATCTCAGCCAGAACATAAGCTGCTACCTTTGCAGAACCTAGCGTTATTTCCATGGGGCATCCTTCATATTTATTGTACTTTAAGGACTGTGACATGTCAATGCAAGGTATCGTCTAAATTGCATTATTTCCCAAATTGCATCATTTCAAAATGATATTTGTTTATTTTAAGTCTTCTAAAGTATATTTAACATACAACCTAAAAAGTACCTTAATTTTAAGGGATAAATTTAAATTACAACGAAATATCTGCTCTGCAATACATGCAGTAGCATACATGCACACTAAAAGATTGTTATTATGCACATTGTGCACATTGAGTAATGGGATGCTAATTTTCCCAGTGTCCATTGGGTATTCCTCAACCCATCTTTTACTTTCTGTTTAGAACAAATCTTGCTGACATGGGGTTTGTTGCCCAACTTACCTAAAATAAAATATATTTTACGTGTACTTTTACAAGCTTTAAGAATGTCCCGCTTTCTCATAACAGAGGCCATTTATTAATTATAATATTATGGGGTTAAGCATGTAAGTATTTTACATGAATAATATTTTAATATTAATATATTTGCATTATTTTTGTCAACCAAAATATGTACTTTATTTTAACATAAGCCTATATACAGTGAGGTCAATAAGTATTTTATCGCCTTGTGATTTTGCAAGTTCTCTTACTTAGAAATCATGGAGTGGTCTAAAATGTTTAGCATAGGTGCATTTCCACTGAGAAAGACAGAAATTAAAAAGACAAATCTGGAAATCATTGTAATTTTTTTTAACAATTTATTTGGGAATTACTGTGTCAAATAAGTATTTGATCACTTGAGTCAAAAAATTTTAATATTTGGCACAGAAGCCTTTAACAATTACAGAGGTCAGACGGTTCCTGTAGTTCTTCACCAGGTTTGCACACACTGCAGGAGGGATCTCGAAAATAGAAATAGAAAAAAAAAGAGCGAGAGACATAAAAAGTAAGTGTGTGTGTCCTTTTATATTAATGTAATAAAAAAATAAAGCTTCCTCCAGTGACAAAGCCCATTCTTTCTTGTCTCCTCAAATTAAAATCTGCTTTGTTTTGGACTTTTTGTGCGTGAAAACAGTGCTTGATCTGTGTATGTTTCTTGCCTGATTCAGACAAGAATCTCCATAGCCTTTTTTTGCAGTTCGCTTAAATAGTACTGCAGTCTATAAATCCATTTTAAAATGATAAATGTTAATTGTATTTTCTCAATTAATAGTTGTTTTTTTGCCAGAAATTATATATTTACCCTGGCTGCAAATTGCCAAATGAAAATGACAAAATAAAAGTAAAATGTTATATATTTAGAAATAATAGACATAAACAGTTTGTGCAAGAATCCCAAATCAGTTAAAATATCTATAGCATTTTACTATGGTTTAATCAGACCAATACTAATTGCACTATGTCTTCTGCCAAAGCACAGTCCCAGTCCCACAACTGTGGCAAAATCCAGTTCAGTGGTTATGGCCTGATTGAAACTTCAGCCTAAATTAATCAAGTAGATTGAAGTTGCAGTCCAAACAAAGTGAAAACAATCAATGACACTTTAAAATAAATGGGCGATGAAACATTCTAAAATGAGCAGAGTCTCAGAGGCAAGCTAAAATTTAATTAAAGTCAAACATTCATTTAGGTTATTGGGACTTTAACTGAATTACAAGACAAGTAAATTACTGAACCTCAGAACCATTTATAGAAAGAAAAAACTGCACAAAATATGATGCTATGGTTCGAACGTAGAACTTGATACGAGGGGAAATAATTACACTAGTCTGCCAAGACTAGCTTGCTGTGCTATTTGAAAGAAGCTAAAGATGAAAGATTTTTTGTTGGCTGATACACTAAATACCATTCAGGCCGAATTATTTTGGGCATGAACCTCCTACATGCATCAACACTTGAGGATCATTGATTAAAAAACAAATGTTTCCTACTTTCATGGAAAATAAGTTTGCATGTTCCTTTTATATCAGTTTGAATGTAGTAGAATGTTTTAATGTTTTATTGTTTTAGTAATTAATATAAATTTCCTGCATTTGGAGGCAAAGCATAATATGCCTATTGATTGGGTAGTTTTATACAATCACAATCCACCAAAATATATTATGTATACTGTATTTTAGGCTTAGATTAATTAGCTTGTTACTTAAAATGTATATTTTATGTGCAAAAATTAAGTTTGACATGCAAAAACTTTGTAGGCAAAAAATACATAAAAAATACAAGGACACATCAGAGGGCAAATTCTAGCATCCACATTTAAAACACCGTGGAGTGGGTGGAATAATTGGTGTTGGATGTAAACACATCCCTGCTGGTCTTTATTGTATCAACCATTTCTGTATTCATGAGGTTTTACAATGCAACGGGCACTTGGTAATCTGTTATGACACTAAAAGACACTTCTGCACTTTCTATGCATCATCCTAACTGCCGAACACCCACACAAAACCGTTTTGATGGCATGGGGAACACAGCACGAAATAATTGATATGCTCTGTATGCATGTTTTTTTTTTCACTCTCAGTTTGACACCTGCTGAGGGTAGCTAACCAGAACGTGATGGCACAATATTCAAATCCATCCAGACAAAGATGTTTCTTTCAGAGAACAGGAGGTAGGATAAGGTTACTGATTTCACCAGAGTTTCTATTTTAGTTTTAGAAAAACAAAATATTTTAAATATTTAATAAATCCGTGTTCTGGAGTCAGTCTGGGTTACTGAATTAAGTAAGCTGAATGTAAAAGAAAGTAAATATATTCAAACTAAATGAATAGTGAAGTGCTGATTTACATCTATTCATCCATCTGTATCCATATATTTATCCATATATTGTTCTGTCCATCCATACATCATTCTATCATTCTAGCCATCCATTCATGTGTATTTTGTTCTGTTGTTTTATCATCCATTCATTCTATTCCTGCTATCTATACATTTGTACTGTACAGTTTTCTTTCTGTCATCCATATTTCATTCTATCCATCCAACTTTTTTGTATGTTGTTCTGTTGTTCCAGCAATTCATCCATCCAGTCCTTTATTTCTATTGATCCATCTATCCATCCATATATTGTTCTGTCATCTATTCATCCATCCATCCATCTGTATTTTGTTTTATCATTCCGTCCATCCATCTGCATATTATCCCGTTCTTCTAGTCATTAATTTATACATTTGTCAATCTGTATATTGTTCTGTTTTTCTATTATCCATCCATCCATCCATCTGTATATTTTTCTATTATTCTATCCATCCATATATCATCTATATATTGTTCTGTTGTTCCATCCGTCCATCTGCATATTATCTTATCATTCTAGTTATCCATCCATCTGTTTATTGTTCTGTTGCTCCATCCATCCATCCATCCATCAGTATATTGTCCTGTCATTCTAGTCATCCATCCATGCATCCATCTGTATATTGTTCTGTTTTTTCATCCATCCATCTGCATATTATCTTATCATTCTAGTCACCCTGGTCTCATAAAAAATATGTACGTCTGTGCACTTTATGTTTCAAACCCTGCCTTATTGCATATTTCAAATAGAAATGTCCACTGAGTGGCACAAAAACACAGATTTAATACATGAACCATGGTAGTTATTATTACCTTGTATGTATTGCAGTGGTTCAGAACTGAAATATCCATGGACTATTGGATGGAAATATATCATGTTGTAAATATGCCCAACAAATCCAACCCTAAACCTACCCCATAGTGTTCACAAATGCAAAACTGATATAAAAACATATTTGTTGATGTAACCGTGCCATTTGAACTTTTACACAGATCTGAACTGTTTTGTCGAACCGTAGTTACACAGGATTCGAACCAGAGCTCCTCGCCTCTCAAGTACATCTCTGTACTCTGTGAGTTACTGAACAAAACTAAGAAAACCCATAGATATGAAGCTTCAAAAGCATCAAATATATTCTTAAATTAATTGTGCCAAAATGACTCTTTAATAATCGAAACTCTGTAAATGTGTGTGAAAAGGAATAAAAGGTGTGAGGGTTTTACTGCCTCTAGCGTTAATTTTTTTTGGAAACTGCAGTGATATGTACTAGTACAGTAGGTACGTATTTCGTGTCTCGCTAAAAAGTGAACCCATGTACATTTATGCCAAGAGACCAGGTATTCTAGTCATACATCCATCTGTAAATCGTTCTGTAGCTCCGTTTATCTATCTATCCAGCTGTTTTGTTTATTGTTCTATTCATTAGTCCATCTGTATATTGTCCTATCATTCTAGTAATCCATTCATGCATACATACATCTGTATATTACCCAATCTATGCATACATTCACCCTTTCATCCACCATATGTAGTTGTATTATTCTAGTCATCATCCATCCACCTGTTATTAACTTGTCCTATCCTATCCATATATATTATTCTGTCATTCTAACTTATATCCATCCGTACTGTATATTGATCTGTATAAATTAATTTTGTTCTGTGCATTGATCCATCCTATTCATCCATCTGTAAACGACAAAAGAATAATCGATAAGTCTGAATCGAATGTTACTCATGAGATATCCTCTTACAAAACTGATGAGTCAGTAGAATTTTCTCCTCTTGTCCTCTTTCTCATCAGAGACCTTGGCAAATCTGTTTTACATTACATTTCTGTTTAGCATTAACATTTATTCTCCCCACTAATTCTTTGTAAGCCCTTCATAGGCTACAAAAGAGCTGCTATGTAATCATCTCTACTGCAGTTTGCTTAAATCCCGTCTCTAAACCATCTGCTCCGTTTACTCAAGCATAATAAAGGATTATGGCACTGGATTATGGGGGTCTTGTTAACAAACTATGATACTACAGAGAAGGCTTAGATAAACATGTATAGCTGAATTTTACGATGCAAGACTGCAGTTATGGACCTCTGCTCATATAGTCCTCTTTATCCATTCACATCACTCTTTGGGCTGAAGTCAAACAATGTCTGCGCTAATAACTCAAAGATGATGCAGGAGAGGAGCGGTGTGGGGGAAGAAGACCAAACACCTGGCACACAGAGAGAAATAGAAAGAGAGAGAGGCACTAATGGGATATTAATAAGTCCTTTATGAGGCTGAAACTGCATTACTGTGCTGCCAACAAAGTCCACTATTACGACATCAGTGATGAAGTGTGTTTAAATAGACTTTTTTTAAAATCACCTGTGAACTAAAATGTGCAAAACCACAAAGAGGTAGAACTATCTGCATAAACATTTACGAATGCCATTGTGTTTGAGAACAAATTGCTCCCGTCATTATGTGCCAGTGCAAATGTATTGGGCCAGCAGCAATTGGCAAGTCAGCTCTTAAGCAAATATTTTGAGTTTGTTTTACTCTTCAGGAAAATTGATGTTTAAACAAATGGGCAAATAATTGGCAAGACTCCATAATGAAATGGAGTCCAGTAACATAATCCATGTACAGCTTAAAGCAATGTCACACTTTAATTACCTAAGGGTTGATGTCAGATCTTTAATATTTGCTTCTTTTTAAATGCATGTTTATAGATTACTTTTTTTATCCATATCCCAGATGTAGATTTGACTTTCAATCTTTAAATAATAAAAACCATCATAAAAATATAAATTAATACAATTAAACCAAACCAAACCACACGTGAAATAAACCATATAACCCACTAGAAGAGAGCAGTAAAATATGAGAAAAATAGAAAATCAAGGTAAATATTATTTGTGGACAAAATATAGTACTAGAGTATAGCTGTGTATGTTTAGCATTCATAAAAAAACAAAGTGTAGACTTGACAAAGGATAATTAAATAATTAATTAAGGTATTTATTCATTTAAACATTATTTCTACCAGTGTCATCACATAATTCTGTCAAACAAATACATAAATAATTTGAGTCGGGGTTAAAAAGTACATTATGCTGGAATAAAAAATATTTACAGTGCGATTATTAAGAAGCATGTTAAAAACCTTAAAGAAAGATAGCATAAGCACACTTAGCATTTTTAACACTTGGATTCCTGAAACAAAGCAAGGTGGGACCGTCTTAGAGTAAAGTAAAATAAATTTGTATGTGTTGGTAGCAGAATTTCATAACCAAATTCTGACAATGATAAGCTGTTTATATTTTTGGGTGCTTTCGACAGCTCTTTCACATTCCTTGCTGTGCGTAAAGGATCTTTTCAAATTCTTTTCCACCTTGAACCATCGTTGTTAATGCTCAAGGACATTTGCATCTGACGTTGTCATCCCTGGCCTGATGAACCGACACCATTCATAGCCTCCCTTCATCATTTTTTTTCCCTCGCCATTTTTCATTGCCATTTGAGATATTCATTTGAGCAAATATTGAATAAAAAATAAATAAAAAAAGATTGTAAGCAAAAACACCAAAAACGTAAGGAAAAAACACCTTTTGTGTGGCACACGTCATTTAGACTGATTCGTGAACTGAAATTTGGGTCTAAACAGGTTTGTTAGCCTTGGGAAATATTGTAGGTTGTACAGGTCAAATTATGACTTTGTAATTCTGTTTTTTAAACAAGTTTGCATATTATTGTTTTAAATGCATCTAATTTATGCATTTAAATGGTAACAGACCAGGACAATAGAAAATAAATTATTAGGTGTAAGGGTATGTTATAATAATAATAAGAGGTGCAGTGTGTGTCAAGAGGGTGGGAGTTCAACTATGTTACCTTGGATTTCTTTGTTCATCTTTTTCATACTCCATCTCTCTCACGTATGAAGACGTGACTCACTGATAACTCTGAATGAAGGACAGTGCTTATAAACCATCCGTCCCTCATCAGAACAACTGAGAAGCTGCCACCCTTCACATTTTGGAGTATACAGTACATGCTCACATTTGTACCTGTGGGACATTGGCACTATACTTCAAAGTCTTTAGTTGGTGTGTCTGAGCTTGTAGTCCTTGGACCCCCCTCTTCAAGGGGGAGAAACCCGTGAGACCCGCGTTTGAAGAACATGACATCTAACATTTGTGTTTTTCTCTGCCTGTTGCTGGTGTCTTGTGGTTCAACTGCAGTCATCACTGGGGTAAGTGACCTTTATAACTTCAAGAGCCAGTTTGGTCTAGGGAGTTGAACACTAAATGTATATATATATATATATATATATATATATATATATATAATTTTTATTATTGATGGTGTCATATTGGATTGAATTGATTGAATTTATTTGCTGCATCTATCTTAATGCCATTTGTGCAAGTTTTTTCGGTAGACATTTTTTTCACCATAGCATTATGTGGAACAAATTATAGTATATTTATTTTCTGCAATATGGCACTATTATATATGTAATTCTGTTTACATGAACCTTTGCAGAAAATGGAAGATATTTTTATTAAATAATTTTAATAAAACAGGCATGCATAAAATGTTTTTTATTAAGCTGTTTCAATATAATTTATATATTTGTTTTGTATTGATATATTTATATACCTGTAATGTTCGGTTATTATTATTGTATGAGAGTAGTTAAGACATTCATTGTTACCAAGCCTCAGCAAACATTTTAACATGTAAATTGCAAAAAAGAGAATTTCTTGGTCATAATAAAGAAAAAATCATTTTAATATATTTAAAGTCTTGTACATTTGGCCAAAAACCTTTAGGAAATGAGTTTAATTCATGTCATTCCAAAACTGCATGTAAGATATTTTCATTATCAAGTAGTTGTTTTTTTCCTCATAGACGTTTTCGTCATTGCATTGTATCTTAATTGTATTTTTTGCCATATGTTTTATTTTCCACTGAGGAAAAAAAGTCACAGGTTTGGATCAACATGAGGCGAGTTCATGATGACAGATTTTCCATTTTTGGGTGAACTATCCTTCGAACTCGTAGTTAATTCTGAATTATTCAACAAAACAAAATCAAAGCCCTGCATTTTACTTTTAACATGAAGTGTCTACACATTATAGAGCACAAGTGATGTGATGAGATAAAATGCTGTGTAATATGTGTAATAAGTGTAATATTTTTAGGATATGTGCATGCATAGATTTGTCCTTTAACACCGTTTAAAACTCACAGAGCATTTCTTAGGGTCAGCAGAGATGCCTTGCTGTTTGACATGAATGTGTTGGGATGCTCAGTGCATTTCCTCCACACCTGTCAGGACAGTAAAGCCTACAGCACTCCCAAAATATGTAAGAGTGCTGTCAGACCACCCCAGGCCTAATGGAGATGGAAGCTTGGTTTTTCAAACAGACTGAGACCATCATCCTACACAGTCTGTCAGGGCAAATCAGTAGCCTGAATCCACAAGAGAAAATCCTATGCCACTCTAAGGCTCCTACTCACTATACATAGCTTTAAAAAATGTTTTAGATTGGTCTTGTGGTGCTATTTTACTGCATGGGGTGGACACTCTGAACATTTCATCACTGCTGGCTTGTTTTAGTAGAGTCGAAAGTGGACGTGTTGATGTATTTATAATGAGAAAGAGCCCTACGACGTGTGTGTGTGTGCAGGCATGTGAGAAGGACTCTCAGTGTGGAGGTGGCATGTGTTGCGCAGTCAGCCTGTGGATCCGAAGCCTCCGAATGTGCATCCCAATGGGTCAGGAGGGAGAAGACTGTCATCCAATGAGCCACAAGGTTCATTTCCTCAATTTTCTTCCAACCTTCTTTGTAATGTTTCCCTGTCTTCCTGTTTTTTAATCTCTCACTTGTACTTAGGTGCCGTTCTTTGGCAAGAGACTCCATCATACATGCCCATGTCTGCCTAACCTAGCCTGCATCACCATAGCTGACAGCAAGTCCAAATGTTTCCCGCCTTTTCCATTTCAAGATCAGTACCTCTGATGAAGATGCTTGCCTGTGTACAATGCAAATTTCTGTATAAAGTGTATAGTTGTGAAAGAGTTCTCTTGATTTATTTTAATGAATTTATTTAATCTTTATGGAAATTAGAAAATAAATGATAGAACATAAGTCAATTATGGCAACGAGGTCATAAAATGTAAAAGCTATTGCCAAAATGTCAGAATATGACCAAAATAAATAAATATAAAAATTACTCTTAAGCTTGACTGAAATATTATACAAAGGTAGTATTTATTATATACATTATCCATTAATTTACAGAAACATTGTTCAGTAAAGCAAGAAGAGCATTTTATCAATATTTTATACTAAAAAATTAGAATAAAGAGAAACATGGGCTTCTAAAACAAGTGGTAGCTATCTGAAGCTGACACTGAGATAAGTACTATTTCAAGTACAACATGTGATTGTTGGAGTGGTGTGTGACGACTCTTTGACAGTTCATTAGTCAGGAACTATAGCCCAATCATTCAGTCATATGTCTATGTAGCTGATAATGCTACATCACCAACATTTAAGGTTTAGTATGTAAACTAAGCATTAACTTTTTCCTCAGGATTATTGTTTTTGAGTATATGTACACTGTAATTTCATTCTTTTTCGCTTGCAGAATTACAATTTCATGCCAAAACATGGAAACTAATTTCACTCAACCATTGCTTTTAAGAGTTTTGGTACCTAGAGATAAACCTTTCATACTTGTAATTTAAAAGTGGGGTTTTGAAACCCTGTTCCAGTAACAGATGCTTCGCAACCTGATCTCACGGCAATTTGTACGTATTTTACGAGGTGGCTAATTCGTACGAATTTGTACGACCTCACTCGTACGAATTCATACGATTTATTCTAAGTCGTACATATTTTACGAGATGGCAATTTGTATGAATTTGTACGAATGACCTAAACATAACCCTGCCCCTAAACCTACCCATCACGTGATTTTTGACAAATCGTATGAAATTGTACAAGTGAGGTCGTACGAATTAGTACGAATTGGCACAAATTTGGCACCTCGTACGAATATGTACGTATAGCTCGTGAGACTGTGTTAAAAGTGCATATATAAACAGTAATTTATGTAAACATGTAATTTATTTAAAAATATATGCTGTACTTATAATACAGCCAAAAATGTACATTAATAAATTATACAAACAAACTTGTAAATTATATTTAATATATATACTGATATATATTTATAGTAAATGAGTCTGCCTACCCTCACAAGTCCCCATAATTACATTAATTTATTTTAGAATTCATCAATTATATTTATTCTTTATTGTTTTGTCAACAGGCTAGCAAATGTGTTATGTAAAATCGGTCTGTTACTTTTTATATTTCATTTTGTTTGTATAACTGCAACACACTATGACAATATTATGCCTCGCTCTGGGCGTCCTGACCTGTCTTTTCAACAGACTCATAAACATGTCAGGTATTTAATAAGATGCATTCATCTTCCAAGCTCATTCCTATGGTTTATCATCAAAAGGCAGGAATGCGTCTCCAGAAGCAAAACAAAAGATTTAGGATTCTTGCATTAATGTGTTTCTCAATCCTGTGTTACCCAATCCAGCCAAATTTGAACCTGTTTGCTGCTGACCTTTTGAATGATTAGGGGACAATTTGTAGGATAGGTGCACTGCAGTTTTGACACATAACGAAAAGGGCAGTGTAATGAGAAAAAAAATGACATTATGGTGGAAATTCCCTTTTGGACTACAACAGCTTGATTTATTTTTTTAAACTCATGAGACCAATTAAACTATTGTGTCACTTTAAACCTTATGACTCTGAAAACATTCTTAATATTGTGCACATGTTCAAGTCAGACTAATGATTTCAGCCAGTGATGCAACGATATGGATTCACAATGACTCATCATCTTTCATGAGCTCATCATCCCAGTTCTCTGACCTAGAGATGCATCTTCTTGTTATACACATATCAGAACAGATCAAGAACCATAACCTGTTTTTTTTTTAACTAAATGAATATTTTTATCCAAGAAGGAATGCATTAAATAGATCAAAAAGACACATTTATAATTTAATTTGAAATAAATAAATATTTTATATATATATATATATATATATGAAATTCTGAAAGAAAATCACAACTTGAAACTAAGATATTAATATCACGTAATATCATAACAGGAATATTTCAGTTTTTCTCAGTCGCTTCTGACATTCTAAAATGTCTTCTAAATTGAATCATATGTACAATGCTTTGGATACAGTAAATTAGAACAATGTGAAACATACATATTCAGTGTCTTGTACTCAGATACCTGACTACATACAGAAATATCTAACATTACTGTAGTTTTTAAATGGCTGTGCAAATACTATATAGTGCTGTCTTGAGCATTTTCAGAAAGTGGCACCAAAATCAGATTTTTTGCATTGTAAAAAATTTACAGAGTAAACTGTCATGATAAAAAAACATGACAAAGCTATTGTTGGCTATCTATTGGCTGTCTTGTTCATAAACAATGGTGTCATGACTTTTCATCTTGATGACACTGACACTTTCATTGACATGAATACTTGCTTTTGAATGAGCTATCCATTTCGAGCAAGTGACGTGCATTTGCAGGTTATCAACAAGGTTTTGCAGTTTGTACTAATTGTTTTGATAAATGCATTAACTGTTGTGCAAATATAAATAGTGTTGTGACAAATGCACCGAAGCGACTAAAAAAAACTGTAAGTAGTGCAACAGTTTTATTTTTTTAAATATTCATAACAATAAGAAGTGTTTTGCAAATAAGCATATATATTTTTATAGATATAAAACTAGGGATATGACTGCTGAAATTACAGTTATATTTTCAAAATCCAAAAATGTTGTTTAAATGTTACTTAATCTCATAGGACTGTGTTGCTCACCATATGTTATCCAAATTCCCATCCCTGGAGAGCATTCTAGTAATGGCAATAAATGAAGGCTGACAGTCTGCTGTGGGTATCAGATAGGGATGTGACCATATTTTTGAAGTTTTTCCAGCTCTCCATTGGAGCGCATGACAAAACACTTTATGTTCTGCATGCTAGCTTTGAGCTTTTCTTGCCTGGCAACTGTATAAAACACCTGAGCCTCAGCACGGGGTCCACTCTGTCCCACAGCTGTACGGGGCAGCCCTGTGGGATTTAGGCACAAACCTCTCACATTCATCCCAGCTCCCATTGGCCCTCCTCTTCTTCTAGGTCAGATCAAGCATCTTAGTTTTGTTTGGGAGCCCTATGCCAGACATGCACTAAATATCGTGCTATCCTTTTTATAGATTGGTCATCTTTGGTTGTTTTAATCAGCCATCCTCGTCTTTCTTTCCTCTAGTAGACTGAGACTACTGTTCAAACGTTTGGGCTCCTTAAGATTTTTAAAACTCATTATAAAATTGTTTAAAATCGACAAAAAAGACATTTATATGGTTACACAAGTTTTATATTTGAATAAATACTGTCTGTGTTATCTGTCACTAGTTCGTTTTGGTTTTGTTTTGTTATTTCGTATTTGCCCATATATGGTCTAGTTCCTGTTCTTGTTTGTTGATTTGCTGACCCTTGCCTCCTGTGTCCCTCACCTGTCCTGAATCATCCCCAGTCTTTATAAGTCTGTTGTGTTTTATACAGTACTGTTGATTGCTAATGTTATATGGATGTCTGTAGTTCTCTCCTTGTCTACCCAAATTATATTAAAGTGAATGTTAAACTTCTGCGCTGAGTCTTTGCTCAGTGCTTCCTACACATCCCTGACAGAACGATCAACCATAACCGAAGAGGATGATCAGCCCCGAGGAGATACTCCATCACCTCCTCAATGGTCTCACTCCTCTCCTAGCTCCGCACGAGCAACGGCCAGGAGGCCATCCTCCATTGCCCAGCTCTCGTCTCACCTTTCGGCGGATTCCGCTCCCAAAAGTGGCACAGTATGGGGGTCAATCAGTGCCAGCTCCCCAAAAGCAGATCCAGATCCCCGTGGATTTCATGTCTGTGTAGTCCGGGTCCTGATTCAGATTTGTGGGCCGATATGCCAGTACTGATCCCCGTGAATCCCGTTCCGCCATTTCCGAATCCAGTTCCTGATTTACGGCCAGGAGAGTCGTTCCCGAATCCAGTCCTTGAATTACGGCCAGGAGAGCCGATCCCGATTCCAGTTCCTGATCTTTGGCCTGGAGAGCCGATCCCAATTCCAGTTCCAGAGTCTCGGCCAGGAGTGCCGATCCCGATTCCAGCTCATAGGTTACGACCAGGCGTGCCACTTTACCTCGTACCTAACCTCTCCTGAATCATCCCCAGTGTTTATAAGCCCGTTGTGTTTTGTCCTGTACTGTCGATCGTTAATGTTATACGGATGTCTGTAGTTCTCTCCTTGTCTACCCATAGTTATATTAAAGTGAATGTTAAACTTCTGTGCTGAGTCTTCCCCTGGGGCTTCCTACACATCCCTGACACTGTTCATGAAAGAATCCAGATTTATTTTTTTAAATAAAGTTTTAAATACATATAGTGATTTTTTTTAACAAGGATAATAAAACAAGGACTATTGGAAGATGTTAAAAAATACTTTATAATCTACTTCAAAATTTGCCATATCCTTGTAATTGTTTGATAATTTTCTTGCAATCTCTAGCAACTTATAAATTAATAAATGGTTTCTATACCAACATATATTTTTTAAATATTTGTTTGAACAATGGCCTAATTAACCTCCCAAACTTTGAAAAATGATGTCAGCTCTGAAGTTGCCATAGCAGCTGTCTGATCTCCCTGGAAATGATACATCCAAGAGATGAAAAGAGTCCATCCATTTCCCTTGCTGTCATCTAAATATTTATCCCACAGTCCACGACTGGAGAGGCCGTCTGATTTAAGGTCTCTATGATTTCGTTTAGATTCAATTTTTGTTCTCTTTACAATCCAGACTGCCCACCCTGAAGCTGAGCTCCACAGACCTGTGCACGATTAGATGACGGACATCTGATAAGTGTGTACAGATGGAGGGTGTCCAATAAAGCCAATGTCATTACACATTCATATCTTAACACACACATGGAAAACAAGTAGTGTTATCATCTCATAGTAATAATATTCACTGATAAGACTTCTTTATTTTAAATTTCCTACTTATTTTTTTAAAGATCCTGCAGGATCTACATAGGGGTTTTTCTGTTTTTCTTGATTAAATTTTTTTTTCAGTTAAACATTTTTTTTCTGACTTTTTAATGGTTAAAATACATTTTATCAATCAAAACCACATCTAATTAACTGAAACCATTAACTAACAATATTAAACAGCAATTTTTTTAAAAAGCTTAACAAAAATTACATTCCTATTTCCCGACACAATGTTTTCTCAAGTTCAGTTTTACTTTAACCAAATTCTGTTTCCATCAACTTTTTGGATTCCATCTCAAATTTATTAATTTTATAAAAATAAAAATAATGGATTTTTCCTAGCAGGCATAAGATGTCAATATAACGTCAGGTTGAAATTTGACATGATGTTGGACTGACATTTTGGACATTTGAGAATGAAAGTCGTGTTAGTGATCGACTTCAATTTGATGTTGACTTAAAAGATTAGTTCACCCAAAAAGGAAAATGTTTTTCATTTCATGTTCCTGTCTTTTACTCACCTTTGAAGCATCCTAAAAGTATGTGGCTTTCTTCTTTCAGACGAATCAAAAAGGAGTTATAATAAAAATTGTCCAGACCCCTCCAAACCAATTTTTAGTATAACTCCGATTGGATTTGTCTTAAAGAGGAAAGTCACATACACCAAGGATGCTTCAAAGGTGAGTAAAAGACAGAATCATTTTTGGGTGAACTAACCCTTTAATGTTTGACTTGAAAACAACAGATATCAATGTCAGTTGAAGTCGGTTGGTAAAATTTCACATTGACATTAGGCATTGAATTGACATGCTACTATTATTATTACTACTACTAATTGAATTGCTACTGAAATTTAACCAAATATCAACATCTTATGAAGTTGTGTGGCTGCTTGTCACAATCAGCTGGGTGCCAGCTCAGGCCACTGAATGGCACTCCAGCACCCAGCTTTCTATGTTCTCTGTGTTTTATGTATGTTTTCATTCCTGGACTCCATTTCCCAACA
>JAUCNO010000191.1:8109592-8128585 GCA_032353835.1 Enteromius viviparus
ACTGAGAATTTAGCTGCATCAGAACACAGTATGGACACATTAGGCTATGTGTAACCTAAACAGGTTTGTTTCAGTAATTATAATAAGTAATGTAAAAATGTATACGTCTGTATCTCAACTGCATATCAATTACTATGCTATGCTGTCTACAACTTGAAATAATAAAATGTCTGCTAAATAAATAAATGAAAATGTTAATGAAAGAATTATAATATTTACTACATGAAAACTGTAGAAACACTGGACCTAACTATGGGGCACCATTGTGCAGCAGCAACTTTGACAACAAAAAAGGAACCTCAAGGTTGATTGAAGTAAATGTGTGGAAATGTAGGGCCCCATTCCTATATTTGCCTGAGGCCCCAAATTCACTAAATCCGCCCCTGCATTAAAGAAGTCACCAAAGAGGAAGATTCCAGGACATAGTGGACTTTTTGGAAGCTAACAAGCTGCAAATGATTGCCGTCTTCTGATTTGAAGCCAGTAATGAACAGATACATCCTGGAGAAATGGCAAGCAGAATAGGAAGAATGTCAAAATAGCCAATTCTGTTGTAGGAACAATAATTATTTATTTTTGTTTCATAAGATGGAAACTTTTTATAATTGCTTTATTTTGATTTTAGTATTTTGTATTGTTTGCCATGAAACAGCCTGGGAACTGTTGTGGCAATCAATTTAAATCAAGACCTAAAAAATGACCAAACAGGAAGTCAATCTGGAATGGTTTTGGTGTTATTAGTTAAAACCAAAGGACCTAAATAGTAACGTGTTTTGTTTACTGTCCTAATTTTAACTCTATTTTTAATTCTAACTCTAATTTTAAATTTGATTTAAAGCACTTAACTGTTTATAGTTATCACTACTAGTAAATATACACTCCTGAGAAATTTAAATGCATGCTTGGCTGATTAAATAACAGGTTTCAGGTCATTAAAATGAATGCAAAGGCTAGTTTAATTTAAGCTGAGAAAGGGAAAAAAAACAACCTTTGGAGAACTAAAAGTGCGATTAATGTTCGTTGTCTCACAAGGGCTATAATTTTAAGACATATCTGGTTAAACCTACTGTGATCTTCTGCATTCAGTTACAGTTTGCTGGCTATTAAAGCAATTTCTCACATATTTCTTCAGTAATGTTAGCTTCTGTAAATACATTTGTTGTCATATTGGAAAGGTTGGGTTTGCCAGGTCTGCTAACCGTGGGAACTGCTGAGGTGTTGATTTTCAGACCTTTTTGGCTGCGCAGACACACTTCTCACAGCACGCCGGGTGCGATCACAGCCGCTGTACTCTATAAACCACACACCTTTCCAGCTCTCTTTAAACTGTGGCATGTGCTGGACTGAGGTGTGCGCACGGGAAAACTGTCTCGTTTGCTGGTTTCACCTCTCCCGGGCGGCTTTCTTCACTTATTTTAAAAGGCACACTTTAACATGTGTGTATGACCATATGAGAGACAAAATGTGAAGTGTGCCAGACCTTGGTTGTAAAAAAAATTGTCACCTCTACCCACTCCAATTGGATGTCAGTTAGGTGACAGTGTGGGACTGGAAACCTGGCTCTTTTCCCATAGACAGGATTTTGACTGTTTTTTTGTTGTTGCCAGGAGAACACTAAATGTAAGACAGAAAATGCTTAGTTGGGTACACATTTATTTTTAATGTTTGTTCATGTTTTTACCAACATTAGTTCCTTATTTGAGGGATTGTTCAAATTTAGTTTATTTTTTAAATAGGATACTTTTTTATAGATTTTACTTCCAAGAGTTATTACATTTATAAATGACTTTGTTTTTGTTTTACCATGTTATTTATTTATTTTTTGAGGGGTTTTATGAATTAAAAAGGAACTTTTCTATTCTTTTCTAATTGTATTTTTCTTTTTTGAGGGGGTGTGTAAATGCATCGAGCCTTTTAGTTATGGTACATTTCTACAATTTATTTATTTAGTAAATTGCTTATTTATAAATTGAGCTTATTTATAAATGCATAAGTATTTGGCTTTTTTCAGAGGAGTTGTGTGAAAATTTCTTTTTAGCTTGTTTATACTTTTTTCTTTTATTGTTTTTTTAAGGTCTTGTGAATATATATATATATATATATATATATATATATATATAAATGTGCTGTCAATGATTAATTGCATCCAAAATAAAAGTTTTTCTTAACATAATAGATGTGTTTATGCTAAGTTTATTTATTATGTTTATATTAAAACACTCACAAACAGTATATATTTTGATAGTATTACATATAAATGCATTTATACATTTTATTTTCTTATATTTGATATTATATCTAAATATATTTAATATATAAACATAACATGTTTTCATTAAATATATACATGCATGTGTTTGTATTTATATATACTTATAAATAAAATATACACAGTACATACAAATATATTATGTAAAGAAAAACTTTATTTTGGATGTGATTAATCGTGATTAATCATTTGACAGCACTAATATATATGTATATATATATATATATTTACCATTTTATTTATTTCTATATTTATTATATATTGTTGTGTGTGTGTGTGTGTGTGTGTGTGTGTGGTGGTTCAAGTTCACCAACTCAATCCAAGAATCTGGGGGCTGAAAGAAATCCCACAGTTCCTGGTCATATGCCAATATGATTGACATCATTAGTCATTTTAAAACATTGCAATATTTCCCAGACTCTTTTGGCTGAACTATTCCTTTAAAGGCTTACCTTTCACGTCAGTGTGCTATGTGTAAAGGCTTGAGGTGTTTCCTCGGGACGACTGCAGCTTCAAAGCTAGAGATGCTGTTGGCTGTTGATCGGGCACACTTCTCAAGCAGTTGAGATGTCGTAAGAGTTGTGAATGGAGTGTGCCAGACCTTTCAAAGCTGAGTCACGCTTCTCATTCTGAAGACACTGGCGAGACTTGACTTAATAGACTTCTTGCCAGAAGGTCTTGTCACCCTGCCACAACATTTTCGATGAGGTTCGCACCTCAGTCATGTTCTCAGAAGATCATTCAACCAGTTTGACCTGTAACGGTAAAGTGTTTGGGGAAAACCAACATGAATGGATTGTTTGTCATTGTTTAAACATTTGACATTAGCACACGTTTGACATTTACCTGAATTATGTATTTAAAAAAATGGTTGGCTGTTGTAATTTCCAGTGTGTAGTAACAGATTTATGCTAGTGTAACCCCCTTAAATTGTGCATTTGATGGATTTAGTAGTTTTCTCTGAGAAACTCTTGCATTGTGGTGCAATTCTATGACTGGCCACTAGAGGATAGTAGTATGCGTGCTGAGTAAATGACGTCTATTTTACACGAGGAAGCCTGTTGGAAAAGAAAAACGAGGTAGCATGCGGTCTTAAGGAAAAACTAAGCGATTTTTGTTAGGTTTTCACATTTGAATGTGTATCTTTTTACTTCTAGAGGTTAACAGCTGTGCAAGGTTTAATCTCATCCAGTTGCTGAGGGATAAAGACACTTTTTGTTGTACTGACCCGCCGAAGTTTACAGCTAAGCAGAGAGCTCAAAACACCACAAACACACACACTACCCAGGTAGAAAATAACTTTACACACACTGACATTTAAGGATTTTATATATACCAAGATATCATTATTAAATCCTCCCAGAGTCAAACCTAGGCCCATTCTACATATAGTGTGGTACATACAGCACTGGCTCTGTTGTTACACTAGACTTCAGCTCAAGGACTGTTTGGGAAGAAGGAACATTCACCAAAGCCATAACCTTCAAACAGACTGTTTATCCAGCGTTTGTCATGTGAATTAAACTCTCCTAATAATGTCCTACAGAAACAAGCGACTTAAAGGACACGCTTAGCACAATGCAGTGATGTTTGTTCTCTACACCTCTTTGGTTTAATGACCCTTTTGGCTTGCTTGCCTTTTGGACAAGTGAGGGAACTGGGCACACTTCACATATAGTTAAGACCTTGTTGAAGATGCGTGTGGAGTGTGCCAGGCTTTAAGGTGCCATTTTTTGTTTACAGGCGAAGTTCTTAATTGAAGGGCACTTAAGGAGGTGACGGCGTGAGAGCAAAGGCTGAATCCTCTTCTCATAGAACAGAAGTAGATGTAAGAGCCACTGCGTGCAGCATTTTCTGAAAGACTTTCAATTTAAATATTCTTAAGTGTGGAAAATAAATATTAACCGATTCATTTAAATAACTGTTAAAATGTTTTGGGTAAGTAGGATTAAAACAGTTTTTAAAGAATTTATGTACACCAAGGCTTTATTTGTTCAAAAATACAAAAAACAGTAATCATAATAAAAAGCACTCTTTTTTTATTATAGTATTTGTGTGTATGTATATATGTGTGTGTGTGTGTGTGTATATATATATATAAAATGAAAACACACACACACGTGTATATATATATATATATGTATGTGTGTGTATATGTATATATGTATATGTGTGTATATATATATATGTGTGTGTGTTTTCATTATTTATATATATATATATATATATATATATATATAAAACTCAAAAAACAAAGAAAAACACAAAAAAAAATAAAATAAAATTTAAACAGATAAAAATATAATATCGCTCTGGAATAAAGTATGTTGAATAGCAGTGTATTTGTTTGTGGATATGAAAATATTACACTCTTTCTGGTTACATAGCTTTCGTCTTCAATGGTTGTGGTTTCTCTTAGAATACAAATATAAATACAAATTCATAACATGGTCATATTGATTAGATAAAATATTTTTGCATGCATGCTTATTTGCATTAGGCAACACTTGCATAAACTGTTCCATAACCATGTTATTATTTTTGGCTTTATGAATATGGCTTGATAAATATAAAACAACAATCACCCTTTCTATGTTATCTGTTTTCTTTATCTCCTTGCAAGCAATGACTGAAACCTAAACTGATACTTCAGCCAAAAATGTAAATTCTACCTTCATTTACTTCATTCCAAACCCGTTTACATTTCACAACATGTCAGATACACACACACACACACACACACAGAGTGAGAGAGACGTTTATCAAATTATCTCATTTCCACACAAGAAGGTCAGACAAAGAAATTGGAAACAAATGGCGACTGGTAAAGCGCATAAATGTATTTCACCAGCAGAGGGCAGTGTATGTTTTTCATGTTTAATAAGGTGTTGCTTTTCTAAACTCCACTTATTTTATTTTCTGCTTTCATTTAACATTTAAAATTGAGTGACATTTGAATTTGAATCAGAAGTTTCCCCTTCAGAATAAAATCCCACTTGGCCCTTTGTTTCTGCATACTAGCTCTGCGCTGTTCTGTCCAGAGGGGGGCGCTAGAGCGGTAGTGCAGTAGGAGAATGAAAGGATAAGAAGCAGGCCCTTTGCCTGTGTTGTACTGTGAGCCATCCTACCAGGCAGCATGTGGGGCCCTGGACCCCATGAGGGACAGAACCTGCTCACAGACGCAGCTGAATATTAATTGGGTTGACACTTATTGGTGGACCAGTGTGTGTTGTAATTAAAAAAAACTATATGCATTTTTAAATGATCTGTCATTTTGAAAGAATCAAAGGAGTTTTAGCCAATCTTTTACTGCTAATTTGTTGTTGTTCTTCTGGTTTGTATGCAGTCGCTCTCCTCATACCCCACATGTGATGACTTGATGTACCAGTGTGTATTGAAAACATGTCTACTTGTATCTAACCTTTCTGTTTGTTTTTTTCAGATTCCAGATGAGTTTGATAATGGTAAGTTCTCTGAACACATCTGAACTTATCTGAACTTATGTCAGGCCCTGAGGCACTTACGAAATGGTTTGGACATTTCATGCGCTTACAAAGGCTTTTCACACTGTATTAAAAAGTAACCTTAACATA
Organism: Enteromius viviparus; assembly: GCA_032353835.1. Classification (NCBI taxonomy): domain Eukaryota; kingdom Metazoa; phylum Chordata; class Actinopteri; order Cypriniformes; family Cyprinidae; genus Enteromius; species Enteromius viviparus. The sequence goes on from JAUCNO010000191.1 coordinate 8,115,455, forward strand.
ATAACCCAAGACCTGTTGGGGAGGGCATTTTATTCCTACACACAGATTTTCATCTGATTGATAAGACAGTTTAGTTTCACATTAAGGCACTGAATATATCGCTAAAGGAGGAAGTTGGCATGACAAAAATAAAGTAGAGAACTGCGTTATTTGTAGACGAGCACAAAATGCTGTCATTCCCCTCCTTTTGAAAGTATTGTTCGCCCCGTTACATGGCCCTTTTTAGCAGATAAGGACCCTTCTGGCATGCTTGTTGTGTGTTTGTTCACCTGTCAGGTTAGCATGGCACTTGATGGATTTCTGCTGCCATGCAGCACCTTTTACCCGGTGCCAGCGGGTGTCAGCCCACTTCACAACAAATGTTTATGGGGCCAGCCCCTGCACATCTCTCACACGGGATTGGCCCTTCACCAGTGGCATGTGGTGCATGTGCCAGCTCTCATTGGCAGTAGTTTCCCTGCATTCATTCACGCTGCATTGACTCTTAATTGTGGGTTGTTGAATTATAAGGCTTGTGCCTCTTTTTCAGTTTTAATGAGATAATTTACAAAAAAAAAATGATTTACAAAAAAAAAATGAAATTCAGTCACTATTTATGAACCGCTATGTATTTCCAGACTTGTATGACTTTGTTGCCTGTAAAAATGTTAAAGAATGTAGGTATATATGATCCGTTTTTGTTTTGTTTTCTCTTCTCTTTTGTTCTCTTTCACTTAAGGTCAGTAAGGTTTTTAAGTTTTTTTTATAGTGTCTCTACAGGGAAGAAAATGCGAAATATTACTACAGTTTAAAATAACTAACATTTAAGATTTTGATCAACTTTAGAATGTGATTTATTCCTGTGATGCAAAGCTGACTCACTTGATCCTTCAGAAATCAGTATTTTCTTTATTTTTTCAGGATTTTATGATAATTCAAAATTTCAGAAGAACTGCATTTACAGCATTATAAATGTTTTTGCCACTTTTGTCATCAAAAAATAAATAAATCTAACACAGAATCTAGTCATACGGGGTTGAAACTACATAAGCGTGAGTAAATACTAACTGCATTATTTAATTTTTTTTTTTTTTTTAATTTTAAGGTGTACTGTTTCTTTAAGTTTGGCTTTCTATTTGGCTTGGGTTTTATGGTGATTTTTATGTGGTCATTTGACTTTGACGTATTTATAGCACCATCGAGTACAGATATGCCATTAATAGAGTAAAGGTAGAGACGCCACTTAACAGCAGAAAATGCAGACCACCTGCGCTTTTCATTCACTGCTGATGTTCAATTGAGATAGCAGGCTGCTTTCGCTTTCTCTACTCTTATCATAATTACGTAATTAATTCCGCGCATTCCCTGAAGTGTCCTTTTCCCCCCACGCACCTCGATTTATTACCTCAGAGCGCGGCTGTCCAACACTAAAGCTCTTATAGCTTTTAATGCCGTAACGAAGGGCTATGATTACTTTAGGGACCGAGGTGAAACGCCTACTCCCTCAAGGGAGTGGAGAAGCAGGTTTTCTGCCTCCTGGGCCCATGCTCACCCTCCCTAACACAGCAGAAGGCCAGCGTGGGGATGAAGAGTGGACCCTTGATAGGCGCCGTCCTCAGGGAGAGGGGACAAGGGAAACAGGCGTGCCTCCAAAAAACCTTTGCTGTCTTGCCAAGTGACGGCATTCAATAAAATATAAGACACTTATATGCGCATCCTGCGCCAACCCAACCCTTATCAAAACCTGCATGACTCAATTTGTAGAAGATGGCAACTGGCCAGTGATCACAACTGTTGTTTTTATTAAATCACATCACCGAGACTAGTAATAGTTCTTTGCGCCTGTTGGTTGAAACCTTTGGAGACCGCATGGTTTCTTATTTGTGTTACTGGTGTAATGTGTGGAGTGAAATATTACAACAGGTTCACCCATCACCTGGGTCTGATCTTGGAAGAACAAGTGTTGTCTTGTTTGAAGCGGTACTGCTTGGATTCAGATGTGTCTGGAGGAGGGGCTGATTTGCTTGAGCTTAAACACACAAGGATTTCATCACCAACCGATAGCAGCAACAATAATCAGGAAACAAAAAGGGGGAGGGTTTGTGTAACGCTCAGGTGTAAAACCTGACTTTTAATTGAAGTCGTTGGATCTAATAAACCTGAACACTCGTAGAAAAAAGCATGCAATGTTACACATTTTTAGCAATAAAGCCTCGTTCAGACTGTCAGCCCAAATCTGATTTGAAATCTGATCATATTTAGGTGGTTTGACCTACATGAAATCTGATTTGTGCAAATCTGTTTCAAGGTACATTCTTATGTGTTTTGGAATTGTATTGAAATCTCTTTTCTGGAAATCTATTTCAGTCTGACCAGTCAGATCGGATTTAGCGTAGCTGTTTAACATCCTCACACCGTGTAAAACATAAACCTGTCAGACGTTTTTGCAGAAAACGTGCTGAACATCTTTGCAGGAACAAGCTTGTGTTGTTGCAAGGTGAGTTTGAGTTATGATATCATCAGAGATGGCAGCACAGAATAAAGCCACACATTCCAGCTTCCTGCCGCTGCCTCATAAGACAAAATATAATACAACGCAGCTTTAACTGCAAGAAAACATCTGTATTATAAACTGTATTTTTGTTTTTAGTTAATTTTTTTATGAACTGTTGCCATACATTGTGTGGACAGTCAGTTATTCAAATCAGATTCCATATGGATGTGCATAAAATCAAGATTTGTGGCTTAACTATAGGCACCAAGGCTGTTTATTTGATCAAAAATACACAATGTAATTAACAGGGTCAAGGCTCAGAAACATAGAGATCGTTAAAATAGTCCATGTGACATCAGAGATTAAACCGTCATTTTATGGAGCTACAAGAATACTTTTTGCATGCAAAGAAAACAAAAATAACGACTTTATTCAACAATTTGTCTCCAATTATACATTGTTTACTATCTGATCTGAGTGTAAAACGGCATTTGCTGCTGACACAGAACAGCGTTTGTTGTTATCTATGTGATACTCTCCAAAATAGGTGATGAGACACATTATTGAATAAAAATTTTATTTTTTAGCTTTATATGATGCAGAGAATTTTTCAGCAATCGTTATTCCAGTCTTTAGTGTCATTACATAATTAGAATGAGAAGTCGTTTTTATTATTCAGTGTTGACATCAGTTGACTGGTTAATATTTTGTGGAAACGGTGTTACATTTTTAAATGAACACAATTTATTTGAAAAAGAAATAGTTCTAATCTGTAACATTTTTAATGCTTATGGTCACTATTGATCAATTTAACACATCCTTTTGTTACTGTATGCTTAACAAAAAAAATGTATGTGTATAATATATATCATAAAAAATTGTATTTGAAGTGCAAATGTTAAATGTATCTTTTTTTTTAACATCTATCGTTACTCAGGTCCCAGGTAGATAGGTTAGGTGGTCAGATTTGTAAGTTTGTCCTCAAGCACAAAAAGCCTCCAATACTCGAAGCAAACAAACAGCCAACTGTAGATGACCCAAGAAAACACAAGCTTAAGCTTGGTACTCTATCCACAGGACAGTTAGATCCCCTTATGACAGCAGGGAGAGAGGGGCCGCACCTAAAGACCACTTTTCACGGCTGGAGAAAGGAGCGATTGACAGGGAGGGAAAAAAGCAAGAGGCTTTCAAAAAAAGAGATGGAAGAAAGTCAATTGAGTAATGGCCTTTGGCAAACTAGCGAAGCATATGCTAACCCAGTGCAGGATTAAAGGAGGCCTTTGTTATGTCCAGAGGCCTAGCCATCGATCTTCCTTACCCTCCCTCCTTGCCTGAGACTCAATGGACATCCCTCCAGAGAGCCACAGACCCTCTGTGAAGCAACAATGGGACTCCTCGCATTTACACTGACAAACAAGGTTAGCACAAGAGACTCTTCAAAGTGCACCCAGTTGTTCTGTGCTTTTCCGGTGTCGTCTTGGATCAGTCTTGGTAACGGTTTCTGCAACTGTTCACCCTTTGTATTGATCTTGGTCTAGTGGAGAAGGAAGGACTTATGCTGGGACAGATGTGCCAGTTTGGGTGGAGTTTAACAAGTGACTGAGGTGGATGTGAAGAGGATGAACTTTTTCTAGAATCAACAAAAAGTTAAAGAAATGGTTACTCTACCAAAAATGACAGAAAAGACATTTAATGTCTCAAACGTTTTGTAGCTTCCAAAAAGTTAATTAAACAATCCTAAAAAATAATATTAGTAATAATAAAAATAATAAATGTAGCCTTGTTGAGCATAAGAAACCTAAGAAATTATTTAAACATTTTTCTTTAAAGGGGACATTCGGGGCCACGTGCACTTGTACAACCTGTTTGGACTGAAATCTGTGTTGGGAGTGTGTGTACACAACCACCCTACAATGATAAAGATCCACCAGTAGTTTTCTTTAAATTTAATAAAAATAAGTTGCCCCATTCTTAAATGCATGTCGGTGTGGCGTCACACTGACAGAGGCCACTCCCACAATGGTTGATTGACATCAGAGCGTCACAAAGACTGAACTAGTGTCCAGTCTAGTGAACTAGTGAACTAAACGCAGAGACAAGCAAGACTCCTAAGAGATTGAGGTGTTTTGTTGTTGAATGTATTAAGGAACATAGCAGTAGTGATTTACCCCCGACGTCTGAGTGACTGAAGACGCAGAAGATTAACGTTACATTTGGTTCTGAAGGGAAACGCACCCCTGATCAACCGAAATGGGTTTATGTTCGCGAATCATTCATGATCCAGCCTCACCTACAGAAGCAGGGAGTATTATGTCTTTTAATGAATCTTTGCAAATCACCTTTCCTAATAATCTGCTAATTAACAAGTTTCACTGTGAATATGGCTAAAAAAAGATCCTCCCAAGAGCGCCTAGGAAAAGAGGGGCGGGGTCAGCGGAGCTCGTGAAGATTTCAAGGGGAAGTACACAGAACAGAGTGATTTCTAAAAAGCTGTTTTTGACGGGAAAATGAGCGTTTTATACACTATCTTTGAGAAATTTTTAAATAAACTATATTACAAACTTTCCATTAAGACCCTAAAGAATCATATTTTAGCTAGTGGAAAATTGGCTTTGTATGATTTCTTTTAGGTTCCTCAAAGTGAGATTGTCTTTAGAACAATATGTGGGTGAGGAAGTAATACAACTTTTTGTGGAACTATTTGTTGTTCAACAGGTGTTTTTGTGGATTAGCTTCATAAATCCATTATGTTATCAAAACAAATCTGTGTAGCTAATGTCATATATATGGCAGCTACTGACACACCACCACTGTCTCCCTTCAGCATGAGTGTGATGACAAGACGTCCATCTCGTCTCACTCATAAGTCTCAAGGGAGAGCTTATTCCATTGGAGACTGCCAACAGGCACATGCTCTCTCACGGAGCGCAAACACTCCCCCTCTGAGCTAATCAAATAGGGAAGAAAAGGAGGGAAAGGGCATGAGTGGTCAGAAGAGAGGGTATTTAAGCAGTTTATATCGTCCCTCCCCCGATGTCTCCCAATCAGCCTGCTTCCTCGTGCTCTGATGTTGTTGACGGGGCCCCTTGGCGGGCTAGCTCCCTTAACAGACGCACAACGAGCCACTTTATCTGTCTTTTCTGCCGCTTGAGGTGGCATATGGCATGTGGTGACTGGAGGGAGCTGAGGCCATGAAATGGGGCTAATAACTTTAGTTTGAATGATGTCGGGATGTTGTAAATTGTCTTGAAGGGGCCATTATTGTTGCATGTGGAGATGTAATGTCAGTAAGCTATGAATATTTTAAAACGACTCAGCATTTTTTCATTGTAGTTATAGGGCTGGGTTTTGAGACAAATAAGTGACAAGCTTTGGATTCCGTTTCCTATTCAAATTCAGTTCAATATGGATTATTTTGGATATACACTGCTACACTACACTAAAATAACACATCCTGATTCTTATTAAATACTTTGTTCTTTACATAGTTGAATGCTTACAAGAAGTCAAAATGAGGCTCAGTAGTGTGTGTGTTCTCCACGTGCCTGTATGACCTCCCCTCAATGCTTGGGCATGCTCCTGATGAGGTGGCGGATGGTCTCCTGAGGGATCTCCTCCCAGACCTGGACTAAAGCATCCAGCACCTCCTGGACAGTCTGTGGTGCAACGTGGCGTTGGAGGATGGAGCGAGACATGATGTCCCACACATGCTCAATTGAATTCAGGTCTGAGGAACGGGCGGGCCAGTCCATAACATCAGTGCCTTCGTCTTGCAAGAACTGCCAATCTTGGTGTTCTCTGGCAAATGTCAAACATCCTCGCGGTGTTGAGCTCTAAGCACAACCCCCACCTGTGGACGCCTGGCCCTCATGGAATCTGTTTCTGACCGTTTGAGCAGACACATGCACATTTGTGGCCTGCTGGAGGTCATTTTGCTGGGCTCTGGCAGTGCTCCTCCTCTTCCTCCGTGCACAAAGGCGGAGATAGCAGTCCTGCTGCTGGGTTTTTGCCCTCCTACAGCCTCCTCCACATCTCCTGATGTACTGGCCTGTCTCCTGGTAGCGCCTCCATGCTCTGGAGACTATGCTGACAGACACAGCAAACCCTCTTGCTACAGCTCACATTGATGTGCCATCCTGGATGAGCTGCACTACCTGAGCCACTTGGGTTGTAGACTCTCACAGAATTGGTCTGTGGTCACCACCTGCAGAACCACTCCTTTATTGGGAGTGCCTTGCTAATTGCCTATAATTTCCACCTGTTGTCTATTCCATTCGCAGAACAGCATGTGAAACTGATTGTCAATCAGTGTTGCTTCCTAAGTGGGCAGTTTGATTTCACGGAAGTGAGATTGACTTGGATTTACATTGTGTTTTTTTGAGCAGTGTATATCAGCGACAGTACATAACAAAATGTCCTTAAGTCTAATTCTATGAAATGTCTAATTCTAACTAATTCTATAAAAATATGACTGCAATTTATTTAAATTGATTTGAAAAGTTGGTAAATCTATTGTCAAAGATGGCAACACAGCAGGCTAGACTAATAGATTCTTTGGATTTAAGAGTCGATATGACTTTGTGAAAATGAGTAGATAAAGTCTAATATGTAGAAGGTATTTAAGGAGCTATAATAAACATGAATAATATTTTATTCATCTGACTTTACCAGTCTATTTCTCTTTTCTCTAGATGTTCCTGTCATCCAGCACCTCAGAAGAACCTTTAAATATTTCAAAGATTACAGACAGGTTTGAAGATACCAAAAATATTCCCATCTATATCTGCATAGGAAAGAATCTGAGATATGAAATATTTTCTTTCTAATTCTCTGAAGATGATCATCGAGCCCACAAGCCCAAAGCTTCTTCCAGACCCCCTGCGAGAACCCTACTACCAGCCTCCATACACTCTAGTGCTGGAGCTCACCGACGTCCTCCTCCATCCTGAGTGGTCGGTAGGTATAATTTTACAATTTTAGTCTTTGAACCTTTTATTGAACTTATCTATGCACCAACAGCCTGTAACACTTCAAAGTGAAAGGAAAACTTTAGATTGCATCATATGATCTCTTTTAAGGAACGAGGAAAGACCTTTGCATTCAGTGCATCTGTATTTTCTATATATATTTTATTCAGATAAATGAAATAATGCATCAGTTACCTAAAAAAACTGCTTTTAACACTAATAATTAGGGGTGTGATGAGACACTTATCATGACATGAGACGAGACGAGATTTTTAGACTTTTTTTTTTTAAATAAATCCTCAATGAGACAATACATTGGGGAAAATTGTTTTCAAAAAAATGTAGGTGCATTTTGTAATTAACGTTTTTAAATTAAACTATTTTTGAGAATTACATGCAGTAATAAACAACATGTAAACACTACAAAATATTTTCCCACTGCCAGGCAAGTAATTAAAAATAAATAACAAAATAATGAAAATAGTATAAAGGACTTTGAAAACCATTGAAAACCATTTGGAATTTGTGTCTGCACGTCATAAACTGAACACCTGTCTGAGATTTGTTGTGCCACCCGCATCATACCACTATCGTGAGGATATCTAAAAATCAGTAATTATAAAATATGATAAAATTATATTTTATTATATTTATACATAAAATTTGCATAAGGATCTGACTCTGAATACTGGAGTAATGAGTAAAATTCCGCTTTACCAGTATTTATATAGCCTTGGTGAACATAAGACGATTTCTGTTTTGTTTTGTTTTCTTTCTTTTTTTTCTTATTTTGTTTTTAAATGTTAAAGGTGCTCTATGCAATGTTGCAGGATTTTAGCTCAATTTATTTTTTATCTCAAACCGTATGCATCGTCTTGCTGTCTGCCCGCTGAATACATTGGGGAAAAAACCCAGTCTCGAAAGACAACACAGAGGCTGCAATACCAAAATAAACACTATGGGCACCACAACAAAAACAAACTTCGGCCAACCAATCGGCAAGAAGAGTTTTTAATGGGCGTTAAACCCCACCTCTTCTTGCCGATTGGTTGGCCGAAGTTTGTTTTTGCTTTGGTGCACATCATGTACCCCTAGCGTTTGTAAGATTGCATAGAGCACCTTTAATGGGCTTTCTCTCTCAAAATAAATAAAAAATGTAACAGTGTACTTCATGTGAGGGGGGGAAAAAAACGTAGAGGCCTGTTTCCAATTGAAGAAAACTTTTATCTCAAATAGTTGGAACAGTGTCCCACACTAACTGCAAATGCTTCATAAAGTTTAAGATGGAGTTTGGAGCATTTGGAGTGTTTGGCTCTTAACTGCAGACCCTTCCTGTTCCAAACTAAACACAGATCCACCTGCTCTCGTGTATTCTGTACATGCACTCTTTATGCACTGTGCTGTAAAATGTATTTTACGTGCACTCCGATTCAAACCACAATAAAGTTTCTCAATGTGATCTGATTGATTTACTATTGAACAACCCTTGGTCTGCTATCAGTTTATTACTCTCCTTATCAAATTCTGTTAAACATATGAGGCCATCTGGAATGCTGTTTTGGGCCAACCACCTGTCGCCTCCTTTACCTGCTCCCTTCTTCCCTCGGTTCCCTCTACCTGGCCAGCTGTAAGGGACGGGCCACACACAGGTGACAGGTGGAGCATAGGCGACCTGTAATCTGACACACCTCAGCAGACTGTTACCGTGGCGCATGGCACACTGATTTCTACTGAACCTCAAGTGAAGCTTTGTCTGTGACTGTACTCTTACTTTTTGGTTTGTCTGACATCTATACTAAGATATAGGTGTTTAGTGCCACATAAAAGCCCAATTAAAGTATCTGTTACTCTAAACAATACAAAAGTAGGATTGTGACGGTACAGAACAGTTTGTGGAGTCTAATATTTGAATAAAGACATGTAACAGTGAATTGAAAAGTGCTTCTTTGCTCTGCTTTTATTTTACAGACTGATATTCTCAATAGTAAATGAATGAGAGAGGCTGTTGAACATATTGTTTGTTTAAATTTATTCCAGATGGGACTTCTTAAGATCTTTGAGATTTAAATAGCAATGCTCAGGAAATCTGAAACAGCACCTAGAAGCAAAACACGTCAGCGATGGCAAATGAAGATTAGCAGTGGGCTGTATAGGCACATTTATTTAATCAAAAATACAGGAAACCCGCAATTCTGTGAAATATTTGTTTAAAACAGTTTTCCATTTGAATGTTATAAAGCATGATTTATTCCTGCAATGCAACGTAAAATTTTCAGCCCCATTACTCTAGTCTTCAGTTTCACCTGATCCTTCAGAAATCATTCTAAGAAGTTGATTCAATGCTCAATAAATATTTCTCCCTGTTCTCAATGTTGAAAACTGCTGCTTAATATTTTTGTGGAAATATTTTTTTATGGATTCTGTAATTAGTAGAAGGATCAAAAGAATGGAATGGATCTGAAATAGGAATCCCTTGGAAACTTTTGGTACTTGAAATAAAAAAAATGAAATAAAATGTGTTCTGACCCCAAACCAACCGGTTACAAACAAAATTATTAATTATAATTTATAGTATAATGTTATGAAAACTAAAACTATGACAACCGTTTTTCTGCTGTGACATATATTTCTTAATTTGTTTTAGGTATTTAAAAAAATAAAATAATAAAAATGTTTCTCTGCCCCTCTAGTTGGCCACAGGCTGGCGCTTTAAGAAGAGACCTGGCATAGACTACCTGTTCCAGCAACTGGCCCCGCTTTATGAGATAGTGATCTTCACTTCAGAGACAGGCATGGTGAGTCTCATTGGTGGCGAGGACAGCCTATTTAACACAATAATGCAAGTGCAAAGTAGATACTATTTTGGGTACAGTGGCACACCTACATACCTGTTGATTCTACAAACACAGTCTTGTGCTCAAATATAACATTTCCTAATTGATGCCATCAGCGAGACATTTGTGCTCTGTTTTAGTCTGCAAGTGCTTGTGTGTGTGTCTGTTGTTGTTTTGTTGGTGTGACACACTTGTAAAGTCATGCAAATGAGCCTTGTTTTGATTAAAGAGCCATTTGCTGCTGTCGCTGCTGGATTGTTTTATTCTAATGCATGCAAAAGTCAGTTCAGCTTTTCAGCAATGTAAAAATGGCCCATTTACTGTCTCGATGGGCTGCTTCACAAATTTGAGTGCAAATAGTGTTTGTAATTTAGGTTTTTGAGAGGATTTGATGGCTAAATATGATATCTTGATTTCACTGTTATATTTTACATGACTTGCTCACCAATGGATCCTCTGCAGTGAATGGGTGCCGTCAGAATGGGAGTTAATAAAAACAATCCGCATCACTACAGTTCTTCAATCAGCATCTTATGAAGTCGAATAACGGTTTTGTAAGAAACAAATTCATAATAAAGCAATTTTTAACTTCAAATCACTGCTAAAATACACATCCTTTATCTATTATACTGCTTTCTCCAGCGAAAAAGTCTTGACTAAATCAGGAGAGAAATATGCACAGATCAAACACTGTTTCTAAGTAACAAAAGGTTCTAAAGAAATATGTTGATAATTTTATTTTACTTATTTTTTTGTTGCATGTGGGTTTTTTTTTTTTTTTTTTTTTTTTTACAGTAAGCTTTATTATAGATTATGGACTTGTATTTTTGTCAGAAGTGATGATTTAAAGTAAAGACTTAATTATGGATTTGCTGCTTATAAACACAGCTTTTTACTTCAGAAGACATTAATTGATGGATTACTTGTGGATTATTGTGAGGTTTTAATTAACTGTTTCGAGATTCCTACTGACGGCACCCATTCACTGCAGAGGATCCATTTTTTGAGCAAGCGATATAATGCTGAATTTCTTAATATGTTCCTATGGAGAAATCCAGAAATCCATTTTGGATGAATTGTATATCTCATTGTAAAACATTTGATTGTTTTTATATGCATTAAAACAATTCCTGAACTCACAATATTGCAGACGGCGTTCCCCTTGATTGACAGTATAGACCCTCAAGGATTCGTGATGTACCGGCTCTTCAGAGATGCCACACGCTACATGGAGGGCCACCATGTTAAGGTAAACTACACAATCTGTATCTGCTTCTCAATATCATGCTTTATCGGTGATGTGCACAAACACGCTCTCAGTATTTAGGACACTTCTCTGTTCCTGTAAACAGTGTCCGACACTTACCGTAAAAAAAAATTCAGCACTCTGGTATTTCACCCCTACATGGCCACGGGTCGTTTGAGTCACAGTATTTGAAATGGGCCATATGTTGTTAAAAGCTGAACTATTTCAGCTGCTGCTTAACAGTATAACTTTTAACATCCTTTCGCACAGATGTTGATAGTTTGGTTTTACCGAAGTGCACATGTTCTGGAGAAACCCATTTTCAAGTTTCAAAATGCTGCAATCCTGATTCATAGACATGTATTTGCTAACTTCCTGATTTCTTACAAATGGCTTTGAGTAAAGCTCCTCCATGTGTATGTAATACAGTACGGTCTGATCTGATTGCTCAAGATCCCTGCCCCGTGGGCCCCCTTCTCCTGAGTGACCCAGGCAACATTATGGCGCGATGCCCCCCGTGTCTCTTCTGCATGCCGTCCTTCTGTTCGCCCATTGATTTCCCCACTGCTATGTGCTTTTTCTTTTTTCTTTTCTCAACAGCCCAAGACAATAGCAGTTTCTTTCCCTCCTTCTCTCCTCCTCCTCCCATCTCTCTTCTCAGGGCTCATTAACCTTCTGCCCCCTCCTTTATTCTTCGTTAGGCCGTCTGTCGTTACCTAAGCTTTCTCCTCATTAGGCTTATGAATGGTGCACAACGCGTAAGATCAAATTCACAATTTCATTAGTGTACAAATTGAAATTCAGTTTTAAAATTAACATTAGCATCCATAATCATAAGTCTAATAAAAATCAGAAAAGATTTGTGCTTCTGCTTCAGGAGTAAATACATATATATGGGTTTGCAGTGTGTGAATTTTCGCAGTCTATGTGGAAGCATTCATAGGAATCCATTGCTGGATTTCAGCGCATCATTGTGTTCAATATTCATTTTGTTTTTAAAAAACAGCCTAATGTTTTTAATGACTGAATTTGTATTTAACATCATTTAATAGAATGTAAGTTTGTAAGTTACTAATAATGCTTACATTTCCTCAGTTAGAGAAAACGAGCAAAGAACAACATGCGTACGCACATGAGCCTTGTTCTTAAATTCTTCTTTCTATGTAAGGTTTTGCCAAAAAAAATTTGTTATTTATATTTGTCTCGGCAAACATATCTGCACTCTCTCCTAAGACTAATAGGGCTGCACGATTAATCGTATTTATATCGCGATAACGATATTTTTGACCCATGTTCAGTTAAATATTGTCGCGATTTTACAGTATAAAGACCAAACAGTTTTTATGGGCGGAGTTTATGCATTGGACTGCATACATTACATTGAGCCGCATTCACTACGCAGAGCCGTTATTCTCTGACTTGTCAGTGAACAATGGCTCTGCGTAGTGAATGCGGCTCAATGTAAGTTTACGCACCTGATGGAATTTCCTGCTTGTTACAGAACCGGCTTTACTTGGAGCAACGTGAGGAAGGTGCGTTAGTTACAAGTTAATGTAAAAGAGGCAGTTTAACTTTATTTATTTACACAGCTATATTTCTATTTATTCACAG
>JAUCNO010000191.1:8131086-8155355 GCA_032353835.1 Enteromius viviparus
TTTTTCAGTTAAGTATATAATTGTATATATGTCTAATTAATGTCTAATTTGCTATTTTATTGTTATAAAAAAAAATATATATATATATATATATATATATATAAAAACTTAACTGGAAAATTTGGGTTTTTTTTATCTATATTTGTGTATATATAATATGTATATATATATATGTGTGTGTGTGTGTGTATATATATATATATATATATATATAGTTTTTTTTAGGTTTAAATGTTTAAATCTAGGCTTGTTTTTACATCTTAAGCATCTTTTAAAAGCTTTTTTGTAATTTTATTTTTTTATTTTTATCTCGTTGGACAATATGATAAATGATATTCACTATTCATACTAATTGTTTGTCCTGCAGGACGTGTCTTGTTTAAACAGAGACACTGCTAAAGTCATTGTGGTGGACTGTAAGCGAGAGGCATTCGGTCTACAGCCTTTCAATGGCCTGGCGCTGCGCAAGTGGGATGGGAACTCTGAGGATCGCACGCTGTATGACTTGGCTGCTTTCCTTAAAAGTGAGTATGTGTGAGAAGAAGGCTTCGGGGCAAACTGTAGTTGTTGGACTATTGTTCATTTGTACATATCATTTGATCTCTATAGCTATAGCCATCAGCGGAGTAGAGGATGTACGTTCAGTACTAGAGAACTATGCTCACGAGGAAGACCCCATTGAAGCCTTCAAAAGAAGACAGGCGCAGCTTGCACAGGTACTCATCACATCTCTCTCTTTCCCTCTAAGATTAAGTATTTAGTGCTGTTTAATAATACAGCGTTAATATGTCGCACATACAGGAAGAAGAACAGAGACTTACGGAGCTTGCGCAACAGAAGAAACAGGGATTTTCTTTAGGTACCATTGCAGGTCGTTTCTGGTCCCGGAAGCAGCAATGAGAACTCGTCCTGCTCACACCCACCTGATATGGTCCCACCTGGACTGTGACCGACCGTTGAGATGAGGGTCACAGTCAAACAGGTGGACAGTGTATGTGGGAGGGAGGGAAGAACAGGAGCACAAGGGCATGTGTGGGGGGAAAACATCTGAAGAGATGCTACCTTCCAAAAGACGTTCCATTCCTGTGGAAAACAGCACTTGCTGGACAGCAGACACGCAGATATGGTGCCATAATGTATGATCTCACTGAGTAGAAATTGTTTCAAAGGGGTTAGACCAGTTTCTGCCCACTTCTTGGCTCCCAAGAGCAAAGAACTGAAAATCTGATGCCGTCTCCATCACGTAGATTCTATTTCAAACCCATAACTTACGCTGTAGGCAATAGCCTGATTTTAGACTACGAAAATGTCACTGCTCACTCAGCACACGGCACATGATGCTAAACCTGGGATCTGTGTTTGTGCTGCCTGTGAAGACTGTCTTTGTCATGGTGATACTGTTGCAGTGTGTTGAGGAGAACCTCTCAAATAAAGAGCTCAATATGGTGCGATTTCTCTTCACGGCAGAAATGGCCCATTAAGTCTGAGGATGTGCTTGTGGAATGTTCTTTGTATTGCTTTTCTTGTGAAGAAATATCTCCAATAAACAAACCATAACATAATGTGTGTGCAATTACTTTTTTCCTGTTTAAATGTCTCATCCAGAGCAAATCAGCTTAAACTATGATGCTTTAAATTATTAACCTGTAACGCAGTTTATTAATAATCGTAATTCATTAAATGGCAGAAAGTTATATAAGGTGTGTTTAAGTGGAACACTCATTAATTCTGAGGAATAAAACCATTATTATGAGAAAAACTGTGAACTATTCTGTTTTTGTTGCTTTTTGTCCAATATTTTAGCCCAGTAATTTTAAAAGTAATAATGTGAATGATTTAATGTGCTTTTATGGCGTGGATGCAGCACTGATTTTGGGGAACAATGTTCAAATGAGACAATTATTGTAATTGCCTGCCCATTTTCTTTACTGTTCTGTGTAAAGGTTTTTGATATAAAAATCTCATTCAGTTTTGGCTTTAGATAAATTATTTCACTATTTTACACAATATTTGTAATTTCTTCCAAACAAATATTAGCATACTTTACCAATATCAAAACGTTCACATTTATTTAGGCTGTTAGTGCTCCTCTGTTTGTCTCAAATCAATCCAGTATTAAACCAATTTATCTGTTTCATAAACTTCAACCCTCCTCCTCGATCTTTGCGCATTGAAAATAACACCCACATCAACATAATGCGGATAACCTCTGACCGAGCCAGTGCAGCACGCTCCAGAACGCGAGGTGTTAAACTTTTGTCAATGTCACACCTTTGCGTTTGACAGAGGACACGTGCCATTATGGCCTTACAGTAACCTCAGTCTGGCCTCTGCTAAACCACACCGTGTTTTGCTTAGGGAAACGAGACAGAGAACGCAGTCCAATAACTCTTTCCAACCACTGAGAAAACATTAAAACAAATTTGTGGTGGCATTTAATTAATGTATATAAAATAGCGTAATTACAATAAATAATTTACCTAAACGCTGTCGAGCCTTAAAGATAATTTAGATTAGGATATGGTCACCTTTTAGTAAGCAAACAACTCGGACCGATTTAAGCGTTTTGTTCATTTAAAAGAACCGACTCTTCAGAGTCATTCTCTCGAACAATTGCGCTATACTGATCAAACTATGTGTTTGATTCACTAACAACAACCTGCTCATAGGAATTCAGTTATTATATTACCTGTAAATCATACAAATCATTCGGTTCATGCATTTTGAACGAAACCTGTCTCTAGGTTCACAACACTAGTTATGATGGGGAAAACTTTAGCACATCTGTACAATGTGTTTTCGCTGGTCTGTTAAACGAATTCGCCAGTGCCATAGTTTAACCCCTCCAGACTGTTTCCCAAAGGTGTGAACAAATGACATGCGAATAAAGTGACGCCTCGGAGCCCCGCGCACGTGCAGGGATCCTGGGAACCGGTCTGCGTCGAGCACGGCGTGTCGCGCTTCACACCTTGGCAGAGGAGCACCAATTCACATTTATAGATGCGCCTTCTGCCACTGGCTAACACCTCACCATAACTGTCGCCATGTGTCATTTCACCCCCATGTGCTAATTCTCCTCCTCCTCCCCCCAGAATTCATAGCACCCAGTCACAGACACGCTTTATCCCAGCCAAAGCGACGGCTCTTACACCGTTTGGATGCGAGACACGTGGATGAGAAAGTGTTAAGCGCTGGCGCGCAAAGCAAAACATCTAGTGCTTTATTTTGTTAGCCGCAAAACCAGGCGATTAAACCATTACCGTGGTGACTTTATTACACTTATTAATGTCCCTGGGGGAAAGGGGGTTCGTGGAAGTTTGATCTATCATCCACCTATATCAGGAAACATCAGAGATGCACCGTGCGCGTCTTCGATTGAGCCAGATGGCTATTGATTTTGTGACTTTTCCCTGCTTTCCCCTCATCACTCTCTTTGTCGAATGAACATAATGAGCACACGACACCTATTTTGCTGAACATGTACCCCATATAGCGCGCATCAATAAGAACGAGGTCAGGCCACGCTTCACGAGACAGGAAGGTCCAAAAAACAAAAAATCTAATTGAAGTACTTATGTAGGCCTATATATATATATATATATATATATATATATATATATATATGTCTTTTATGTTTAGGCCGCAGATGACTAGTTCTAAATTATATATTATAACTAATTATAAAGGATTACTAAATTATAGTCTTAACAATAAACATGCATTTACATTGTTTACATAAAAAGTTAAACATTAACAATAACACTTTCATTTGTTCATATTCTTCTTTACATTACATTTATCAGAAACACATTTTTATTAGTAAGAAAGGAGCATATGAAATGTTATCCACTTGTTTATTCATGTATTCATTACATGTTTGTACCTATTTTTTGTGCCTATGTAGAAACATGTTTATGTTATGAAAGTTTATGTAGAAACATGTTATATTATTAAGTTGACATTTATTGCTCAAAAGTTTTTTCCCCCCTTCAATCTGTCTTATCAATACAGTTTAAAGCAAATGAGTGAATTTAGCAAAAAAAAACAAAAACTTTTTTTATCCTGCATTCCATCTGATATCATTCAAACTGCAGTTAGGTTGTTTTATTAAATAATATTAGCCAACTAAAAAATACAGATAACTAACCCAATAAAACATGCTTACACAATTAAATAAAATAAAGATTTACAAAAATGTATAAAAAAGTTACCTGTTATTGCAAATAAACTCTTCATATATATGACCTAAATAGGTTGGTACTTGGTATATTAACAAATTACATATCCAATATATTGTTGCATTAAACCACATAACCGCTATATTCAACAAACACCATGATTTGTTGTTTGATTATTTATTTGCTGGGACAGTCTACTTGTTTACACAGATAATGACTCTCGTTTATTTATCCTTGCGTTCAGCAGAAGCCAAGAAACCAGACTGTCTTAATAATTGTCCGACAATAAATTAACAATAGCAGCCCTTCTTTACCCCCCTAATCATATGGTGCCGTCCAGTGGGCAAAGCGTGCCTGGGGTAAAGATGGGGCCAGCGGAGGCACGCGCTGCTCTCATTAGAATCACAATAGAAAATCACTAAAGCACGAGCAACAGTTTGGAAAGCTGCGCATTGTTCGCGCGTGTCTCATCTGTTTACCCTTACATGGCCCGGTATAGCGCGACAGAAGCTCAGAATTAAGAATAGCAGGTATTCCATTTGTGAGTTCAAATGGAATACCTGCTATTCTTAATTTTGAGTTTCTGCTCGCATAGCTAATACTTAACCAACTCCTGCTGCGTGCTCTAATCTGCGCATTTGCCTAAAAAACATCCTAAAGTTGATTATTTATAATAAACAAATCAGTTAGTCGAAAAACATCCTATAATGCATCTTTTCAGGTGATGTTTGTGTAGTCTATGTTGGCTATATCAAGAAGCGAAGCGCAAACACAGTGCGCAGGTGCAAGGATTATCATACAGCTGTAGCGAGAGCCCCCTCCTATTACACGCACGCACACTCTTACTCCAGAAAGCAATTATCTGCGATCTTAAATGCCCTGCGCAACCCCCCACCATTTCAGCCTCTTTACCAAAGACCCACAATCCAAAACCAAGATAACAAAAGAGCCCTCCGGATCTTTCCAGGGCACAATAAAGCGCTTGCCGGTTTAACGACTCACACGCGTCAGAACAATTAAAGATTTTAGGGCTGAATTAAAGGGGATGCGCGAATCCCCTCCACCCAAGAACACCCCCTTTCTGTGAACTGTGACGAAAACATTTTTTTTTTCCAAAATTGCGAAGCACGTAACATTTTAGAAAACACAAAGTGTGCGTAGTTTTTATTTTTATGTTTTACTACAAATTCGTTTTTTTTGTACGAATTGGCATTAAAATACACATGCTTAAATATAGGATATGACAACAGACACAGGTTTAATTACGCACGAAATAGGATAGCCTGTTTAGAAAAAAAGATGTTCACAATTGCTATAAAGTTTAGGAACACAACGCGGAGCAATGTCCAACAACTTGAATCCACTTAGTAAATGTTGTCAAATATGATAACAGTGTTAATATTTAACTTAGCCTATGTCAGGTTGTTGTCAACATTAACCAACTTTTGTAGAGCTTCCAAATGCCTGTATTGCGTACAGTTTATGTTGTTCTCTAATATCTCTGGTATGAACTTTAAGCGTCATGATGTTTAGGGGATCATCATGTAAATCCATCGAGGTAGTTACAAGCCACGCCTCCTCTTGGCTGTATATAAACAACGCAGTAGTCCACACGCCATGAAACTAACTGACGGGTCCAAAGTCCCCAGGAGCTAGACATCTCTTTCTCTTTGTTTTTTTAAGCTCCAGCATAGACGACATTAAGATTTTTTTTGTAAAACAGTTTAGTCATTTTGTTTTTAATTCCGATATTTTTAACTATTTTTTTTCTTAAATCGTGGATTTACCACCACAAACATTCATATCGGACTACTCTCTCAGTCTGCTATCGTTCAGTAGCAGACAAGAAGATTCAGAATGGCTCGTGTTTTATTAACGTGTTTTTTAATGTTGTTACCAGCGCATCTGGTGAGTATTTCCCACTTGTTTCAACGTAAGCCACTCTTTTGACAAGTTCTTTCGCAGCGTGCTAATATGAGTTCTGTTTTATATTTCCATAGGCGGAATCATCCGGTGTGTTTGAGTTGAAAGTGCACTCTTTTACAAGCACAAACAGTGTGTGTAAACGGTCCAGCGACTGCCAGATCTTTTTCCGTGTTTGCCTGAAGCACTCGCAAGACATCATATTACCAGAGCCGCCGTGCACTTACGGCACTGGAATGACAGGAATATTCAGCGCAGACTCCATCTCCAACAGCGCGCATATCCGCGTGCCTTTTAATTTCAAGTGGCCGGTGAGTAGGCTAGCCTAAAAAGCCATAGCCTGCTATTAATTATTAGTTCATAGCCTATTTATTAAGCTTATACGTCTAATGTATGTACGTAATATTAAACAGAGTGTTCTGGCTTTACAGGGAATCGTCTCGTTGATAATAGAAGCCTGGAACGCAGAGTCTTCTGACCAGTCAACAGGTATGCGCTCGACTATTGCTTCACCTGTGTAGTTGTAGTAGTTTACACGTTTTTGCCACCCCCAGATCGTTTTAGTTAACATACAGTTTATTTGATTTATTTCAGAAAACATCAACAACATGATCAGCCGTTTGGCCACCAAAAGAAGACTGAGCATAGGCGAGGACTGGTCCCAAGACGTGCATCGTGGAGAGCAAAGCCAACTTGGGTTTTCTTATCGCGTTGTGTGCGATGAATTCTACCATGGCGAGGAATGCTCGGATTTCTGCCGCCCACGGAACGATGCGTTCGGCCACTTCAACTGTGACGCCGCTGGGAACAGAATTTGCCTGCCAGGATGGAAAGGCGACTATTGCGCGGAACGTAAGTGTTTATGACTTGCGTGCAGATTAACGAACATTTGCACGGAAAATCAAATGAAGAAGTTAATAAATAACGCGGGCAAGTTCAACGGCTTCTTGCCGCCACATAAAACCTCCAAGTTGCTTTTGTTCATTGTAACAATAGAAGCAAAGAGCATGATTTAACAATGACACGTGCTGAAACCTAATATGCCTTGTCTTGCGTGAAAAAGACGGCATGTGTTTCTTTTGTGTGCGTCCCAGCTGCTTAGTTTAGTACTTAACAAATACTTGATGTGCCTGAGCCTCCAGAGGGGGGGGTTGTTTTATGATGCCCAGTCATTCTAATGTCCCCCTTTCTCTCCCTCTCCTTTTTAAACAGCCATCTGCTCATCTGGCTGTAGTGAGGAGCACGGTTATTGTGAGGCCCCCGGTGAGTGTACGTGCCGCCTCGGGTGGCAGGGCCCCCTCTGCGACGAGTGCCAGCGATACCCAGGGTGCCTGCATGGCACCTGCAACCAGCCCTTTCAGTGCACTTGCAAGGAAGGCTGGGGTGGCCTGTTCTGCAACGAGGATCTGAACTTCTGCACCAATCACAAGCCCTGCATGAACGACGCCACCTGTACCAACACCGGTCAGGGCAGCTACACCTGCATCTGCAAGCCCGGCTTCAGCGGCAAAACCTGTGATATCGAAACCAACGAGTGCGACAGCAACCCGTGCAAGAACGGCGGCAGTTGCAATGTAAGCATCCCATCTTGACGTTCCATTAGAGTCTTGTCCTTGGTGCAGCTTGGACGGTAATGCTAATGGTTTAAGCTTTTTCTTCTCAGGATCTGGTGAATGATTACACCTGCACGTGCCCTCAAGGCTTTTACGGGAAGAACTGCGAGGTCAGCAAAATGACCTGCGCTGACAAACCCTGCTTCAACGGAGGAACCTGTGTGGAGAAGGGAACCAGTGCTTACTCCTGCCGCTGCCCCGCTGGCTACATGGGCTCCAACTGCGAGAAGAAAATCGACCGCTGCAGCAGCAACCCCTGTGCTAATGGTATGCATATTTTCCCCTTATCTTCAAATGCAAAGCAAAACATTCTAACGTCATCCGCCTTCAGCAAAATGCTGAACCTTTCAGTTTTTTTGCTTTGAGATGCATCCACTGTGCATGACGTACTACTCATGCATGATAGAACAGACGCCAGTGAGGCTATTGCACTGATATGAATGGTGAGATAGAGCTGTCATAAAGCTCGCTTGCTTTCCAAAGGGTTATGATTACTCGACCTAGTTTACACCCTGAAGATTGCTCCGTTTTAGGCTAATGCTTTAATATGGTTCCCTTGTGTTCCCTCTTTTTAAAGGTGGCCAGTGTCTCGATTTAGGCAACAGACTGACATGCCGCTGCCGCCCTGGCTTCTCAGGCTCACGTTGCGAAACCAACATCGACGACTGCGCAAACAACCCTTGCCAGAATGCTGGCACCTGCGTGGATGGCATCAACGGCTACACCTGCACATGCACGCTTGGTTTTTCTGGGAAAAACTGCGCCATCCGCTCTGACGCCTGCAGCCTCATGCCTTGTGAGAACGGAGGGAAATGCTACACCCACATCACTGGGCCAATTTGCCAGTGTCCAGCAGGCTTCATGGGCACAAGATGCGAGTATAAAGAGAAGCCTCCTGTGGTTAACACTATTCCAGCGGCCTTGGTGGTCTCATTCGCTCTAGGCCTCATCACTCTTACTCTAGTGGTCTGCGCTGCCATTGTGGTCCTGAGACAGATGCGACAAGGCCACAAACCGACCTCCACCACTGTGCGCAATGATTTGGAGTCTGTCAACAACCGTGTTTCTTTGACCCCGACTTCCACTTTAGGCAGAGAGAAGGAGGCCTTGCTTATTCCCGGTGGTCCGTTTAAGGTGTCCAACAAAGACGTGGCACTCAGATCCACCGCTGTAGACACTCATTCCAGTGACAAATCAAATTACAAGCAAAAGATGGTAGACTACAATATGAGCATGGATGAAAAACCTACAAACAACAAACTAGACATGTAAGTTAATGCTTTTATCGTCTTTTTTGGCCTTTGTTTCTAGTCTGTTATTTGCTTTGCATGGATGTGGAAAACTAACCGTTTTCTTTATTTTAGGAAAAACTCGGAATCTACATTACTGGTTCCACCACTGAACTATCCGAAAGAGGGAGTGTATCATCCCGTGTACATCATTCCTGAACAATGTGTATTTGCTACTGAGGTAAGCATCTTCAAAAGTGCTTTTAAACGGCTCTCATTGGTATTTATCATGATTTCAGTTTGATGCTTTGGAAGAACACGCGTTAACGCATTCTTTTTCCGTTCTTTCACAGGTTTAACAGTATTGGTCAATCTGGAGCACCTCAATCACCAATGGGCCTGACCCTAAAATGTTTACAGTCTTTAAAAGACAAAAGGAAGATGCGATGAGAGTATATATTATATCTACATTTATTATTTATTTATTCATGCTGCTGAGTAAAAGGTCTACTTCTTGATATGGACAATGTTTTTGCGAAGACAAAGCAAGAGACTTGAAGACTTGAGGAACAACTTGCATTATTTGCACTATTTTCTTTTCTTCCCTTTTTTTTTTTAAATGACCCAAAAAGAAATATATATATATATATATATATATATATATATTTCGTCATATTTAAAATGTACATAAAGACCCAGAACTCTCTGGAAGAGCTGAGAAGCAAGGATTTGTTAACCACAGAAGCCTTGAAAAGGAAGAAAACAGGCATCCTGAAGTTCATCTCACTCTGTGAATCACATGAAGCCCAATCAATCAGCCTTATGGGTGGAGGAGGTGCAACTGAAGGATCTGGAACTGTGACCGTGGAGTATTTTTATTATTTTTTTGGATATGGTTCGAAATGCTATTTATAAACGGATCTGTGATGAAAAGCAATCAAAGATATCGAAGCATGTTGTTTCGACTGTGAACAATGTGAACAACTGTCTTCGGAGTCTACAGTTTAATATGACTGTGATTTTTACTTAGTGCCTACAATGGATTTGACTATCAGTGATGTTCACTTGAACCAAACCCAATCTTAATTAAGTGCCTCATTTTTCAATGTGTTATAGCTCAACGGAAAAGGTACTCCTTAGAAACACTGAAAAAAAAAAAAAACGTTTTAAGACTCTACTGGAGTATGTTTTCCGAGAGAAAATGTTTGGGTTGACTTGTGTACAAATTGTTTAACCTGCAGTGCATGATGGATGCTGTTGTGTACAGCTTTCATCCTGTCAACATTCACTGCTGCTAAGCTATTTCCGACATTCCCAAGGCTCGAAAGTACCAGTTGGTTCAAACTGATAGCCTCATCATTGTCAAGATTTCCTGGTTTTGTGAACCTCTGTGTTAGGGTCTTTTTTTCTTCTTTTTTTGTTTAATGCAAGATCAAGATTCTTAACAGTTTTTTCTTTGCTTTTTTGTATGTGGCATTTGTTTTATTAATTTTTTTTTTACCATTTAAACCAAATAGATACTTTTATATTTTATACCATCTTTCTTAATTTAACAATGCAATATTGTACAAAATCTTGAGATATTACTACTATTTAATTGGATTGTAAATATGTATTTATGATAGATAAATGTATATATGTTTATGTATTTTGTTGTTTGTCACAAGGCCAGAAATATATATTTTTTCATACAATAAATCCTGAAATAATTTACTTTGTATCATGACTTGCTTTCTTTCATATGAAACTGCTGAGAATGAACTAGGATGGGTTTAAATGTTAAACTAAGCCTAGGTATAGAACTCGTGAAAGCAGGTATATGAATCATTGTTTGATTGCCATTAGAAAAGTAAATTATCTAGATAGCAGTAGTGAATTATCTAGTAAAATTCATAGGAACGCTTTCTAGTGTGCCCTTTACTAATCCACTATTAAGTAATTACTGTGTATTTTTGTTTAGTATCTCTGGTCACAACAGCGGAGATGAAGCCAGAGAAAATAGTGAGGGGTTATTAATGGTCCTCAGACAGGATCACCTGCCTTTCACCCCCACTCTTCCTCTTCAATTCAAAGAGATAAGCCACTCTCGCTCTCCCTGGGGAGCGTTGACATGTAGGCCCAGCCTGGCCCGGCACCTGTCCTCACCACCAGCCTACAAACACTCGGATGTGTCTGTACTGAGACCCACCATGAAGATTTTCTATTTGGCACTTTTAAACTCTCAGAAATCCGCAAACATTTTCTAGAACAAAAGTTTATGAGCATTTATGTAACTTACTATTTTTAAAAGAAATAAATACTTTTCTCCAGCAAACACTCATTTAATTGATCAAAAGTGACAGCAAATTATGTAAAATAGATTTCTATTTCAAATAAAAATGAAACTAAAGACTGGGGTCAAAATTCAGCTTGCCACCACAGGAATAAATAATACTTGAAAATTA
This sequence comes from Enteromius viviparus, assembly GCA_032353835.1. Lineage (NCBI taxonomy): Eukaryota > Metazoa > Chordata > Actinopteri > Cypriniformes > Cyprinidae > Enteromius > Enteromius viviparus. Next base: position 8,142,474 of record JAUCNO010000191.1, read on the forward strand.
TTTTTAATTGCAACAAAATATTTTAATTAAATAAAAGCTGCCTTGATAAGCATTATACATTTTCTTGTTGGAAACAAGTATTAATATTTATAGTAAAATGTGCTGTTAAAAATATTTTTTTGTGTAATTAATTGCATCCAAAATAAAGGTTTCACTATTTATATTTATAACATATATAAATATACAAACATACAGTATATATATATTTTGAAAATATTTATATTTATATACTTTATACTACATACAAATATGTTTAATATATAAACAACATATTTTTTTCCTGCATGTGCGTGTATTTATATATACACATATATTATGTAAATAAAAATGATTATTTTGGATGCGATTAACCCCCGAAGAATCATTAATAAAAGCACTAATAAAATTTAAGCTTCTGTTAGTTTTAAAAAGCCTAGCTTTGTAGCCTGTTCCTGTAAATGAGTTGTGTTTGCATTCACTTTTGTTTACAATAAGGCAGATTTTTTTAAACTGATAATGAAGTCTCCATCTGAATATATACCCTCCCTTACTCATCAGTCTCTCTCTGCTCATCGGCCTTGTTTTCCTTTAGCCACGAGCTTTACAATCTTTTCCCTGCAGTTTTCTGTGCCTCTCTGATAAGAAAGCACCTGCAGCTAAGCTAATTTGTCACAGTGATGTAAGCGCACCAGGAACACAATATGTTTGCGCACTTTAGAGGTTCCTGTGTGAGGTCATAGACAGGGAAATGTTGATTTTCCCTTATGCTTTTATCATATTGAAAGAGAAAGAAAAGCGAAGTCCGATTAGATTTCAGACAGCGATTAAGAAGTTTAGATTGATCATTGTCAATGTTTAACTTTTTAACTGAGCGCTTTTGTACGTGTGTCAGTGTTTGGACCCACACCCTGCTAATTTTATTTGTAATGGTTATGATAAGGCTGTGTGTTTAACTGCTTTGGCATTCGTACGCCATGATGTACTAGATCACAACAACATTGTCAATCTCCAACTTCGGTCGCTTCACACTGTTGCAGTATAAAGCCAGTTCACAACTAAGAATGATAGCTATAACCATAACAATATTGGAATCAGCACAAAAATATTGTTGCAAAGATTTCAATTCTGTTATTAATTACTCACCCATATGACGTTCCAAACTCATCGGGTGTAAATAGCGTCCGACCTGGAAGAGAAGAAATCATTGAATAAAGTGTAGCTCGTCGCATGGACTATTTAAACAATGTTAAACAATTATCTTTCTGCACTTTGAACGTTTTGGTAATTAAAATGCAGTCTACAGAGGATTTCATTAAAAATATCTTCAATTGTGTTCAGAAGGTGAATGGAGGTCTTACTGGTTTAATAACAGAATTTGTCTTTGGATGAACTTTCCATTTTATAAAACACATTTGTTGCACTTTAAATGCTCAAGCTCTTTAAAGTTAGTGAACTCTGAAGGGCTGTTTTTATCATTTATCGAACAGAAAAACCCCTTGTTCCTCTAAGTTGATATATGGTATGGGTTCCCTTGTTTCCAAAGAATTAAAAGGATTCTTAGAGATCCGGCTTAGATAACATCAGGATTAAGCCATACTGTAGATCAATTAGGACATTTTATAAATATGCCTTAGGAAAACACTACTGATGAGCATCCTGAAACAAAACAACAGAGCTGCTTATAATAAAGGTTCCACTTTTTTAATGAGTAAGTAAATGTTCTGTTCTGAGTTCAAAGGTTTTGTCAGCACTAACAATCTGCTCTTCTTAGAAAACTAAGCTGTTGTTGATCAATAACGGGATTTCCATCTTTCTTCCGTTTTCTTGTTTCCTTGACTGTTAAATGGGGGATGTCAGGGTTGTTTCTTGTGGATGTATCAAGTGAGAGAAGATTAAACACAGTGAAATACATCCTTGGCACCTGTATTATGCAATCTTGATATATGATATTCGTTCCTGGAGGAGGAATAACATTCTTCACTGTCTTACTGTCTTTATTAATACATTTCCAAGTTACAGTTTTAACTGCGAACAGTTCACAAGAACATGATGTCATAATGCCAACTCATTATATCTACAACTGTGAACACTTCCTTATTTAGAGACTCATTATGCTAATAGAAGACCAACTTCCAGTCATAGCCTCAAGTGATATAATTATCCACTGTAATCACTGTAAAACATAAATAAGAAAGGAGAGACGGAAGCAACAAATGAAGGCAGAAAAAGGACTGAGCAGTAAAAGGGAGAATCCCACATAGATTAAAGACACACCTGTCATCACTACATCAATGCTGATTTCACCCTTCTTCCTTCTTTTCATGACCCTGAGAACCCCGTCTGGCGTCTGTCCTGTGAAACAGAGAGAGGAAATGCTTGATTAACGCACATGCTCTGAGAAGACAGTTGCAAATCAGATCCTTTTTTATTTCTTGATGGACAGTGACAAAGATCTACACTCTTAAAAATACAAGTTCTTCATTGGCATCAATGGTTCCGTGAAGAACCTTCACAGAAACATTCAAATGCAGAAATGCTTTGTTGTTTTGGGAACCAAAAATGGTGCTTTTTGAACCTTTATTATTATTTAAGGATGCACACACAGTGATATGATGGTCAGAGCATTATATACATCTTACGTACATCCACCGGTACTGCTTCCAGTTTTCCGCAGACGTGAGAGAAAAGTGTTTATCACATTTGAAATGTTTATATATTTATAAATGCATGGATGAGCTACAGGGGGACCTTATTCACCCGATGTGGGGGACGTTTTATTATGAATATGCTCACGTTATTTCACGTCTTCCAAAGTGTTACGGCTATCACCCATTTAAACCCATTCAGAGGCTTGGAGGGGTCTGAACAATTCCAACTGGATTCGTCTGAAAGAAGAAAGTCCTATGCTTCAACGGAGAGTAAAGGACAGGATCATTTTCATTTTTGGGTGAACTATCCCTTTAAATGAAGCTATAGACTGTTGTAAAGTGTTTGTGCGTGTTTGTTTAAAGAGAAGTGTTCTGGCCTTAATTTAATTTGTGATAGCTTTATGTAATTTAAGACTTTAATTTAGTAAAAAACTTCCAGAAATGATGCTATCAAAATTCCGATATTTGGGGAAACCAGATTTAATTTGGGACTCAATCACTTTCTTAATTGTGCTTTCACCACACAAAAGAAGTTGTTACAGGTAAAATAAAAGAGGACAATAAAACTTTACAGCACAGCTCTTTGACCCATTACCAAACCTAAACATGTAAGAATGACACTCCACCTGCTCCTCCACTCACAAGTCTGATAAATATCAGTTACACCCTCATCTAACTGCCTTCTTTCATTTTACTGTAAACCCTTGTGTCTTCTGTTACAAAAAAAATGCATGCTAGAGAATTTCAAGGAAAATCTTTTTGCACAGAGCATTGGTTTGTGTTTAGTACGAGGTAATTGGGGGAAGGTAGGGAGAAGTTTGTCTATCTAGGATTAAAGTTTGCCCACAATTCCTTCCCTCCTATCTTCCTGTTTTCAGAGTATTTATAGGTCTTGACATGGGAAGGGAAGTAGACCTTATTCTGGCACACTCATCACTCCTAGGCCCCTATTCTTTCCTTTAGCGTGAGGAGGAAACGGTGCATCTTCCTGACCACACACCCTCAAAATGCATACGTTTGCTCAAATACAAACCCCCAAAGAACTTCATGTTGGTTTCATATAGTATTAAAAAAAGGCTTACCGCTTTCAAGAAACGTCTTAAAGGATGAGTTCGCTTCCAAAATAAAATTTCCCCATTTTTCTATCTTCGGTATTAAGTTTTTGCTGAAAAAAATTTAAGGATTTTTCTCCAAATAGTGTACTTGAGTGGGGTTGAAGGTCCATATTGCAGTTTCAGTACATCTTCAAAAGGCTCTAAACGATCCCAGCCGATGAATAAGGGTCTTATCTAGTGATATTTTTTAACAAAAAATAAAAACGTATATACTTTTTAACCAAAAATGCTCATCTTGCATTAGCTCTGCCATTCCTGGTTTGTTTTCCATCTGTGTACTTTGGTTCAAAAAGGTAGGGTATGGTGAAAACTAATTCGCTCATCCAACTGACATTGTTGTTTTAGCTGGTTTGACCTTTCGTGACCTTGCGAAATAAGCATTTGTGGTTAAAAATATTATTTTAAGAAAATGTCCATCCCTTTTCTCTTTAAAGCTGCACTGAAACTGCAGTTTGGGCCTTTGACCCCATTGGCCACCACTGAAGTCCATTATATGGAGATTTTTTTTTGAGCATGTTTTATTTTTAGCATATTTTCTTTGTGATTGAAGACTGAAATACATGAACATCTTGGATCACACTGAGGTGCGTAAATTATTAGGAAATTTTTATTCCTTTAATTCCTTGTCCTTTAATTCAGTTAATACTAAAATGTCATGTGGTCTAAGCATCATGTAAAAAGTATACCCATAAAATAAAATGTAATATTTTCACCCTGACTAGTTAAATATATTTTTAAAAGGTACAATTTTATTTGATTTCTTTTAAGCTGATTTGTTTGGGAGACACAGCACATGACAATTTAAAGACTGAACAGACTTCCCTTATCATGAAAATATCAAATTATCCAATATTTTAAGAGACTCATTAACAAAATAATATTAATAAGAATTTAATAAGGTTTTTTTTAAAATCAGCTTAAATCTCTTAAAAATCTAAATGTTTTTTTGTTTTGTTTTTTAATAAGGTTTTTTTCACAGAAGACATTAAATCGTTTTTTATTCTTTTTTATTGATCAATAAATGCTTTGATTATACAAGTTTGAAATCAGTATTTTTTAAATAAATAGTTTTATTTGCTTTAAACTGTCAGCTATATTAAATCAGAAAGCAGTTACTTTCAATTGTAAGGATTTCACAGTATCACTGTTTTTAGTTTTTTTTTATCAAATGCATGCAGATAAGAGTCTTCCTTTGTGATTTAAACAAACCATATTTCGAAAAGTAACGGATACTAGTGAAAAACGAGTGTCATGTCATTGACCCATCAACAAGAGAATTCACCAAGTAAAACCCAGTCATGTTGGGAATGTGGATGCAGTGATGTCTGTACTGAGACACGGTGAGGTCAGGGTTTTGACACCACCCTCCACGGTTCAGCTGCTGGGGCTCTGAAAGCCAAAGGTCAGAACAAATAGGAAGTGCCCAACACAAATATAGGTCCTACTGACAGAGTGGATTTTTCGGATGGGATGTGGAGGGAGGAAAGGGAATGTGGGAGGGGTGGGCTATAACAGTGGGCAATAACAAAACAGAGAAAAAAAAACATGGCTGAGCGAGAATCAACAAACCTAATTTCAAAAGAAAACAAGAGACCCTTCCTTCTCACTGTAATTAGCGCCACAATTTTGACACACACTTACAGAACAGAAACATAGTGTAACAAGTGCATTGTCCCACTTCAAATTTAAGGAAAAAAACAAACTGAATGCTCACTGGATTTCCTGCTATTGTCTCAGAAGGAAACAAGCCAGTCGAAGGTGCTTATGTGCAGTTCTGATATGTACGGGGAATCAGATATCAACCAAAACAACACTGGACCCCAGTGACTTATATTATATACAAAGAGACATTTAAAAAAAAATATTTAGTCATGAAGGGGAGTAAATGATGACAGAACTTTCATTTTCGCATTATTATATTGTTGTTTGCACTAATGTTGTCTTTTGTACCTAATGTTGTTTCGGTTTCCAGCAAAAAACAGATGGAGGCTTCTTGTCTGCTTCGCATGCGCGAGAAAAAGCAGCGGCAATATAAACTCTCACACATAAATATAAACAAGAACAGTGGGATACAGACCGAGAACAATATCCCCCCACACGCCTACCCAGCAGACCCCGTCCCAAGAGAGGATCTTTCTTTGGAGTTGGAGGAGTTCATAAATCAGTGACTGCCATGTGATGAGACTGAGACTGTCTACTTACATTCTCCCAAAAGAATTACGAGCTCTCATGCTTTTCTTTCGGTTTGACCAACAATATGATACTGCCTCATTTCTGAATGTTTTTGTAGAATCAAATCGAATCTCTTTTGTCAATGAAATTAGGACAAAACGTTTGCATATGAGAGTTCTCAGGTATATTATGGATCTTCTTACAAAGTTGAATGACACTAAATCAGTAAAGAAGCAGAAGTCCTGGAAGAAAGTTTCTGATCTAAGTGTATGGTTTACAGGAGTCATCTACCGGACATAAAAAGTTGCAATGGCTTTGGTGAGAGTTTTAGGACTGATCTGTGTGGTGGATGGGTTTTTGGGGGAGGCCTGTATCCGGCAGCCTGCTCCCCTCTGACCCCGGGCAGCGTGGGAAAGAGAGTACAGGGAACCGGCGTGACCAGATTCATTAACACAGATGATTCTAGCAGACCTGTGTGAACACCTGTCCTCCTCCTCTCTACCTCCGTCAGTGGAGCTGTTCTCCCAGAGAGAGGGGCAGGAGGGCTCAAGAAACCCCTGCATTCATCCTATTTCTCTACATAATGATGACATTAAGAATTATCAAATTTATTACACATGAATTTGAATTTTGAAGATGCAAAGCATGAGATTAATCAGCATAATTTCATTCTATTGAAAGGCCCTTTAGTTTATCAGCAGAATTTTTTTTGTTATATCTTATCTTCAGTTTAGCAACTTGTAATATATACTCATTTATATGAATTTGTTTTATGATAGTATCAAAGGGCCATTAAGCAAACAAACAAACAAACACAATCACTTATCTAAAATCACTTCTTAAGCTCCTGCGTACCTAACTAGTCTTCTACCACGCTACAATCCAACCCGGTCCCTAAATTCACAAAACTCTGGATTATTGGAAGTACCTAGGATAGCAAAAACCACTAAAGGAGGTAAAAAATGTTTTTACATTTTGCCCCCAAACTCTGGAAGAGCCTTCCTGAAAACATTTGGGGTTCACACACACTCTCTCTGTTTAAATCTAGACTAAAGTCACATCTCTTTAGCCGAGCTTTTACATAATGCATCTCATAATATTTGTACTGCAGTTATATCTGACTAAACGCATGTTAGTATTATTTAGCTTGAGTTGAACAAACAGAACAGCAGCTACGCTAATTATATCTCTTTCTCTGTTTCGGCCACGGGATTAACATCCAGTGGTAACTAGAAATTTTATACGTTTCCGGCTGGATCCGACCCTTAAATGATTTTAGATGATGGACACCTGAGAAGAAATGATGTCAACCCCTCAGTTACAACATGCACAATTAGAAGTTTGCCACAAGTTAAATATATTAAGTTTCTACAATATACAGCATATTGTCGAAACTTAATTTCCTGTAAAGCTGCTTTGCAATGACTTGTATCGTAAAAAGCGTTATATAAATAAACTTGTTAATAATTGTAAATAATAATTTAATTGAATTATTTATTTATTTTTAATATCACAGTTATTTCTAATGGACCATTAAACAAACAAACAAAAATAAATACTAATACATTTTTAAAAATCCACTTATTTTATGGATTTTACTTTTTTGTTTTAAAATCATACTTGATATTTTTCTCTGTAACTAAAAAATGGTATATCTCATATAATTTTGCTTTACTCTAATGTGGGCCGTTAAACAAACAAACTAAAATAAATTTAAATACAGTTTAAAAACCAATTAAATTTTTGTTATCAGGCAGTGAAAAGATTTTTCTCATACTGAAAATGGGTCTGTATATTTAAATAATTGTATATTTCATATTATTGTGCATTATTATAATAATAGCATTTAAGAGCCATTTTAAAATGCCACTTATTTTATTTAGTATTGAGTTGTTGTTTTTTTTAAATCACAATATTTTTCCTCGCCATGTAAAGGGGTCTGTATACTTAAATAATTTTATTTCATATTCATAATAATAGTTTCAAAAGTGCCATTAAACACACAAAATAAAAAAATAAATATGAATACATTTTAATAAGCCACTCACAGTTCTCACAGTGTACAGGGCATACTTACAAAATTAAATATTTCATATTACTTTAACATTTTCAATCAATGCAACTGATGGAACTGAAATGCAATTGAAGCATTTTCACTAATGATCGAGTGACATGTTCTGACACTCAACCAAACACTTGTCTTAGGGAAAGCACTGCAGCCAAGCATGAACGCACAGAATAATTTTGGAAATATGTTAAAGTTGCATAATTTAGGTTAACTGATCACAGAGACATCAGTTTGGAAGCCACCAGTCAGTAGCTGAACATGACTTTTCCCTCAATACTTTCTGACTGTGAGATCAGTAATATCTACTTTATCTCCAAAGCTGCTGAACAAGCCTAAGTGGAACTCATTGTTACATGGTAAGTTCTGAAAACTCAGACAGCTCCATCAACTGCACAATAGAGTCCAGTGTGGGAAAGGAGGTAGAGGAAGGAAGTGGGTTTTAGTCTCACTCAGATAGAGAGAGAGAGAGAGAGAGAGAGGGAGGGAGAGAGCTATGATAATCATCTACCGAATGCGCAGGAAGCTTTTCCGTAGGGGAAACACGCTGAAGGACAGCTTGGACTGACCCCGGTGCTGATCCCGAAACTGGGTATTCCAGTCTGACCAACCCACTGACCAAAGCGATATACGCCGCTCCAAAGCCAGCTTTTATCAATCAAGTGCAGTGTTAGCAATTTGACAAGCAAAAGTAGCTTGACTGCTCCGCTGTTAAAAAAAGTGGCATTTCCAGTATCAAGCTACTTTCTGTATGAGTATCAAAGCAGCTACTTTACTTGCTGGACAGAGGTAAAACTCAGCCAGCTCACTTAATATATTAATTCCTTCTCTTATAAGTCACTGATTTATTTTCCGGAATCATAAATTCACTGCTTGATTGATTAATTTGGGTTTCACTTTTTTTTTTTAGCAATATACACATTTGTATTACAATAACTTTACCAAATAATATACTATTTAGTTAAACATTGATGATAATACTGTGACTTAAATTATGGAGTTTTAATAGTCAAGTGTTTTAGTGATATTTAGAATAAAAGCCTAAGCCTTGTCTCATCCTAGACACACGCAGACATTTCTATAATTTTATATACAGTAATCATAAATATTTTATGTTTAGATTTTTTCATTTTCATTTAAATTTCAGTTTGGGTTTTAGTAAAGTTGATAATTTTGGTTAAACTTTATTTTAAAGGGTTAGTTAATCATTAATTACTTACGTTACTCTCATTTCAAACCCATAAGACCTTCGGTCATCTTCAGAACACAAATTAAGATGATATCAGAGAGCCATCTGTCCCTCCATAGACAGCAACACAACTGAAATGATCCCAGATCCAGAAACGTGGTATAAACACCGAAAATACTTTTTTTTTTTTGCACAAAGAAATAAAAATAACACCATATAATCAACCTTTCTTCTCCTATGACTTGCGTCTTCTACCATTATTTCAATTGTGTTGCTGTCTATGGAGGGACAGATGGCTCTCTGATATCATCAAGAATATCTTAATTTGTGTTCCGAAGATGAATTTATGGGTTTGAAACGGCAAGAGGGTGAGTAATTAATGACAGAATTTTCCTTTTTTGGCGAACTAACTCTTTAGAGTGCTCTTGTTGCAGTGTACTTATACATTTAGGTACTGAGTAATTTTAATTAACTACATGCACTAACTAGATGCTTAGGGTTAGGATTAGTGTCAGTGTTGCATCTAATTATGCATAATTTATTGTTATTGTAATAGCAAATAAGTGTATGACAGTAAATAATGGCACCATAAAATAAACCATAAACAATACTTCTATGTAATATTTATGTTTTATTTCAGCTTTATTTCAATAAGTAAACATCTGAATAGCTTTTGTTTCTCTTAACAGTAACAAAGAGATTGAACTTCACCCTGATGAACCTTCTTAATAAACTCAACAAAACAAACAAAAGTGAGATGTGTTTGCATAGGCCTGTAAATAAATACGCTGCACAGAACAGCCAAGGCCTCAAATCTGTTTAAAAAAAAGGACGGGATATAAGTTGCTTATCAATTCATGCTACTTTTCCTCCAAGACGTAAACCGTAAGTACTATGCTTGTTTTCCAAACAAGTATTTTCCCCCAAAAAAAGCACTTTTTGTAGTCTCACGGAGTATAGGAAGGCCATCTTCAACAACACACACGCTAGGATCAGAGGTCATTTCCACTGCAAACAAGCATCAGCTGAGTCTTACTTTGGGATTACAGGGGTGACCAAAAGCCATTTTCTAACAATAAACACCATATTCCTGCAACACCATCTTGTTTTCATAGATTTAAGATGTTATGCTTGTCACATGCAGACACAGTTTCTGGATTGGTTTTATGGGTTAGAGAGACAGCCGTGGGAAGTCTTTGAAATAGCTGTTCTCCATGTACTGTTCAGTTTTACTTCCTCTCAATACAGGTTTTGTTCTTAATAAAAATGCCATTTTCTTTTTTCTCCTATTATGCAATTTTCGATTCATTCCATATCGGCACCCTGGGTAAATATGACCAGAGAAGGCTGTGAAAATCAATCTACATTATTACATTATTCCAAATACCAAACTCAAACCACTCATTGGATAATAAGAATTTAAAAAGAAGGGAAATATTATTATGAAATGTTTTTTTCTCAAATACACACTGGACACAATTATTCACACCCCTAGAAATTCTTATGAGTAAAAGAATATTACCATTCATATTCCCAATTCTGAGCACTCCAGGGTGCTTATAAACACGATGTCATGCAGCCATGGCTTCCTGTTTCACATAAATATAAATAGGAGGGAAAACAAAACCCAAATTCCCTTAATGATGCATCACATTGATCTTCTAAAATAAAAGATAAAAAGGCGTAACAATGCAAATTATACATATGTATGTATATCCAATTGTAGTATATCCAAGTGACAGTAAAGCCATTTATAATGTTTTGAAATAAAAACAAAAGAGTCATCAGACAAATTGCTCATCTGAATATACTGAGCAATATATCAACAATTTAGACAATGCTTTACTGGAGTCAGATCATAGGAACATAAAGCGTTTCATTATGAATGCTGTTTCGATCAGACCAGATGTCTTTACTTAACTTCAACTCAAAGTTAAGACCAAATCCTAGTTCCTTTATTTGATCCCAGTGATGTGGTGTAGGCACCCGTGGGGGTTGGTGGAGGGTTTGTCTTTACAATATTTGGGTGAAAGGGCAGCTAACCCACACAGACACCTTGACTGTCCAGAAAAGACTGTTCCCATGAACATGAAAGCCCAAACTGAGTGAGAACGAGGAGGGCCTGAGGGTCTAAAGTAATTTCCCATAGTGGTGGCCCTCTCTTTCCTCCTTTTAGTCACACCTCAGGAGAGGTGTAAGGAAAGTGTGCCAGCTAGGTTCCCCAGACATCAAAGAGTCTGTCCCAGCTTCTGGATCTAAAGCTCCTCTACACTTTTGTCTCTAGATATTTGCCAAAGACGTGTCAGGATTTTCCCGGGAATATGAGCATATTGCAGTCTCAAGGACCTGAAATGTTCCCGTTAAATCTGACTCTAAATAACTAATGCGTTATTTACTCTTACGCTGGTATTTGACTACTTTCCAACATGATTACAATCTCAGCGAGTGAATCATTTGGATTTGTACAGTTCAGATGCAGTATTTCCCCATTTCCCCTAAACAGCGTGCTGGTACTTCTAACTAGTTTTTAAATAGGGTCCAGAACTCTTTTCAGAGACACTACTCACAAAACATGCACAGGAACACAAGGACAATAAATAAACAACAAAACGTCTTGTGTTTATTGAGAAACATCTGAGCAATAGTCTTTGCAGAGATCTTGAGAAAGAGTCTCTCATTCATCTCAGCACAGACGTGCAAGGAAGTGTGCAGCTGTCAACACATTGCCTATAAGTCCATGTACAGTCTTTGGGAGGACATGGTGGAAGGGGGAGGGTTACAAAGGTGAGGAAGATGGGAGTGGACCACCTCATTCTTCCTAAAGGATCAAAGGCTACATCTGAAATTTCCCATGTCAACACATCCCATTTATAGGGGAAAGAGTGATTGAAATTCATTTGGGGGGGGCTATCATGTGTGGAAGAAAAGTAATGTAAATTAAAAATGACCAAAGTGAATGAGACCGTATAAGCATATTTATTTATAGCCTTTGAATAAATGGCACTTTTATTACTACTAAAAATAATATATAATATAATATGTTATTATGTATAGAGGTGTAACAATGGAGTCTGAGGTGCGCGGATCCAAGTGCAGCATTATTCAGAGTCAGGCAGGCAGGGTCAATAACAGCCTCAGGAACAATACCGAGAATCATAAACGATATACCAGGCAAAACAGGGAACAGACTAAGACCAGCACACAGAAAAGCAAGACACAGAAAGGAAACGCTCAGAAATGTAACCAGGGGAATAAAAGACTTCGCAATGAGGTGAATGTGTGTGTCTTAAATAGCCAGGTGAGTGTGCGATCAGTTCTTAACCAGGTGTGCGCAAACAGTCTTAGGCATGGGGTGTTATTTGAAAAGGAGCTTCTGAGATGATGGTGATGTTCTGGATGGAGTGCCCTCTGGAGGGGCTTGTGGGCACTCCACAGCTGGAAAACATGAGAAGAGGTCAGTAAGATTTTTTTGTTAAATGAAATTAATACTTTAATTCACCAAAGGTAGATTAAATTTATGAAACGTGACAGCTTTTTACATTGTTAAAAGAACCAAATACCTATTTCTGAAATGCAATGTACTTACATATATACAGTGGTGGAATGTAACGAAGTATTTGTACTTCGTTACTGTACTTAAATTTTTACGTATCTATACTTTACTTAAGTAAAAAAAATAATGCATACTTATACTTTTACTCAAGTAGATTTTTC
>JAUCNO010000191.1:8186445-8207438 GCA_032353835.1 Enteromius viviparus
GTGTGTGTGTGTGTGTGTGTGTGTGTGTGTGTGTGTAAATATTTAGCCTTCATGTTAATGCAGTTTATCAAAAGCACTTTATCTTGCATCAGGTTTTAAAGCAACCAAAATAAATCACTTATCCAAATTTAATCACCCTTCTGGCAAATTATTTTTGGCAGCATATTCAAATAGTACACTGATGACTAAAGATTGCATGTAAAATCACATACCTCAAAATCTGCTAGAGTTGGAGTGTACAGCATGCTATCATTTTTCTGTCACAAGAAAAAACACACCTTAAATAAAAGCAGAGTAAGAGCAAACTAGAAAAGATTTTATTATAATTATTTTTAAGTAAAAATCAGTACTAAATCATATGGTACCGCTTGGCCCAGCTCCCCTGCGATCATTTTCACAATCTCCACACCTTCTCTGCTGCATGTGAAATGGCACTTGATCTGTCTTGTCAACATGATCAGCAGATATAGAAATAATGAAGTAAAACGCATGGAATAGTGGAGTAAATCTGTCCTCATATCAAATATCCAGCTCTCCCTCACCAACACATCTGGTGTCGGGTCTAGGAAGAGATTTCCCCCATCCTAAGGTTGCACTTTTTTTAGTAGATACACAATATAGAGCACATGGCTGAAGAAACATTCTGTCTGTAATCTAAAAAAAAAAAATAGAGAAGAGACACATACACATTACGAAAATCAACAGGAGCATGCCTTAAAAAGGTGGAACAGTATTAATTATTATTTGCGTAGCCTACGTAATGCTAATTTAAAAGTAAAACAAGTATTCATAAAACACTAACTTACTAGACACAAGGCAATAACCTACCTCATCAAACATTTCTGAAGAGAAAAGTTTAATACGTCCGTAGACAGAGTTAGGCATTCACGCTTATTCATTTTGCAGAATAGGTCAGTTTGCTTTTTATCTGCCTCAGCTCCAAGGGAAACCAGAACAACAATGAAACGCTGAGATTCGAGTCTCCGTCCATTTCCAGCGGAGAAGACTTCACATAAACAGGCGAACTGTGTTCGTCTTCATGAGCCTTCAGCGTAGTCCAACATCGACCGAGTGTGAGTGGCGTTCAGTCGTGTATCTTTTATACTGCTGCGTGATTGGGCTGGACTGTGATGCCCTCATGAGTCATGGAAACAACTGTGCTCGAGGAGCCGCCGAAACTGAAAGTAACCTACGCAAGGTTCACTGAAGAGGTGTAAATATTTTAGGCTAATAAATGCATAAACGATGTAGTTTTAATGCACGTGGTTCTTAAAAACCCAATTAAATGTAATACATCAATAAATACGCTAGATGTTGAGACTTCCATAAATGCAAGCGTCTTAAAAATGCGTTCGTCTATTGAACTGTAGCCGATTATTGCTGCACTAAAACAATAGACTTCCGCCTTTAGTAAATAATGATATGCGCTATTGAACACCAAGCTTTATCTCAAGGCCTATGTGTTTATTTATTTGTCTGTAAATGCAGTTCTTGGATGTTTCATTATGCTACGAGCTATCTTTTAGCATTTCAGAACAACGTGACATTCTTTTTCCTTATGCTTGTTTCCCTCCTTTTGGAAATACCATACTATGATATTACAGCAAAATACAAATTTTAACTAAAAATAAAGTTAAAAAATAAAATAAAACGTCTCAATCAGAGTTACACTATGCAGGATTTATTTAGGTACAAATAATAGAACACATTTTACATACAGTGTGAAAATCCTGTTTTGTTTTGATTTTAAGTACAGAGAGCAGGTTTGAACATTTGTTTCTTTCCACCATTTCTAGCAGGCATGGTGTGGAGCATAAAGGCCTTAGGTAAACAAATCTTAGATATATACGTTCAATTGGCTTAAGCATTTATTGGTTGTGACAATCTCCTGTAGGAATCAATAATGTATCATAAAAAATACACACACACAAAAAAAATAAAAATAAAGAGTTCATTTGGTCAGCATTACTTTGTCTTAGTCCACACCAGATACTTTTCATCCTCATGATAAAAATGCTTTTTCATTGTGTCCAGCAAACATATCAGATCAGATGTTTGTAGTAACAATAATCAAAGCAGCGATTTATGTTCCCTTGTTTTCAAATGCATTACTAACCAAATTCAAATAGAGCTGGCCATTAAAAATGTATTTTAACATACACAAGAATATTTTGTCTGAAACACACTATTTTCCAGACACGTCTGGACCACATCAGAGAAAAATGTGCAAAACACAGAAACGGGAGTTAAGTGCCAGAAAACAACTACTTCATAAATAAGTTCTTTATATATCACAGCCAACTGAAAGCCTTTAATGCCACAGGCTTTAGCTCTATTACATATAATACATTTGCATATGACAGAGTCTTAAAAGCAATAAAATAAACACTGCCAAATATAGCAAAGCAGTCTTTTACTAATGATTTTACTGGTATCCTGGCCAGGAACGAGGGTTGAAGGTTAAAAAAAAAACATAAAATCACTGACCATAGCATCAACTGGCTGACACCCGTATTTTATAGTCCATTAATGTTTTTTTTAATCTGTGCAGAGTGGACTCTAAGCTGACTTCTCTCCTCTGCTACATGCTAAAGTGCCAGATAAAGTGTCTTTGAAAAACGAGGCACCATACCAGACTTCAGGAGCACACCACTCAAAGCCTTTTGGAGTTCTGCATTGAGAAGTTGCAGCTATTGATGCTGACCCTTCTCCTGCTCTGGCTGTCCGCTACAGGGGACAGTGTCTGAGTCAGGCTGACTTGTGCATTGCTAAAAGACGCTATTCTCCCACTTCCGGCAATCTGCAAGTTGACAGTGGTGGCATAACTGGTTTTTAACGTTGTTTTGGACCCTTGATTAGAATAATTTTCTTCTGTTTTGCCTTCGGTTGGGCACTGAATGGGACTCTCACTCAAATTTGTGTTAGCTGGAGCGACATAGGGACAGATCAGGGTGCTCCGACAACTTGATTCTGCAACCGCTATGTCATCTTGCTCTGTCTCGGTGAAGGACAAAACATTTGTTTCAGTACCGGGCTCTGAGTTGTATTTAGTCAACATATCATGTACATCCGGCCAGGCAATGCTTGTGAAATGTTTTCCCCCAAGACCAGTCCTTTCAGTTGTTAGACTAACAGGTGAAAGAGGGCCAGGGCTGATAGAAGATGGGCTGCCACTGTATGAACCCCCATGAGGACTTATTAAGCCCAGTTCTGAACCCACAGACCATCGTCCACTTTCTACCCAAGACCTGCATTCGTGTCTAGTTGGACTGGGTGGTCTATCCCCTAGAGCGACAAAGGGCAAACTGGCTCCTCTTAGCCTCCTCTGGTTCTGCGAATTGGTTGCTGAGCATGAAGACATTCCCATTGGGGTAGGAGAGATGATTCTGGTGCCTCTTTGTGTAGAGTTTGTGTCCACTTTTGTTGGAGAAGTTGCATTTGTTGATGAGGGATTCCTTGGCTGTGGATTAGCAAAACCCCATACACTTGCAGGAATGCCAATAGGGGGTGGAGAGGTGATTCTTGGGCTCTCACAGGGGGAAAATGAACAAGCTGATGTTGATCTTGAGATTTCTAAAGATAGAGGAGTAAAAAAGCCTTGCCTGGAGGCTCTGGGATTTGGTGGCTTTGTTAACAGATGATTAGAGTGGATTGGTGCAGGTGGAGGGGAGCAGATTCGGGTGACTGGAGATGGGCAAATAGATGGGGACTGTACACGAGAGCTAGGCTCAGAGGATGGAAAGGGACGAGCAACCCTATTGTGCAATGTTGTTCTTTGAGGATCATGGAAATGCGGGGGTCCAGCTGCATTTGTGTGTTGTGCTTTTTTGTGGTTAGTGGCCCACCCGTTATTACTTAAACTGTTGTTGTTATTATTATTAACATTCAAATTGGTATAAGAAGGCTGTTCAAGAGGAGCAGAGTTTAGGCTGTTAGCAGATGGTGCTGAATGGAGGCTAACTGGAGGTGCAGGGGATATTGAGCGTTGACTACGGTAAGGAGGAGGGGTCTGAACTGTTGCTGGACTAGATCGAAGACTGTTCGATCTGAATGGGGATGGACAAGACCGTAGGGGTTGACTCCCTACGCCGGTGCTGGATGTATTTCTAAAACCCGACTCTGCACTTGAGTCCAAGGTGATGGGTTTGGGTGATGGTGACCTTAGCCTTACAGAAGATGTGGGCAGAGGAGATGAGCTTACGGGTGGGGAAGCAGTCTGAAGATGTGCGCCTCTTTTGGCCATGGTTTGGGAAATTGTCTGACTGATACAAGAGGCAGCAAGAGACTTTGTAAGAGCTGAGGCAGTTGAAGACAGTCTGGAGTTCTGGGCACTTTTAACTGGAGAGGGTGATCGCATTAGCAGGTTTGGGCTAAAGGCAGACGGTGGTTTTGCATCTAATGAACGTCCACAACCAAAAGGAATGTTTGAAGGCTTATCATTAGGAGCCTGGGGAAGAGATTGTCTGTGAGTAGAAAGGCCTGAAACTGTATCTTGAATCTGTTCCTCAGTCCGTAGTGAGGTATGTGGCACTCTAAAAGGCAAGATAAGACAGATTAAAATGAGATCAAATACTGTACTTAAACTGCTGTAATGTCAACTACAACGTCATAACTTAAATATCATCAATTGGATTACTACAGCTTAGACTACCTCTGATCAGCTGGAGATGAAGGATTCCAGTTGGTGAAGGGACTTCTCCTTCCTGTGGCAGAGGGTAGATTGGAAGGTCTTTGGCTAGTAAACCTTGGTAGCTCATCCAAAGGAGGTCCAACTACAGGGGGTGTACAGGGTGGGCTCAAAATCTTTGAATTATTGCTTAGATCTTCTTTGGATTTGACATCCAGTGGGCTTAACTTGCCGCATGAACTAAGCAGAGGCATTAGTTGTGTAGGGCTTGTTGTAACCTCTTGGGCTAAAGGGTATGAAAGCTCTGATCCTTCAGAGATAACTACAGTGTTTAGAACACAGGGTGCTAGCTGTAATGGGGGACATGCACCAACTTCGCTAACTGTTTTTTCTTCTACGCTAGTGGTTTCAACATCAGCCAAGTCATGCTTGGAATTAACATGTCCTGAATGCCTTTCATCTTGCTTATCTATGGACAATATGCTGTCACAGTGCTGTAAAGTAAAGCCCGTTTTCTCCTCTACACAGCATATCTCTTTTTCTAAATGTTTAATGACCACTGGGTCAATAAAGAGTTCACTACTTGGACTGGAATTGCACACTAAAGCAGGGTTATCCTGTTGCAATATCTGTCCTTCTTCAGTCCTATTTATCTCCTGAATGGACTGTTGTACATAGTCAGCATATTCAACCAATGGAAATTCGGCTAATTTGGATGGTACTTCTGGCTCAGCTTGGACTTGAGTTCCAGCGCAATCTGGCAAGAATTGATCTCCTTCATCAAGTTTAGACTCACATTTTTCTAAGGAGCTTTCTCTATGGTCTGATATCACAGAGACCTGTGATTCCATAACAGTTGTTAATACTTGAACTGAAGTAGCAGAGGACTCAGCAGATGAAAAATACAGTGAATTAGATCCATTTGTTGAGATCTCATCTGGGGGACCAATGAGATTACAATCATTTTCTTGATGATATGTTTTAGACAGCTTCTCCCTCAAAATGATGTGACCAAAAGGTTCAGCGGGTGTTGATACCGAAGATTCTTCTAGAACAAAACAACAAGCAACATTTTAAAATAATCAGAAGAATAATATCACACAAGATTATAATTGAATTGTATATGGATTATGAACTCACCTGTGGGCTGATTTAGGATCCGTGTATCCCCCTGGTGTAACTGTACTTGTTGAGACTTGTTGGCTGAAGTGCTCTCTTTCCTTTCCACTGACCATGATCCCCTACTCACTCTTGTTTTCTTCTGGTGAAGTGGTACTTTCATGCTGCTTGCTTTTGCTGTGTACATGCGTGCAAGCATTTGCACTTTATTAAGAATCTTTTCTGAGTTTTCTACCAAGCATTGATTGACTGGTCCAGCCTCAAAAAACCCTAAATCCGGTACCTCTTCCATTCCTTCGTAAAGGGTACGACTACACGTTACCACCTTGCCATGACGAGACCATTGGCCAACTTTAATCTGGCTGGGAAGGCTATCCAGGTTTCCACTGGAGGACATTCTATCTCTTGGTCTGCTTCCATACTGAACAGATGCAGCTGCTGTCTCTTTCATCTGCAGATCAGATGTCTCTGGATCGCATTGTAAAGGATCATGTTTATGCTGCACCTGCATTTTTGTACAATTTAGGAATGGCTTCTTTTCCTCAGAAGCATCTGTATCAACACTACAGTTTTTGTCTTTAGGGAAAGGTACTTCCAGAGAGTCTTGGCCAGTTCTTTCTTTCTTCTTACAAGTGCTGAACTCACAAATGTCTTCATCCTTTTTATCTGCTGTCTTATCTTTTAATAATTCTTCTTGTTCTTGGATAACATCTGAATGTGCTAGAGGAATGGCTGTATCTGCAGATTTCTCATGGTTCAAATTCTGGTTAACTTGGTCTGACGATGTTAGTAAGAAAGATGCTTCATCAGTTTCAACACAGTCAGAGCGGCTACTCTCAGACTCAAATAAACTGTCTTGGCGAACACTTACATTGAATCGAGATACGGAATCCTTCACTAATCCAGCAGGAATATGAGAGAAACTATTTCTTCGAGCTGTCTGACCCTCATCGACACCTGCCTCTGCTGCCTCATAATAGCTGCGTATCTTCTCAATAATCTGCTTGTCACTTAGTTTTTGCTCAGGTACTGCTTTGGGGACAAGAGCGCTGTCAGTTGCTTTTAAAGCATTGCACGCTGACCTACATGACACTGTGTCATCAATGGCTTTGTCCAAATGATCAGACAAACAAGGTTCTTCAATTTTAGTGGCAGGGTCCTCTGTGTCTTTATCCTCCTTTTCATCTGTGGCCTTTACCATTTCCAGTTTAGATGATTCACTATGACTGGGCTCTGGTAATGTCAACTCTCCTGATTGATTCACTTCTTTGGAGGTATCCAATTGTGATGATGCTTTCTCAAGCTCCTCTGGTGGAGCAACATTTGCTTCACAGGATGGATGGCTGTCCTCATCTTTATCAGACCCATCTACCAGTGTTTCTTCAGGTTCTGATTTTTCAGTATCATTGGTCTGATGTTTACTTTCATCCACCTCAGCTATTAGTGGTTTGGATTCATCTAGCTGCTGTGCTTCTGATGACTGGGCTTCCAGGGACTCTGGATTCAACTGGCACAATGAATAACAAAACAATGAGTAAAATGGCATTTTAAAAGCCTACAGTAACAAATTAACATTCATTTGTGCTATAAAATCATATCATATTAAAATCATATGTGTATACTCATAGCAATAAAATATAGTGTTGAGTTACTACAGTAATTACTGTATTGGCATATTGTAGGTGTCAAAATGTGCTATATGTACCACTTCAGATGTTAACTCTGCCATGCCTTGTCGAGCACGGCTCTCGTTAATGAACTGCATGATTTCCTCAGTAATGGACAGTGTTGGTGGTGGAGGGAGTGGGGTCATGTCATCTTCGTCCTGACATAAAACCAGATCATCACGACCAGATTCAACTTCAATGACAGAGGATGCCAGAGTACTGGTACTGCCTGATGAGCCCATGCTATCCGCCTGCGGGCACAGCTCCCCTTCACTGCCAGACTAAAACCCATTAAATGGAGAGAAGCATAGATTTATACAAAACTTAAATAATGATGATCATGATCATTAATATGTATATGTAATATCTAATATGTAAGAAAATGTAATTCTCTCACACCTTTAAAGAACCTGGATTCCATGAGCAGTGAGGCCATGGCAGATCACAAAAAGAAAAATAGACATAATTTTGACTATTACATTCTTAAAATCTATCTCTCATCATATATTGTTTATTTTTCACATTCACTGTCAAAGCAATATCAGTGATCAGAGACAGAATTATAGAAAGTGAAAGAACTGAAGTTCACACTCACCACTTTGCTGGAACGCAGCTTCAATATCTTTGGCAGGTGCTTGAGGCATAAAAAGATTA
The DNA here is from genome assembly GCA_032353835.1 of Enteromius viviparus. Lineage (NCBI taxonomy): Eukaryota > Metazoa > Chordata > Actinopteri > Cypriniformes > Cyprinidae > Enteromius > Enteromius viviparus. The sequence goes on from JAUCNO010000191.1 coordinate 8,194,513, forward strand.
GATTGTAGACTTTAAACTTTACACACTTTATTTGCCAAAGTGCAAGAATTTGTATTTGGTGCCAGAGTCAATGTAACTAAACAATAAACAAATAAATAATAAACATGGAATAAATGCATTAGTCAGCTTTGTTTATAACTCAAATGATTTTTAGTACTTCATTACTTAATTTTAAGCCTTTAAAAATATGTTCACCAGATTGTCTCCTCCCACGCTTGTATGGCAGGTTACCCTCGAGGAGGAGTGGAAGGCTTTTCTTGGCTTTCTCAGGGGTGTAGATGAACTCTGGTGGCTCTGTCATAAAATATACATTTATAAATATTTGAAATAGCGCGGTTTGGCAAATTAAGGTATTCTGATGAACACTATATGCCAAACCTGATTGCCTTCTTCCTCTGTGGTAGTTATGAATATCATCCAGTCTTGGCGAAGGCATAGGTTTTCTTATTGGCTCCTGATCAAACTGTGGGGCTAGGTATGGTACAAAACATGAAGAATTCACAGCGTCATGCTCAATGCCGCAAGCGACAGTTGCAAATGACAGGAATGCAAAAAATACTTACACTGACAGAAGTTGTCACCAAGAACCTGCCTTGCCTGGAAAACATGTTATAAATAGATATGTATCGCTCTGGTGTCCATCTGTAAACTATGTATTAATGATGCTAGTTTGACGTATAAAAATAAAAACTCTTACTTTTTGGGGTAAGGATGCAGGATGGTTTTCCACTATCATCCTTTTGAGGTAATGTAGCCACAGCCGCTTCTCCTCCTGGTTTTTAGCCTACAGAGAAGCACGTTTTTTAGCTTTTCTTTTTCATATAATTTTCATTATATTAGAATTAATTATAGAATTAAGTTATCTCTCTGCATTTTAAATATTTTACCTGAACAATGTGTTGCTGTTTTGGAATTGTTTGGTCGGACACTTTAAAACAAAGAGGATCCTTCATGTTTTCCACTAAGAGCAAATTACAGCACTTGAATGATGAGAGGGAGAAAGAGAGAACATAAGTTTTGCATATTATAAATACTGTAAAATGCTACACCCCTACTCAAAACATCACAAATGATGATGACTTACAAAGATGTGAGTGCTATATATGAAATGATCCAGCCTTTTCTTGGCAATGAGAAGCATTTTATCAAAAAGAAAGAATGCTCTTTCCTTTTTCACACGCTGAACCCGGAAAGAGCCTTCGAGTACCAGCTCTCCAAAACCACTGAGATCAGGCCCAGTCCAGTTCAGCAACAAGCTCTCAATCTCCTATGAAAAGAAGTAACGTTTGCATTTGCAACAGAATTAAACTTTTAAGAGTTTAAAAGTCAAAAGGTCATAGAGAGTATTTGAAGCCTGGGAATACCTGCAGTCTGACTGCATGTTCCTGTTTCCTCTTCATGTCATTGATATACCAGGCAACTGCCGTCATGGTTATAATAGCATCTTCCACCACCTCATACCCCGGATCACTTTTATCAAAGTGTTTGGATAGTTCCTACCACAAGAGGGCGACAACAGATCAGCTGCACAGTCTAACGCGTCTGTTTTAGACTTTACTAGCATGGCCCCATTTGCCCCTGATCGCAGATGCCATAGCTACAACATCTTCCAGCAAAAAAACCCACATCATTTTGAAAGAAAAAAAAGAAAGATAAACGGAATCAGATTTAAAGCATTGGACTCCACTGACCTGCAGCAGGAGGTGGTATTTAAGAATCCTTTGCACCGGTTTCAGCAGGTAAGTCTCCAGAGGCAATGAGTGACACAGAGTGGCCTGCCTTTCCTGAAAGAAGCGCACCAGGCTCTCGTTCTTCATGCAGTCCCTCAGGACCGTTACTGAGCTGGACGGAAACAGGGAGGAAGGCATTTATGCATGGTGGTCTACTGGGAGACTCATCAGTTTGGCAGCTTTGCCTGACAGCACTTTATCTTATCCTGTGGTAATGCATTCAGCTGATGGTCACATAAACCTACGAATGTACTTACAAAACACTCTGAATTATAAATACTGTTATTTTCGTGTGACCTCCTATTCCTTACATTTTCCGATAGTGTATTTGCATATATAATGAGTGCTGCCTTGTGAAAATACTTTTTTAAGAATCTGAGTTATTGCAGAGTTATCTGCATTAATATGCAACAGCTAAATCTCTGATGGATCAGAACCAGTTTAAGCAGAACATCTGCTGCTGCTGCTGTACCAGAGGCCCATGGGAATACTAAGAGAGGGGCTGAAAAGTATTTCCAAGTAGTCATCACCCAAGCATGTTTGCCTCTGATATGTCTAATTTTTCTACTAGACATATAGCTAACACTGACTAATTAAAACCACATGACATTCATCAACAATATCTTACATGACTATACATCACTGTGGTTGACATCTACTTCACATGATTCTAATTATGCTTTCCTTAAAATTGCCACATACTTTTATCATTATGCAACAGAGCTTTCAGGGATTCATGCGGGGCAATTAAGGGTTTGAACTATTTCAGCAGTTTAAAATGCTATATATGCATCGTATAATCTCAATCAAACTGCAATTGGGTTATTTTGATTGCTTAAAAAAAAATAGAGCTAACTAACACAATAGAAAAAAATATTAAAACTTGATAACATCATAAAGAAAACACGATTTGGGAAAAGTTTAAAAAGCAAACTTGCAAATAAAGTAAGTTTTAAATATACATTTAATAATTTGTTTTGTGACACTTATGCTCAACAAGGATGTCTTTATTTAATCAAAGATAAAGTAAAAACAGTAATACTATGAAATATTATTGCATTTGTATTTGAATATATTTCAAAATGTAGTTAATTCCTGAAAATTTCCAGCTTCATTACTTCAGCATTCAGTGTCCCATGATCCTTTAGAAATCATTTTAATTTGCTGATTTGGTACCTAAGAAACACTTTTTGTTATTAATGTTAAAAAATACTGAGTAATATTAATCAACTATATGTACTTACTATATGGTTAGGGTAAGGATTAGGGTTACTGGCATGTAATAACGCATCATTTATTGTTATTATACTAGCAATTATATGTAACAAGGAGACCTTAAAATAAAGTGTCACCTACTTTTTTCAGAAATACGTTGTAAATATCTTTACTGTCATATTTATTTTTTTCCTGAATAAAAGTATTATTTTATTCAACACACACAAAAACTCCAACACCAATAGGTTTTTGTGATTTATGGGGACTCTTCATAGGTGTAATGATGTTTATACTGTACAAACTGTATGTGGTGCATTTTTTGATTTTCAAAAAAACACAATTTATTATGTTTTTTAAGCCTTTTGAATTATGACACTGAAAATGTCCTCATAAATCACCTTCATATTGTAATACCTATGTCATACCCATGTCATTGTACAAATACAAATGTCCACATAAACATGCACACACACACACGCAAATCTTACCAACCCCAAACATTTGAATGGTACTTTAATGGTCAAATCAAAAGAATTTAAATACTTACTTGGGGTAATTCATGCAGTATATGGTGTAAATGTCAAAAGCTTCACTCTAAAAAAAAACAAAATCATGAACTGTTAAAATACTTGTTTTCTGTGAACAAAAGTACACCACTAACTACGGACATCTAAAATATACAGAGTTATGAAACCAGACAAAAATATAACAGACTAACAAAAATGGCACAGCATAGACTGGCATTCACTTGGCAGCATATGAGGAATTTTTCAACTTAATGTTTGTGTACCAAAAACAGAAGAAGTACCAAAACAAGCCAAACAAGTGAACCCCATCATCTGCTCTGGCAAAGGCTAGTATACCCAGATCTGACCAGATATGGGCAGATGCAGAGTTACAGTCACTGAGCTACATCAGTGCAAGCATGTAAACACATCTAATTTGCTGTGCTCTATTTAGAGCCTGATATCTAGTCTAGGGACACTGTTTGATTTGGAACTTCATTTGGAAAATGAAGTTTTCATTTTTTTTCTCGATGTCGCAGAGATTATGGGGAAAAAAACCTTAACTTTGAGGCTCTGCACCATTAGAGAAGGTTCAATTGAGCTAAACCCTTAAAATAACCCACCGGTAATAGCTTAATCGAATGTACTTCCTAAGCCAGTGCTAATTGATCCTAACAGTGGCCGTTTCAGCAGGAGGTAAACATTGGGTCTCGGTGTTTGAGATAGAGATACAGCCTGAGGCGATTTAAAGGTAAAGAATGATTTTATTCTTCCAAACCATGAAACAAATCTTTGCACAAAGAGCCATGAGCATATTTAACCTCACTAGCACTCCAAACAATGATGTCCTTGTCTGGTTCCCATCCCAGCCTGGTCTGCTCATTGTTGTGTCATTGTGGTGTGGAGACAAGAACGCCAAAAGTGTCTGCAAATGCACTTAGCTGACGTGTGCATGTGTTAAAAGTTCAACGCTGTTTGCTGATATGTTTAGGTTTCGTTTCACAGAGTCCATCTGTTTTTCTGGCCCAAACATTTCTGTGTGCTTCTGCCATACTGCCAAGCAAGGGCCCCAAGATAACAAATTAACAAAACTGAATTTTCCTTAGACGACAATCCTAGAATGACATGCCTTAAAACACAAACTCCTTGTCTTGAGATATGTGCATTGTGTGGAAGGAACAGGAAGAAATGTATATTTTACAAAGTCATGTGCTTACCCTTTCCACAAAGCACTCTGCTATGGCTGCCGCATGTGGACTACGCTCCAGATCTTCCAAAAGCTCGCTGTAAAAAACAAACAACAATCAAGTTGCACGCTGAAAAATTATTTGAGTGGCATATAAAAGACCAATTTTCTGACATAAGACTATGTCTTTGTCTAAAAGACGTTATTCCCTTCCTGAGGAAACATCTGGGACTGGAGTTTCAAGAGGACACTATTGACTGGAACGGGCTCCAACTTCATTCCAAACAGCATTCATTTCTTTTTTATCATTTAGACCAAACCATTTCTTAAATGCACACAGATGGGATACGTCTCATGTTGGCTTGATTTCCTCCAAACATACCCCAATATCCCCAAGGTCAAAATTGAAAACCTTTCTGCAGTTTATTCTTCTAGTGGGGAAAAGTCTAATTTCAGGTAGTAAATCAATGGAAACATTGATTCTGAATTATACTGGCTAGTAACAGTGTCTGGAATGCAATAAAGGAAGTTTGGGTTTGGTTTAGTGAAACAATCTCTATTGTAAGTCAAACACGAGATGGAATCAAGTGGATTTTCCCTCAGCCTTATGGAGTTGATAGGATCTCTTGTGGCCGGTAGAACTTTTTCAACCGAGGATGAGCGGTTTGACATTCCCTGACTGTGTTTTGAAGGAAGGGTTGAACGAAAGCTATATGACGGCTCGACCAGGCATGCCGTTTTTCATTCAGTCCATTAGCGAAACTCCAAATGACATTCCCAAGAGGCCCCCAAACCGCCAGGCTGGTCAGTCTCGAGGGAAACCCTCCTATATCGTGAAAGAAAACAACGTGACACTCTCTAAACACTATGGACTTTACTTCATGTGGCTGAGGGGAAAAGTTCGCAAGGAAACCGCAGCACTCCAGCCTTCATCATCCTCTCTTCCCCTCTGAAGACGAAATTCATTTAGTGGCTGACCTTTGTGGTAGGGGGACTTCTCTGTGGTTATGAAGGAAATTGAATTGAGTTCATGCATGCTTTCTTGGATTGTCCAAAGAGCTTGGTGCTCGAGGTGCCTGAAGGGATGGGATGTTCCAGAGCAATGACTTGACTGTCTTGGAAGGTGTGGCATAATAACAAATAGTTCCGTAATTTGGATATGTAAAAGAATAAAGACGTTACTGTTGATTCAAAGCCACAAGTATCTGCTTTCTAGTCTGAACTGTAGTAGATAAGTTGGATTCAATTAGATCTTGGCAAATCTTGTGAGGTTTTGGCCCCTTCTCTCAAATCCCAGGAAAGTGTTGGCGGACCGATAGTTTGAGACTTGAAATATGTGTGTTACGTGCATGCTAAATGCTTTCCCAGGTTCTTCTTTGCCAGATACAGTACATACAAAAGTGTTTGTGGTATTACTTGAAGTATAATGAGAAATTTAAGACATTAAGACACCAGATTTGGTTCTTTGACCGTGTCAGAATTTGATGCGTAGCTATGTAGTAAAACCATGTTACAAGCTATAACTGTAACAAAGTTTAACTTATTTATTTTCAGGAGTTATGACCAAAAACAGGGAGTTACCTGCAAGACGCCCTGAATATAAAAAAAAAACGTAATTCCCTTTGTCCCATTCAGTCTTCACCTCACCCTTTCTGTTTTTTGGACTGGACTCATAAGTTGTCGTCTTGTCTCGATTTAACTCTCCTTCTCGTCTCATCCCTTTCTTTTGTCCTACTCCCACCATTCATCCATTAACATGGTGTGTATAACTCAAACAGAAGTTCGCTACATTATGGTTCCTTTCATCTAGCTCGTATTTCCCACAGCAGTCAAGCCTTTATTTTTGCTGGAGACACAGCATCCTATGGTGGGGGAAATTCTCACAGTCATTCATCTTTTTTATGCAATATACAAATCCTCGGGACAAATCTGCATTCATTATTTCTCTCAAACGAGATCAAAGCAGACAGTGAGACAGTGGGGAGACACGAGGACAGTGAGATGTGTGCTTTAGGGAAAATCTGATTTGTCTTTATTAAGAAATGAACAGTGTCTGTGAGCAGCGTTAAAGTGTACTTAAATCTAAGATGACGTAAAAGCATGGTACAACGACAGGCCATGATCCAAGTATGAGCATAATTGATAATTCACTTAATAGAGGAAATCTGTCTGGACCACTGACTGAAATGATTGAACGATCTTGCATGAAATTAACATACTTGTTACATGACTATACAGTGTCCCATTTTTATAAATATTTTATTAACAATTTTAATTTTTTATTAAAAAATATTTTTTAAAGCTACAAATTTCATTCAAAACATTAAAATGACTGAAAATACATTATGGAAAAATTACTACTTATGCATACTAATATTTATAAGAAATATAAATATAAGTAGTATGCTTGGTAACCTAGGAGACAAACTTAAGATAAAATATGTAAAAAAAATAATAATAATTAAGCCTAATCTCACTTTTAAGCAGGATATCATATGTCATCGTAAATCAAACTGTAATTTTTGTGAAATTATGCAAGTGCAAATACTTAACAAGGCTTATTTATAAAAAAATATATAATATTGTGAAAATTTATTTAAATAACTGTTTTCATTTTAATATATTATTATTCCTGTGTTAATAAGGTTCAATTATAATCAGCAAGTCTTCGGTCTTCAGGGTTAAATGATTTCGGGCTCAAAAACATTTATTATTATCAGTGTTTGGAACAGTTTTTCTTAATATTTTAGTTTTTTTCAGGATTACTTCAAATGACAAAAACGTTTAAATACAAAAAAGTACATTTATTTGAAACTGATATTTCTGGAAAATTATGAATGTCTTTACCGTCATTTTGATCAATCATATGTGTCCTTGTTTAATAAAAGTATTATTTTCTTAAAAAAAAAAAAAAAAAAAAAAAAAAAAACAGCTCAAAAAGCTTTAACTCCCAATATTTTGAAAGTGTCTATTTATTATGTATTTAGTATGGCTTATTCTGAAGGTCTATTCTTAAGAGTCACCGAGGACAATGTGCCATGTACTGCAGCTGACCCTGTTTTTACATCCATTTAAGGTCGTCAAATGGGGGAAAAAAAACACAAGGGTGCGATTATAAATGCTAAAATAAATCCAGAACAATAATAACTGGTAATAAGGTTTTAAAAGAACTATTGCAAAATGCAAGAATGAGTCAGCAGTGAAATGTTTTCATCACTGCAAAATTGAGAGGAGATTCCGAAGCCAGCAAAAACAGCCTGTTCTCTGCAGTCGCTGCAAAAGACAAATGCAGCATTCCAGTGTAAAGGCACAATTTACAATGCTTCGCTATAACTGGACAGATGTCTGTGGGAACAAAATAAGTCCTGTCTGCTGTCCCAGGATGCACTGCTCGCTTGGCTGCACCCTCACTCTCTGACAGGTCATGTGTGGCTCGTTCACCACAGGGGCCTGAGCTCTACTTCGGAGCCCGGCTGCTTTGGCTAAAAGGAAAATGACATCTGTATGTGTCCTAAAGCTCTGACCGGTGCCAAGAAAGTAGACTCAACAGAATCAAGTCTGAATACAGGGGCTGCATTCCACAGCAATGAGCAGAGGGCTTTTTAGAGTAAGAACAGACAAAAAGAGAGCCTTTGTGTGTTTAAACTATACGAAAGAGGGCAAAAAACAAGGTCGGTCATTCATTTTATATAGTCTTAACAAGTACAGAGGCACGAGAGCTGATTTAAGGGGCTAGTTCACTCAGAAATGAATATTCTGTCATCATTTACTCACCATCGTTGTCGTTCCAAACCCACATGCTGTTATTCTTTCTCTGAGCACAATCAAAGAAATATTGAAAATTTTCCAACTCCCTGTTTTTCATAAACATAAAGCTTTGTGGGATGAACAGACCAACTTTTAGCTATTATTCATTCTCATATGATTTGAGAGCTGCGTGCTGAGTTAAATGAAGGATCTGATTTTGGAGTGACTCAAATTTCAGTCTATTAATCATGTTAATATAGCATGTGGCTTCAGATGAATTGGAATATACACACTACTGTTCAAAAGTAGTTTTTTTATATATATATATATATATAAGGGAATTACCATTTTAATTCAACAAGGGCACATTAATCTTATCAGAAGTGACAGCAAAGATTAAGTTAAAAAAGATTTATATCTTTTTTTAAACAAAGAAATGAATACTTTAATTCAGCTGGGACAGTATTATTTTGTTATTTTGTTTTTAACATTGATAATATTTATTTACTGTAAATAAAATAGATTTCTGATTACGTGAAACTGAAGACTGGAGCTTTGCTATCAAAGGAATAAATTAAATTTTAAAAATATATTTAAGCAGAAACTGTGAAAATAATTCACAATTTTACAGTTTTTACTGTAATTCTGATCAAATAATTGCCATTCAGAGACAAATAAATAAGCTTACTGAACCCAAACTTTAAAAAAAGTAGCGTAGTCATACAGTATGGCCTGTATTGTAGAATTGTGCTTTTTTGTTATTTTTTTGGAGCTTGACAACTTGTGAACGCTACAAAGTGAAAGATTATTTATTTATAAGTGAACTATCCCTTTAAGAATGGTATTCCTAAAAACCAATAACTTATTCTACTCATTACATGCCAATATAATCTCAACCAGAGGCCAAAAGCAGCTGCGATGGGAAGAATACTGGCATTTTATTAAAGGCAGTTTTATTAAATAAGGTCACGAGGACACCCAAGAGTTTTTAAGATTTTCTCTTTTCAGCACGGCCAAGATCATTTCCCCCATGAGCTGGCAGTAAGGCGTCATGTCCAATTTCGAAACTGCCTAATGTCATTAGAGGAATGATGTGGAGTGGAGATGAACTAAGAAAGAGAATTATATAAAAACATGATGTATGAGTGGCAAGTAGCAGCGACCCACCAACTAGAAACCTCTGGGCTAAACCATTCATACGAGTCTGAAATAAACACAGTGTGTCATTTGCAATAAACAGTGTGAAACAGACACATAACAAGACTGACTAAATTGTTCGGTGGACCATGCATGAACTCGCAGTGTAATAAACCATATGTCTTTGTAAAAAGAGCTTAAGTTATGACGACGGCTGAGAAAACGTCTCCTGCTCACGTCTCAAGAGCGTTCCAGATCAACTACAGCATTTCAGGGACAGTCTGCTGGAGTGCATCAGAAATGGTGTATACTTGCTCTTGGCAGACATCTGCATGTTGTCCCTCATGACCAAGGCCAGTTATTGTGTTTGAGACCAATTTAACAGACACCCTGCCACCCAGAATGAAGACACCCACCTGTTAAACTCATAGATGTCCTCGATGTTGCAAAAGAGGGTGCTGACCTCCTCAGGTTTGAGAGGCAAGTCGCCGCAGTCAATAATGCAGCCAAGATAGTCCTGAGAGAGAGAGAAAGCGAGAAAATTGAGCGTGGATGACCTCACAGAAATCATACGAGGCATTTTCACACATGAATTTGCTTTGCTTGTTACTGATTCAGAAAACTCCTGTGAGACCAGTGAAATTGGTAAAGGACCTCTACTCCATTACATTTTCCCATTTCACTGAGTGGATTCATAACTCATAGACTAAAAAGAGACTATAAATGGTTCCGACACAGCGGGACGTGGCTCTCACCCCTGAATGATCTCTCTTGACACCAAGAATCGCTGTAATGTAATTACCATGGACGCCACACTTGAGCCCCTCAATGATCTTCAGAGTAAACATACAAAGCAGTGCAGGAAAGCAAAGCATGCAACTAATACAGTGGTTAAAAGGAGCCCCTCTAACAATATTTATCTTTTCTCTCTCTGCTCTTTCACCTCTGACCTCAGAAAAAGTCATAAGTCAGTCTCATGAGAAAACGGTCTCATCATTTCGCCACGTAAAATGGTGGTAGGTTAGGGCCGCCTGATGAGGAACAGATAATAGGGGTCACAAACTTTCTCAGTTATGCAGTGGTTGGTTAATGCTGAGTTAAAGGGAAGCAGTTACGCTGGGTGGAAGTTTAAGGAAGATCTGGGTCACAGCGAGAAACGTAGGATGGAAGTGAAATGGGCCATTATGACACATCAAAAAATCAAAACGCACCCTTGATCAACCAAAAGGCATTTCTGTTCACGCAAATCATTCATGATCCAGTCTCACCTACAGAAGCAGTCAGTATAATGTCTTTTAATGAACCTTTGCAAATCGCTTTCCTAATATTGTGCTAATTAGCAAATTTCACTATGAATACGGCTAAAAAAAGATCCTCTGAGAGCGCCTCGGAAAAGAGGGGCAGAGTCAGTGGAGCTCGTGAAGATGTAAAGGGGACGTACGTACACAGTGATTTCTAAGGAGCTGTGTTTGACAGGGTAAAATGAGCGTTTTTGCACTATCCTTGAGAAATTTTTAAATAAACTGTTCCAAACTTTCCATTATGACCCTAAAGAATCATAATTGCTCGTGGAAAATTGCCTTTTTAACATAATTTTCCTGTAGTATACTAACCTTTTATGCATTATGCTATTGTTCCCAAGAATAGTTCACACAAAAATATGTAAATTACACTAAATAGTGACAGTAAATATCACAGTAAAAATACAGTAGAAAATGTGACACTGACTAAAGACTGAAGTAATGTATATTGTAATAAATTTTACAATATGACTTATTTTTACTGCATTTTTATCAAATAAATGCATCCTGAGTGAAAATAAGAGACTTCTTATTTTAAAAAAAAAATTCTTATAGTAATTATTAATTTTGCAACCTAAAAGGACAGTAAAAGTTCCAGGAACAAATCTGCAGCTAAAATAACACAAAAAAATGAAAATGCATCATTTTTTTCTAAAGAAAATTAAAGAGTCTACATTATTTTTTGTGATAATCAACATTATGCCACAATCTCCATTGAGCTTAACTTGTGGAACCCAGAATGTTTCTTTAAAAAAGATCTATAGCATAGCTTAATAATTAGCTATCCTTTATACTAAACCAACAACTTGGGTAGTGAGATTTCCAGCTTGAAGTGGTTATCCAACACTATAATCATAATAATGCTGCCGTTAAGAAGATACATTCTTGCCTTAATGAGTAAAATGCGGTTTGCATTAAATCAGAGAGTTAATCATATTTTACCGCCTATTTTGTGTCCGACAGATGCCAAAAACCAAAATAGAGCAGAGGCAAGTGGTCTCAGGAGTGGTCTGGTTCCTGGCTGTTGGGCTTGCAGAGTTAAAACAGCGCTATCTATCAACACTGTATCAGTCCGTTTATCAGTGTCTGGCCTCATTAACCCTTAATAACCAAGCCCTGGGACCAAAACCAACAAGCCAACATAGACAAACAAATTCCACCAGACTGCAACGGACTAAAGTACGGGAAAGTGCCAAGAATGGCAGTAACAATCTCCAGAGAGAAACTACAGGCGCTGGAGCCAACAAAAGAGGGCCACCAGGCAAAACAAACTAAAAAAAGACTCAAACTGAACCGCTACAATAAATAGGTACAAATAAACAAACCATATAAGTCCTGTAAGACAGCGGCCTGGCTTTACAAGGGGCTCTTTTTTGTCACCCTCCAGCTTTCCCTGTGCCTCTGCATTCCTGGACTGTAAAACGTAGGGTCTTTTTTCCTCTACTGTTTGTTTCCAGAGCCACAAGGCATCTGGGAAGGCAAACATGCTGAGGTGGGGGCAAAACGAGCCAGAAAATAAGGGACTGTTGCATTCAGCATCTTTACAAGGCAGGGGGAACAAGGACCACGGACACTGTAATTACAGTGATTTAGACTCAGCCGTAGACCGAAGAGAATTCTCCTGAACGAACGGTGCTCATGAGAGTGACGCATGGCAAAACTGGAGCGCTAGACGAAGAGATGAGTGATGACACAGCTACTCGGAGAAGAGTGAAAATCCAGGAGGTGAGGGGAAATCTGAGGATTACGCAGTGAGTTATGAAAGCAGAGTTTGCGAGACAAGCGGGACCAGCCACAGACAAAGGAACCATAAGTTATGTGCACATTTTCTTGGCAGATGCCGTCCGACCCAAATGACTTACTAGAGCATACATGAAGAGTGTTATGACAGCCAGTCTGGCAAAAAGAAAAACATAAATGTTCACATATGAGATATGGACCAGAACGAGAGAAAACACTAAGAAAAACAAGAGAAGAAAAAAGAGAGAGGGCAAATAAAAGAACATAGATAGATAGTTAGGTAGGTAGGTAGGTAGGTAGATAGATAGATAGATAGATAGATAGATAGATAGATAGATAGATAGATAGATAGATAGATAGATAG
>JAUCNO010000191.1:8228892-8241262 GCA_032353835.1 Enteromius viviparus
GCCTGGACTTCGACTATTCTTGTGTTTTGCCTCTGCCACTCCTGTCTGCCGGAAACGACCTTAAGCCTGTCTGTTTTGCTCTGCGTTTACCAATAAACAGCTTGCATATGAACCCGCACATCTCCTCGCCTCGTTCTCATAACAATAAGGGCATCTATCCATCTATGAGAAATATAATTTAAATGTTATTTATTGTGATAGCAAAGCCAAGTTTTCAGTATCCCTTACTCCATAATGTTTAAGAAATTATTCATTAAATATTTTAAGCAGTAAAGCAATAAGGAAAAACTAAACAATTCAGGTTCCACAGATGAAATGGAAAAGGTAACATGCAGAAAAACATTCTGACATTCATGAAAAATGTATAATCTACCTTGATTATACAGTTAACTCTTACTCTAATGGTTTGATTGTGTTTACTTATTTACCCAAGAGCTATAAAGACAATGGAATTTTAGCATGAAGGCTGAAACCCAAAGGAATCCTAAATTCTGACAGTAATGGAGTTTGAAACCAACAGACAATGTTGGATTTAAATAAATATACTGACAACTTCCTTGAGAGACTTGCACCGGTCTGCCCTATTGATTCTTGGCACAACAACATATGAACAAAAAGTCAAAAAAGAACTAAATTTCCTTTTATTGAAGATTTCAAAATACCAGTGTTTTTGAAAAACGTACAGGCTGATATGAATTAAACAGTTAATGATCACAGTGACAGGCCGTTCATTAATAGGCAAAGAGTCAAAATGTACAGGATCTACAGTAAGTGTTCATACTGTATGTATAAAAACTTTTTCTGTTCTGTTGTATTTTCTCATGTATGCATTCTTATTTTCTCTTATCTGCTGCATTTTTTATATGCTTACAATCAAAGAACAAGGCTATAGACTGTAGCACTGATTTAATGACTTACACAGAATCCTTCTAACTAAAAATGTAACATGCCTGTTAAAAGTCTTTAAGAATCAATTAATTATTTTGATTTATAAATCTAAATAAGTGAAGTAAAAAAATGGGATACCACTTCATTATTTATTATATGCTTGTGACAATAAATACATCCCTGAAAGCTGATTTACTTCTACCATGTAGGATTATAACCATAAAAAGTGACAGATGACAAAGAAGGCAATAGAAGTATTTCAACCAATTCACCAAATCGTAGTGCAAAACATCCCACTTTTACAGTTAAAGCCGGTGTAGAATATCTCATTTAAACAGTAGTAGGAACTTTAATTAGTAGTTTTAATTCAGCTAAATGTTGGAGTGTCATGAGGTGGATGTTTCGTACCAGACACTAAAATGCCTCTGGCTTTAGTTTGAGCCTTCTTTGGGCAGTTTCTCATAGGACACCTGCTCCTCTGCAGTCAGTAAGTCCTCCTTATCGTCCCATAGGACCAGACTCCTGTGGGAGTTTCTGCGCACAGCGATCAGGATCAAACCTACCAGAAGCAGGGCAGACATGATGGCCAGGGTGGCCACTAGGAAGAAGGCTGCGAGTGAGGGACACAAGACATGTTACGTTTTTATAATAAAAAAATATATAACTGTTTTTGTTTTACTGTATTACAGTAAAAACAGTGATATTGTCACACAACATTTCAGAAATCAGCTGCGCAAAAAAATTATCAAAAATTATCATTAAAATTATTATCATCTGTGTTAAAAACAATTATGCTGCTTAATATTTTTACGCGAAACATGATACCTTTATTTTCTGGATTCTTAGATGAACAGCATTTATTTGAAATAAAAATAATTGTCGAATAAATATTTTTACTGTCACTTTTGATCAATTTAATATGTTCTTGCTAAAATAAGCTAATCTGAGTTAATCTAAGATAACTTCTGAACATTTGGACATATAAATTATAAGTACTTAATACATAGAAATTATATTTTATAGCGCTGTCAAATAATCGCATCCAAAATAAAAGTTTACATAATATGTGTGTATGTGTCACGCTCAGAGTAGTGGACAGACACAAGGTTTCAAATCAAGCAGGTTTGTTTATTTCACAACGTAACAGGTCCACAACGGGATTCAACACAAGGTAAGTCGAGAAGATAACGAAGATAATACTCCGGTGAGTGGGTGCAGGTGTAGGTGATTAGTAGTCCGGTGATCGTTTGTAAGTGGCTGTGTCATGTAAATATACACAGTACCCACACATATATTATATTAACAAAGACTTTAATTTTGGATGCGATTAATTGTTTGACAGCACTTCTATTTTATAACAGGTTGGATTTTTGTTTGGTGTTTTAACACCATGTCAGCTTTCGTGGGTATTTTCATGTGGCAAAAAAGAACAAAGATCAATTAGAATACACCTGTATTTAACAATGCTTTACCTGGAGTCCAGCGGCTACGTTTGTGTCCATGTCCATCAAACCGGCCTATAGAAAAAGAAATAAAAAATGTAAGCTACAAGCAAAACAAAGATACATACTTAAAACGGTAAAAACGGAAGGAGAATTAATTGTCTTCTTACCGTCTTGCTTGGAGCAAGCTGCCATGCACTCTTCGTCACTGTCGTAGTTGTTGCTGTTTCCCCCGCAGCCTCCATAGAGAAAGGGCTTACAAGACTGAGTGCTGGGCTCAAAGTAAAACTTCGGGAAGGCTGCACGGCACCGGCCAGAGTCGTATGGTGCAGCACAGGGACCTGTATTAACTTACAGGATAAAAAAAATTTGGTTAGATTGTATGAACATACCCCATTCCATTATTGGCAATATGTTTAAAATAAAGAAATTCATAACAGCTCATATAGAATCTGACATGGATAATTAGCATTTTACCTTCAAAGCTTTTAGGAGAACTGGGAATGACCTTCACTGTGATGCAAACACAAAGAGTTATAACTTCATAGTTATGTAAAGCAATCGGGAAATGAACAATCACACCGAATAGTACCTGTGCAGGCTGTCATGCAAGATTCCTCAGTTTCATAATTGTTTTTGTTTCCACCACAGCCTCCAAAGGTGAACGTTTGGCAAATGCCATTGTTGTAGTAAAAGCGTCTAATGGAGGCTCTGCAGCGTCCCGTCTCAGCGGGAGCCTGGCACTTCTCTGATACGATGGGAAGACGACATTAGAACAAATAGTGTACAGCTGTACTCTGCTTGTTTACAATGTAAAGCCTGCTTCTTTTAAATGGTAAGAAATAAAGCTAAATTACCTTGGAATTCATCGGATGTCATTTCAGGAAGAGGTTTAACATCTGAGGAGAGAGAAACAGAATATGTATCCTTTTATCGGTCACAACCAGTGTTGGGGAAAATTACTTTTAAAAGTAATGCATTACAATATTGCGTTACTTCCTAAAAAAGTAACTAATTACGTTACTTGGTTACTTTTTATGGAAAGTAATGCATTACATTACGTTTGTGTTACTTTACTATACTTTACTATATGGGCAGAGCTTGAGTGTTTGTTTTTAATATAAGAAGCAAAAAGTGTCACGAATAAACCTCAGGAGTAAAAGTAAATTCACATCTGTGAAGTAGAGTACAGAAGAAGAAAATTCAATACTCTTCAGCAATAAAAAAAAAAACAATAAAGCACAATAGTTCATTTTTGCTTGTAAGTATGGTTGAACCAACCTGATCTCACGGCAATTTGTACATATTTTACGTGGTGGCTAATTCGTACGAATTTGTACGACCTCACTCGTACGAATTCTAAATCGTACGTATTTTACGAGATGCCAATTCGTATGAATTTGTACGAATGACCTACACCTAACCTCGCCCCTAAACCTACCCATCACGTGGTTTTAGACAAATCGTACGAAATCGTACGAATTCGTACGAATTGGCACAAATTGGCACAAATCACCAAAGGTCAGCAGCAAAGATATTGGTTAATAAAATGAGATTAGATACATTTATTAAAATAAATTTTTGCAGGGTCGCATCATATTCTGAGTTCATTTTGATGAATACTAAATCTGTTTTTTGAGAGTGAGATGAATTAATGCACACTGTATTCACACACCGTGCACGATACTCTCTATTTCTGATTTCTCCCAACATGTCAGGAGACTTGTCAGTCAATAAATAAGAAAACAAAGTAACTGGCGTTATTTTTTTAAGAAAATAACTCAGTTATATTACTCCAAAAGGAAAAAGTAATGTGTGCTTTACTAGTTACTTGAAAAAAGTAATATTATTACGTAACTGGTGTTACTTGTAATGCATTACCCCCAACACTGGTCACAAGTACCAAGTAAAATAGATATTACTAAAAACAAAATACTTAAGTGTCTATCATCCATTTTAAAGTCAATACAATCTCAGGTCTCTTAGTATTCAAAATGACTATGTAAATGTGTCCTGGATGTTTTTAGAATGATCAGATTTAGGCAGTGCCTGGGTCCTGGACCCCTCAGACAGTTTTATTTTACTAATATTAGTTGATCGTGATTGTTGGAAGCTTTGACACAAGTTGAGCTAATGATTTACTATTTACAAAAGATTAAGTCAGTTAAGCTTTATCATAATAACCCATCTCAATGGGACATTTTGATAACAGACAGATTTATTTACCAATGTTGTATTCAGGTGCAGACATTCTGCTGCGTTGGGCGACGGAATGAGAGTCCTCAAGCGCAGCCACTGAAGAGAGCAGAGAGACACTTGAGGTGACTATACTGTGTATATAGAACTATATAGAGACACACACTATTATTTAAAAGTTGGTTCTCCTTGTGTTTGTTTTTAAATGTTTTAAAACCAATCCTACATTTATTTGATAATAAAAAATACAGTACGAACAGTAATACTGTGAAATATTATTACAATATATTTATTGAATATATTACATTTTAAGAATGTATTACTTTAGTGTCACATGATCCTTCAAAATCAGAAAACTCAGTCACTGTCACTTTTGATCAGTTGAATGCAATAAAAGTATTCATGTCTTTTTAAAAATAAACTTATATTACACTACCATTCAAAATCTGGAAGTAAAATAAAATGAAACTAAACTTTTCCATGTTTTCCATTACTGAAAAAATGAACAGTAAGGAATTTTCTATTAAAAAAAAAACATGGACACTGTTTGTAACACAGCTTTAAACACACACACAAAGTTGCATAACACAGAACAGTCCAGAGTGTTATAAATAAAATCCTTCATATGATTTCCTGAATACAATGATAGGATTTTGCCAAAGCATCTCAATTAGAAGCAGATGGCATCTTTTTCCATTTAAATGTCATTTCATCTCATAAAACTGGCAATTCCACGGATCACAAAAGGTAATTCGGACACAGCAGGCACAAAGCCCATTGACCCCTTCTAGAAAATTCCTTTCCTCTTTCCTTCTCAGACTAAATATGTGTTTAAACCCAGAGGTTAAAGAAAAACAATGACAGCTAATGTGTTTGTCATGTCGTTGTCGAGGACAGGTAATCCATCTGTGTAGAGGTCACCAAACCGGTTATTCAACAACCCAGAGTAAGATGAAACCAATTTGTAAAGACATCCAGCATAAACCCACTAAAACTCACTGAAGTTGTCCAAACTGTAGGAAAATAGACCTAATTGACTATGACTGAAGTAGTTTTGATTTCAGCCCATAAAATTAAAACAACTATATGCTTAGCTTTGAGAATTTGCTGAGGGTAATATAATAACATAGGCCGCATGTCAAGTTACCTGGCTGGCTCGAAGAGCAAATCAACTCGACACCATTCAAATATAGCAGGACGTGAACCAGCAGACTGA
Organism: Enteromius viviparus; assembly: GCA_032353835.1. NCBI lineage: Eukaryota > Metazoa > Chordata > Actinopteri > Cypriniformes > Cyprinidae > Enteromius > Enteromius viviparus. The sequence goes on from JAUCNO010000191.1 coordinate 8,234,635, forward strand.
CCACACCGAGTACACAGCCAACCACAAACTACAATATGGGTACTGGATTCGTGCCCACTTTCACTGGAGGAAGGCTGTAATAAAAGTTGTATGGTGTTCCACAGCTCATATTTTAGTCTCTTTCTCTAAAACCTCTGTTTTCATCACCACAGACATGTTAGATGATCGACCGATATGCTCTAAAAACCCTTCTGGGTGATTTTTACAGTGATTGTAATGGGCCTCATATACCAGCATGTATGTGATTTAAGATTTAAGCCCCATATTCTCAATAAAACACGATTTTTTTTTCTTTCAGTACACTAAATGTATCTGCATTTCGTCTGGGGTGCCCAATGTAAGCCAATGCAAACATTAACTAAGATGCAAAAGGCCTCAGGATGGGTTTGTTGATTTGCATTTATTTTGCATACTGCATAACTAGACTGCTGCCACACTGTGTGGAGCATAAATACAGTGATCCAAAAAATTATACAATCATGAAAGTGAGGTCTAATGATCCTTTGAGTCATATTCTACAATCCTCAGTGTGCTAAACCAAATCTAATGACTCCACTTCAAACCACACCTTTGTCTGTCATCAAATGCTCGGTTTTTGTCACTGCACTTTACATGTCTCCGCTGTGATGCCCTAACAATGGAAAGGGCTTAACGCAAAAGCTTGGCTATAAAGCAGTCCAAATCAGTAAATAGCAGGCAAATTAATAAAAAAAGAAAAAAAAAATTGGTTTCCAATTTTGAGTAAACTTTCTATTCATCAAAGAATCCTGAAAACGTGTGTCACGATTTTTGCTATTAGCACAATACAATTATATTGCTACTTTTAATATTATAATTATAACATATTGAGCGGCAGATTAGCATATTACAATTATTTCTAAAGAATCACGCAATGCTGAAGACTGGAGTAATGGCTGCTGAAAATTCAGCTTTGTATTAAAGAAATACATTTCATTAATAAATATACCCAAATAGAAAACAGGTATTTTACATTATATTAATATTTTACAATATTGCTTTTTTTATTGTATTTTTAATCAAATAAATGCAGCCTCGGTGAGCGCAGACTATCATAAAATATACACTAGATTTTTGAGCTATTGCTATAAAAGCATATCAGCAGGTCAATATCTCATACCTATCCCTATTGCAATTGGGATTATAAATCTAGTGACATTAGGGTCAAAGAACCTATTAGCACATAATAAAGGTTTGCATAAAACTGAAATATTAACACTCACTAAATATTGTCTGGTATTTACCTTTCACCCCACTGCAGGAAGCCTCACATTCCATCTGGGAGTTAAAGTTGTTACCGTTTCCTCCACAGCCGCCATAGATAAACTGCTTACAGGTCTGATTGGTGACATCATAATAAAATCGTGGGAAGGCAGCACGGCAATTTCCCACCACACTTGGGAGATGGCAGTGATCTGATAAAACAGAGGACTAGTCTTAATTTAGTGTACATGTGTTGACTTTTTTTAAATATGTTTCTCTGATTGGAACTGGCAGTCTGATTAACAATGCATTTGGTCCTGATAGTGCAGACCTCAGATATCTTATTCTAACATATTACTGTGGTACACAAATAATGATGTTATTCAGCGACTTTACCTTCCCTTCTACAGTTTAAGTCTTTGTTTACAGTATGGGCTTGTCAAACCTGAAGTACAGGTTGCTCAAGTCAATGGACAACAATGCTGTATCTCTACCTGGAAAAAGGGGAGGGTTTTTGTACAGCATTTTTTCTTCTTTTCTTTTTGCTTAAGTTTATTTTAAATTATAAAAGATTACAGATAATTTTTAACAGTTTCTCAGTGAACAAATATTATAATATTACTTATCACCCTCATGAATATGCCATGAAATGCTGAACTTCTGTTTAATTTACATACATCCAAACTTGTTTGGCCATATGTTACAACATGAACTAATGATATAAATAATTAGTTGTATATTATATATATTTTTTATTTGGTATTTATTTATCTGGCAAATCAGAGAAATAATTTTACTTCACACTGTTAGTTGAGGAAATAAGCCATCATGAAAAACTTTAATTAAATTAGCATTTGTAGTGTGGCATGATTTTTATTTTTTTTTATTGTTATGCCTTTTTTATGCCTTGGTTTTAAAATATTTTCCATATTTGAAAAAAGTTGTAGTCTGAATGATGCAACTAACACAAATATATAGTAATGTGAGAAGTAAGCTATAACTGTAACTGTATGGGTCAGTGCGTTTTTAATTATTATTTATGACACATTTAGACCTTTTAGAACAAGGTCAAGTGTAAAAATATTTTACAATTTTATTTTACTAATTTTTACAATTTACAGGTGAGTATTTTCCGGTTTCCAGTACACTTTGGCGTTTGGTTTAAAATATTTTTTACAGTACCTGTGCCGTTTACAGAGCGAACTTCCGCCTCGTTATGATCAGCGCTATCCGGGATCCTGCGATACGCTTTAAACTGTGTGCTCTCAGTCAAAACACACACGTCGTTGCCGTCTTTCATACAGCTGACCAAGAAGCACTCAGGTCTGCCGTCGTCCGCCGGAGTCCCGATCAAAGCGAGCTGGCAGTCGTCTCTCTCACAGCACGCACGCTGACACTCCTCTGCGTCAGTGATCTCCGGCAGGTGAGCTAGGTACGCCGCGCCGTTATCAAACGACTTGATATCCAAACCTTGCTCGAGCTTCGTGTCCGGGTCCCACTTACAGGCGTTCAGAACCGACAAACAACAGAGAAACCCTACAAGGGAAGCCGTAAAACGCACCTGAGCCATTCTTCACTTCCTCTTCTACCTGTCTTGACTTTTTCCGGATATGACCGATGGTCGAATCAAATAAAGTTAACGAACTCTATGGACACGTCTTTGTAAACTAACCTATATCTATATGGCTCGCGTATGCAGACGCAACAGGTGTGCGTCTCGACTCCTGTAAAATAATGCAACAAACAACTTCCTCTTACGTGACGTCACTGTTTGTCATTCGACGTGAACAGAGCCTCGAGACAAGGCTCTGATCTCACCGCCGTGTGGTCACGTGGTTCCAAACAACTCCGCGCTGTCAATGTTTTAATGGGTTTAAGTAGGATAGACAGCAGATTTACTATATTTTCAGCAATTTCTGGTTAACAAATCGTGCAGCGACTATTTATTCATGACTATGCCATGAATCATCTTGAAATAAGCTTCAAGTTCGTACTGTATGTAAATAGTCAGTTATTATGATGTGTTGCCCACTTTGCTAGTACTGGGTTGGACCCCCTTTTGCTTTCAGAACTGCCTTAATCCTTCGTGGCATAGATTTAACAAGGTACTGAAACATTCCTCAGAGATATTGGCCCATATTGGCATGGTAGCACCACTCAGTTGCTGCAGATTTGTCGGCTGCACATTCCCAAAGGTGCTCTATTGGATTGAGATCTGGTGACTGTGGAGGCCATTTGAGCACAGTGAACTCATTGTCATGTTCAAGAAACCAGTCTGAGATGATTTGAGCTTTATGGCATGGTGCATTATCCTGCTGGAAGTAGCCATCAGATGATGGGTACACTGTGGTCATAAAGGGATGGACATGGTCAGCAACAATACTCAGGTAGGCTGTGGCAATGCAACGATGATCAATTAGTACTAAGTGGCCCAAAGTGTGCCAAGAAAATGTCCCCCACACCATTACACCACCACCACCAGCCTGAACCGTTGATACAAGGCAGGATGGATCCATGTTTTCATGTTGTTGACGCGAAATTCTGACCCTACCATCCGAATGTCGCAGCAGAAATTGAGACTCATCAGACCAGGCAACATTTTTCCAGTCTTTTACTGTCCAATTTCGGTGGGCCTGTGTGAATTGTAGCCTCAGTTTCCTGTTTTAGCTGACAGGAGTGGCACCCGGTGTGGTCTTCTGCTGCTGTAGCCCATTTGCCTCAAAGTTCGACATGTTGCGCGTTCAGAGATGCTCTTCTGCATAACTTGGTTGTAACAAGTGGTTATTATATATTTAATATAGATTAGCATCTACGATAGGCCTATGGACTATGTAATGTTTAGATTTCATTCCATATTACATTCCATAAATAATAAATGTTACTATTAATAGACATTGTGTCGAGTAGTTTGTGAGAAATAAATATATATATATCACATGGTGTTAGGCTATAGGAAGAGTAGATGACATCTCAGAATATAAGGATGTCCCAGGTCATTCGTCACTTTTCCTTAGAATACAAAAAAATGCAGTCTTCTAAATGCATTGTCATCTATTTTTGCAAAATCTCAATTTTAACTGTCCATACAAAAAAAAAAAAAAATTAACAATGCAATCCAAATTAGTCACACTGTGGGCATAGCTTAAAGCCTGCTGTAATATGTTTCATAAAAACTGTATCACCCTCAGGCCGTCCAAACTGTAGATTTTGTTTCCTCGTCAGAACAGATTACATCACTTGTTCAAATGGATCCCAGTAAATGGGTGCCGTCAGAATGAGAGTTCAAACAGCTGATTAAAACATATTAATCCACAAGTAATCCATACGACTTCAGTCCATCGATTTATTTCTTGTTAAAGGAAAAGGAAAGGAAGGCCAAGTGTGGTAATTTGTGCTCTGTGTTTCACCAGCCCAAGTACAGACTCACAACGGTGTGTACTGAAAACTTTTCAAATAAAAAAATTTCAAATGACATCAGAAAAGCATTTATTTTGAATAAAAATGAAAGAAATTATCAAAAGTTGAACATCAAGGATTGGGTAGGATTAGGGATACTGGCGCATGTCTTGTTTTTATGTGCGCTAGATTTAAAACTATTTAAACACCACAGGTATGATAGATAATAGAAAACCACTTAGGGGCGCAGATTATTATTTTTTTAGGGGCGCAGATTATTATTTTTTCCCCCAAGGGCTTGTGCCCCCCACGAGTCATGAAAAAATGCCTAAAACCGGCACTGCATACAATCCTTGATGGTACCAAAATAGGCACCAAATAGGATACAAGCCTGACAGTCGAACCATTAGGCCATGACTGAAGAGAAAAAGTAAGGTAAAGAGAAAAAGCTTCTTGTTTCAACATTGAAAAAGTCATCTCGCCTAAATCAGGAGAGAAATATTCACAGATGAAGCACTGTTTTCAAGTGAAAAAAGTCAAGAATAGTTTTAAATATGTCATTGGGTTTTGATGTAGGAAAACAGAGAGTGAACTTTACTGCAAGAAGTGTTATTATTGATTACAGACTAATATTTTGGCCAAAAGCAACATGTTTAATGTTAAAATGCCATATTTGCTTTTTACAAACATGCAGCTTTTCACTTTACAGATAGATTGACGTTGTTTTGGACTATTGTGATGTTTTTATCAGTTGTTTGGGTAAAATTGTAAGCAAATGTTTATTATTTGCTGTACCAACACCTCCTCGCGGTCTTCTGGGGGTCGCCAGACCCTAACCCTAACCCTGACCACGAGCAAGAGCTAAAGTAATGCGGTAACCACGCAGCGCTAGGACCCTGCGGCCCGGCGCGCTCCGGAGGTGTCAGCGCGCCCTCGTGCTGGAGCCGCGCACCTAGTCCGCCAGACTCCTGATCAATTATTTGTATGCAAGTGTCCATCCGGAGGGTCAGTCTGGAGATGGCTGCGAATCGGGTGGGGAGGCGTTGTAACAATAAGATCCACTCACCGAACCGTGGTACCAGCCGGGAAGCTGGACTGAGCGTGCAGAAGAGACAAGCACGAGTCACCGTAAAATATAACAGAAAGGAACTCCAGAGGCGCCTGGATGTGGAAAAGTGGATAGATTGTGGACTTGACGAGCTGTATTTGGGAAGGGTGAGTCCTCTTGTAACAAAGAATAATATTACACGAGTACAATAAAATGTAATAAATTACATACAAATTCAAACAATTTAAAATTCTGTTAATATGACATGAAAGCTAAAAATAAATCAGCGTTGCTGATAAATCTCTTCTTGATTGCTAATTAAATATCAGTGGAATTAATTACTTGGTAAGATGCAATAATATTCAATAAATAAAGTTTCTATCGGGGAGGAGGATTTAAAATATCACTATCCACGTGGAAATCTACGTGTCACAAATTGTGAAGCAGGTGTCATACCATCTGAGTTCAGACCGGAATGTAAAATGTCTGAAGTTAAAGATGGTTCAATGCAATAAAGAATTTTTATTTGACTATTAAGCTTCTAAATTATGTTTGATTGAGTCCCTTTTAAGGTGCAAAGCAGTGATTATCCCGCACGTTTATTCATAAAGGGCGTGAACCTTTTCTTGGGTCATTTCACGAAACGACAGCCTTTTGTGTCCTTTATGAATATGTGTGTAAACAATCACAAACTAATAACAATTTTTACAGTGTGCTTTTATAGTAGGTTATATATATATATATATATATATATACATTTATGTATATGTATGTTTTTTGTTATATTTAGTTTGGTTTTAGATTTTTATGTAGGTACACATTCACATTTTGTGTTTTCATTGTGTGTTTCTATGTATCTGTAGCCTATATATGTGATGTGTGTACAGGTTTTTATCACCTCATGGGGACCAATTGTCCCCACAAAGATAGGAATACCAGTAAATTTGAAGAAACAAGCTTATA
>JAUCNO010000191.1:8241362-8258795 GCA_032353835.1 Enteromius viviparus
ACAAAATTTTAAGATATGTCAGAGCAAGATATTTTGAGTAGAAGCAGTTAAAATGTTTTAGTCTGTGACAATCTTAAACCTTGTCTGTGAAACCAGGAGAATATCACATTCTCCTTCAATAGTACTGCACATGGCTACGTTTTAAATCACGTTTATTTTGTGCAAAATGTACTTTTTTAAAAATCATTATATAAACAGGCTACTCTTTTAAAACTATTACTTATTTTAAAAAGTGCTCTTTGAGTATACAAATGTTTACAGAAATAGTCTTGACTTTTAAAAGTTGGATTTTTCTTTTCCCCTCTGCATTATTGCCGCTTGGTTATTACTGATGACATCATAGACCGCGGCAGCTTTAACAGGCGGCGTTCAGACTAATGCACGGATCTCTCTCCATATATCAGATGTTTTGCTCTGCTCTGAAAACATAACTGACGGTGTGTTCATCAGTTTTGTATATAAACCTTAGAAAATGCAAGTGCATTTATCCGCAGCCGCGATCAGACGCTTCAGGATAAACAAACACAACACGCATGTGACGCGCAACTCTGTCAGCGCGCAGGTTTCGTGCATCTAATACCAATGCATTCCAAACTGTATGTGAAGATCACAGACGACAGGTGATGAGAATCAAACATGTACAGTAGTTTAGAAAACTAGTCCTGCTCGAATAGGGCTACAGTGTAATTCAGCTATATATCCGCACTAAACTATCAAGGTGAGAGTCACCATAGCTTGTAGTATTGACTCCAACCCAACTTTGTGAATAGACTAACGGCGATATGAGTGTTAACACCAATAACGGTCCACCACTAATATATATATATACACACACACACACTCACTCACACTATTATTTTAGATTTCTAACCCCAGTTTGAGAAGCCCAAACAAACAAATATATTTTTTTATTAATTTTAATCATTAAAAAATATATATATTTCATTTATTTTACATTTAATCCCAGTTTGGGGTGCCTTAAACAAACAAACAAATAAATAAATATTGTAAATCACTTCAATATGTGCAATTTTAATATTTATATGAATATCTCAAAAAAAAATAAATAATCTTTTTATTATCTTCACACAGAATTCATCCTCAAAGCTCTCGATGACATGATGATACTGATAAAGCGCTGTCACACTTACAGTTTCAGCCATTGAATACTCCGAGTCCAGCTTCTTGGCCAAGCCATAGTCTCCCAGCTTGATCAGGTTGGTTTTGGTGAGGAAGATGTTCAGAGTTTTGATGTCCCTACAAAGCAAACACACAACACCTTGAGCTCCTGCGCCGCTTTATTCGTAATCAGACGTTGAGAAAGCAGAGGTCATGTGGTTCTGTCTTTACCTGTGCAGGACGCCGGCTTTATGGATGTGAGCCACGGCAGCAGCGATCTGATATAAGTACCACACCACCATCTGTGAGCGACAGAGCAGGGATAAAATAACTTCCTTTTTTAAAGGCTAAAACCAGAGAGCACTATTTTAACGATCTAAGCACAAGGTCTAAAGCGCAGATTCACTCAGAGAGTTTTTAAATACATTTTTGCCATTTTAACAACAGGAAAACAGTCTTAAAAGTGTTGTCCCTTTCCTCTTAATGAATAATGGGTGTGTTTTGGGGCATGACGTGCAATAAACCACTCAGACTCTCATCATCTCCTCACTTTATGAGCGAGTTGTGCTTGCGCCACGGCCGATTCACTATTTAATCCATCCATTATAATATTATAGCCTACACAATAATATTATTTTAAACTGTAATCTTTTTTAATTGGTAGTATTCAGCATTTATAAATAAAGAAATAAAAACGGCACCATTACCTTTAGACCAGGTTTAAGTCGGTCTGAGATGCAAGAACAGTCCACTCTTTAGGTTTGTTCATTAGCACTCACTAACATGAACGTCTCTAGTTTAAAAACTGTAACTATGACAAACAGAAAATGAATGTTTGAGGTTGAGCTCCGTTTTGAAGCATAAACCCAATAAAAATGGTGCGTGCTTCAGGTCTTCCAACATTTCTCTATGCAGCTGAAACCTACAGATGTCCGAGACTAATTTCCCCCGCTCAATAAAACTGTGTTGTACGAGGCCAGTGTGAGACGCAGTTCTCCTGAACTCACCTCCTCCTTGAAGAGCACTCCCTTCTGCTGGTTGATCTTGTCGTAGAGGTTTCCACCTGCACAAACACATCCAGACTACTGTTCAAACACACGGCACAAAAAACATGGAGACACTACATGTGTGTGTGTGTGTGTGTGTGTGGCGGGGGTACCGTTGCAGTACTCCAGCTCGATCAGCAGGGTGTTCTTGTCCATGAAGTGGTTAAAGTACGCGATGATGTTGTTGTGCTGCAGGATGGACAGAATGCTGATCTCGTTCATCACATCTCTGCGCTTCTTATCCGACAGACAGTTCAGATCGATCTCCTTCCACACCACCAGAGAGTTATCCTGCACAGAATCCATCAAAACCAGCTCCATCAGCTAAACCTGTGCATGCCTTTAAGATGACGTCGCATGAAACAGTCGTGAGAATAGCATTAAGAGTTTAGAAGAGCTATGACTGTTTCAGAAACTGAGCCAAAGCCATTGAGGGCAGCACGTGTGGGGTTTTTTTTGTATAGGTTTATGAAATGTGAAATGATTAATATTGTGCATGTGCAGAAATGTTTACGTTTATATGTTTTCACCATGAAAAAACTATTTAACATATATATTTAACTATTTAACATATTATATATTTAACAATAAAACTTTCCCCTTGAATCTTAAAAAAAGCAACAACTGAATTTGTCTGAAATAAAACTGTAACGATCAGCTGGATGTGCCAGCCCCGCTCACTCCAGCACCCAGCTAACTGTGTTTGTTTTGTGTCTGTTTTCATTCATGGACTCTTGTCACCGCCCATCTCATCTGTTGTCACAGTTCCCAATTGATGTCTCCGCCCCTCTTGTATGTTGCCATAGGCACTTATGTCTAGTCTCCTCCCACTGACCTAGTTCTTTGTGTATAAAACCCAGATGTGTTTGTATGTCATTAGCACTGTCTTATTGTCGTAAGTTTATTCGTGTATATCTCTGTTGTTCAAGCTACTGTTGCCTGTTTTTGACCACCGCTTCGCTGGTACTCTCTGGATTGTGTTTGTTGTTACCGAACCTCGCCTGGACACTGATCACTCTTAAGGGGTCGCACACCGGACGAGAAGCGTAGCCTGTATGCTCCTGATCGACCCTGCTTGTCTCACTCTGTGATTTCAATAAACAACCTGCACTTGAATCCGAACGTCTCTCGCCTCATCCGTGACAACTATTATTTTTAATTGGTCTTTGTCCGCTTTAAGTAACATGAGACTTATTATAACTATAAAAAATATAATCCATTGTGACTTAAGTAGATGAAACATGTTCATTGAGCAACACATCAAGTAAATATTAATATTAACACAATAAATCAGTTCTAATGAAGAATCATGACATGACACAACCTTTTTTAAGTATTTTTGATGCATTATGCTTTCATTATAGTACTTTAAGAATACTCTTATTGTGACATTCTGTCCCTGTCTGTCCTGTCTCCCCTGTGTCTTTGTGCATTTTGGTTTAGTCCTGTCTGTTTGGTTCCTTCCTCATCAGTTTGATTGTTTCACCTGTTTTTGTCACCTGCCCTCACTTTTTGCCGCCTTTGATTTGTATGTGTTTAAATACCCATGTCTTTTCTTTGTAATTCAGGTCTTGTTAATGTCAGTCAGTGTGTCTCCTCGTGTGTGTTTGATTTGTTGCTGCCCCGTCAGCTGTTTCTTTTGCTTTTGTTTCTTTATTATTAAATACTTTTGAATTATAGTCCATCGTGTTCTCTGTTCCTTGGCTCTGCTGGGAGGCTTGCCGTACGCACACACGGCGAGCCTGTTTGTGACAAATAGGTAACACTTTAGAATAGGTACCATTTGTTAACCAAGTAACTTTGTAACTACATGTCAACTAATACTCATTAATTTGCTACTACATGTCTACTAACTCAGGGTTAGTAGAATAAGTTGACACATACTTGCATAGTTTCTCATACCCAGTATGTTGTATGATCTGGACCCATTAAAATAAATTGTTATAAGTTAAGCAGACCGTCTACTAATACGCTAATGACTGCTAGTTGACCTGTAGTTACTTACCGCTAGTAGAATGTCAAAAGAGGGCTATATGAATAAAGTGCAACTTTCTTCTTTCTATAGAATGGCTGGAAAGTGCAAGGAGAGCTTGACCAATGGTGACCTGTGCTCAGAAACTGATGCTGACTCCACCAGTCGCCGACTCTCCTTCCTGAAGATTGTGAGCAAGGGCAAGATGAAGAGGGAGTCCATGCAGGACCACTCATCTCAGGGGCCTGAGGAGGAGCCGGTGGAGGAGGTGCCTGAGGTCAAACCCAGGGAGCCACTTTCAGGTAATCAGACAACTCAGTATTGTTGTTGAGATGTATAAAAATAAGTAAACACACATTGGCAGTTTAGATATTAATACTATTGTGTTGTGTTTAGTACTTCTAGAAATTATACAAGCAGTCTTGTAGACTTTGATAGCTTTAAACATGGAATTATTTGCAAATTATTTCAACTGTGAATGTACGTTCTCTAATGCTTGTTCCTCAACTTTTGACCACAGCTGTACTGCACCTGAGCTTGATTGTTTAACTTGTCCTGCATGGGCATGGTACATGCATGGCAGGAATTTGTGCATAATTGCATGCTCAGGTTTCAGGCTTTTTACTTCAAGACAAGGAAAGATAAGGTTCAAAACCAGCAACAACTTGCAGGCTCTGATGGGTAGAGAATATTGGCATGAAGTATGATTGTGAATGACGAAATGGAGAACATCATGTTAGCAATGCCTAGCGTCACGGACAGTTTGTTGTTTTGCAAACAAGTGTCAGCGGTTGCTTGTGCATTTGTTAAACAGTCAACAGAGTTCATTGTGCGCTCAACCTAGCAGAATTTAGATTCAGCCCTGCTCTTGCGTAATTGCTCTAACATAATTGCACAATAATTTGAGCGAGACTCTGGTTAACAGGTTCATGTGTGTTTGATTAGAGTTGGAACTAAATTTTGCAAAAAGATTGATTGATAATCGTGGAACATACCTATCAGAGCTGCACGCATTTTAGCGGATTTTCAAGACTGTTCTGCTGTTTTCAATATATGGGCCATAGGGGTCTATCAGATTTAAGCCACCAACCTCCATGTCTAAATGATAAAGAGGAATCTGAGCAAAGAGGAACTGAATGTGCCCCACAGTCTCATGTTTGGTCATACTTTGTTTCAGTAGGGGGGGGATAGGGTTAGTGATTCTTGCTGCTTTGCATGTCCCAGCTGACACAGCAAAAAATCACTTTTAATTTGTGTATTTAGCCACATTATGTTCACATTCTGGTGACCTCCCTCAGCAGTAACTCTCAGCTGTAGAGACCACCAGACGGTTTATGATTATGTAGTTTGGATGAAGAGCATTTTGTTCACACATTGATCAGATGTGTCGTTTTCTTAGTTTTTTTGTGGTTTCTTTAGTGTTCTAGAAAAATTCCTGTGTATGAGATGAAAAAATAAGTCTACTTCCCATTTATTTTGCAGACTTAAGTGTTGAGAAAGTGTTGCTCCATCCACCCAGCTGTTCTCAAGTGGTCCCACATTCCTGAGTGAACGATAATCAAATCTTTAATTATTTAATTCACAGAGAGCCTTTTTTAAAGAATGTTATCAAACATCTATACAGCGATGCATACAAATATATATGTAGCATTGGAAGAATCAAGCGAGGAAGTAATGCTTCAAATAATTTGTAAGGGCATGCACTGCACATGAATGAATGAATAAATGAATGACACATTTATATGCACATATGCACATGCAAGAAGATCCAAAAAATGGAGCAAAGAACAGGACGTGAATGCTATTCATGGAAGGTGTTTCAACTGTCAGTTTTCAGCTTCTGTTAAAGCAGATCAGATTTCACTTGAGTAGGAGTTGTCAAAACATTCTCAATGCCTTTACTTCCTGTGTCATTGTTGTACCAGTTTTAGTCTATAGCACAACTTATAACTGATGTTATTTATATAAACTCATTTTTAGGGCTTCCCCCCTAAAGCAAAAGAGGCTTGGTCGACCAAAATTTCATTCGTCGCTTAGTCACAGAAAAATGTAAAAAAATACAAAGTCATGCAGTTTGTGATGGACAGAATAGCTAGTTTTTTATCCAAAATGAATAGTTTTTTACTGACACATTCATAATTATTATTCTGCCTGTGTGCTGTGGCAAGCTAGAACATGTCTTTATAAGGCGACAGTTAGGGACAATTAATGGCTCATTATAATGATTTAAATGGTTTATTAATAAACATGTGATAAGTCGACTGATGCTTAAAATAAATGACTTTTAGTTGACCAGAAAAATCCTTACTCAAGAGCAGCCCTGCTGATTTTAAAGGAGCCATACAAACCCAATTTTCCAATAGCTTATATGATTCTTTAGGGTCTTAATGGGAAGTTTGTGATTATATTTTTAAAATTTCTCAAAGACAGTGTAAAAAACGCTCACTTTACCCTGTCAAACAGCTCTTTAGAAATCACTCTGTTCTGTGTACTTCCCCTTTAAATCTTCACAAGCTCCTCTGACCCCACCCCTCTTTTCCAAAGCGCTCTCAGAGGATCTTTATTAAGCCGTATTCATAGTGAAACTTGCTAATTAGCACATTATTAGGAAAGGGATTTGCAAATATTCATTGAAAGACATTATACTGACTGCTTCTGTAGGTGAGACCGGATCATGAATGATTCGTGCAAACGTAAACGCATTTTGGTTGATCAAGGGGGGCGTTTTCCTTCAGAACCAAACGTACCGTTAATCCTCTGCGTCTTCAGTCACTCAGATGTCGGGAGTAAATGAACACCTCAAAAAACTGTAAAAAACACCTCAATCTCTCAGGAGTCTTGCTTGTCTCTGCGTTTCGGTCTGATGACGGCTCACTCAGGGCGGGTCTAAGGTAAGACACCAGTTCAGTCTGTGGGCGTTTCTCAATGTCAGAATTTCGAGGATGCTACGTCATCGACATCCGTCGAAGAACTGTTCCAATGTCGAGGATCCTCGGAATTTCATTCTCGGAGTCCTTTGTTCGAAAAATATCCCATACACAGGAAAGGATGCATAAGTGTAGCCTTCGCGCTCTTAAATCACCCACAATCCTATGCGTGCAGCTTTGCTATCTAGCTCAAAAATTCAAAATGTCAAACATTAGCAGAGTCGGAGCGCGGAGCGGACATTTTCACTGACGTAATGACGCAGTAACGTGCACTTGCTAGCCTGTTCCATTTACATGTTCTCCGAATGCTTAAGAGGAGCCTCGTCTAACCACTGAAGGAAGTGACTTGGAAGGATCAATCCTGCCAAGGAAGTATCTTTGACATTGAGAAACACCCCCCGGGTGACACGCTGCTGTCAATCAACTATTATGGGAGTGGCCTCTGTCGGTGTGACAGGCATTTGAGAATGGCTTGATTTCAGAAGCGGTAACTTATTTTTATTAAATTAAAAGAAAACTACTGGTGGATCTTTATCATTGTAAGGTGGTTGTGTACACACACTCCCAAAACACATTTCAGTCCAAACAGCTTGTAAAAGTGCATGTAGCACCGGATGACCCATTTAATACCAAATAAATGTTTTTTTAACAACAATACCGTCCTTTCCATGCTTTCGCAGCAATATGAAAAGTTGTTCCTGGAACACAAAGCATGTTGCAACTAATCCTCATTTGATACATTACTGTGAGTTCAGAGAGCAAGGTCTACATTGCGTTCAGATGGCTGGTATCTCTCAGTGATGAAAGCATTTAGTTGTCTCTGGGATTGGCAGAGTGTTCAATGACATGACTGAATTGATAAAGAAGCCATATAGAAGGGCGTTTACCCCTCATACTAGTGAATGATTTCCAGACTTCGCCAAATTACAAGCCGCAAGCTCCAACCATAAGCCATAACTACAGCTGTCATGGCCGCCATGGAATCAGTATCTGAGAAGAATGTTTGCAATCAATGCGTTCCCGTTTATGATAGCAGATATTCCTTCATGCCAACTGGCAGAGTCACTTGCGAAAGGAATATCCAACACTTCCACCTTATCCAGCTATTGTCCAACATTTGGCAGGAAGATTTGTTCATGCATGTTAAATAAACTAACAAGCATTAAGGGCAGGGTAGCACTTAGCTAAAGGTGGAGTTCGCCTTTTCCAAATGGTCCAATTTGCACTGTTGATGTTGGCCTTTTCTAAATAAATTAAGAAGGGAGTGGGACCGTTCTGTCCTAAGAGGGGCTCATGTCATCACTTTGCATCCTGACCTAAAGGTCTCCAGTGGCAGGCGAGGCCAGTTGTCACTGGGAAGCCTGGGCCTGGTCACTGAAAGTAAATTTTAGCATGTGGAATGCCTTCAGGACGGGCTCGACCCATCTGCGCCGCTAAGGAAGGAAATACAATCGTCCTCCAC
This sequence comes from Enteromius viviparus, assembly GCA_032353835.1. NCBI lineage: Eukaryota > Metazoa > Chordata > Actinopteri > Cypriniformes > Cyprinidae > Enteromius > Enteromius viviparus. The sequence goes on from JAUCNO010000191.1 coordinate 8,249,889, forward strand.
TTATTAAAATATTTTACTTCTGGGGAAAATATGTCTACTCTGCACATACTGAGCATTAAACAGGGGAAGTGAATGAATGAGGACGGGAGTTTCTGTGGGCTGCTTTTCCTCCAAATACTTCGCTTTCTCCTGCTCCGACTTGACAGGAGGGTGATTTTGACTCAGAAACACAGAGGGTTCATGGAAAATGGTCCTGAACCTGTGGCATGACAAAAAACAGATCGTATTCCATTGCATTCCTAGAATCCAGGCTAATCTTTTCCTTGTAACGGCTGATTGGTCCTGCTGAGAGGTGTTGGTTGTGCAGGTGTGTTGGCGCTATGTTAGTGGATATCTTGCTTAGTCAGATCTTTTCGAGCAAGTTGCTTGTCAGCCCCCACCCATTTAAATTCTAAGCCAAAAGCAAACAGTGTTATGTCCTCTTGGAAGTCGTGGTGAGGGTATATGTGTAGCATATGTGCTATACGTGCCCTTAAAAGGCAACACTTCAGTCCCTGTGGTTTTCATTAAGGAAGGGTGGTGACATGTCCATGCTTAAGTCAAGCAAGCTACACACCATGAATTTAGTGCGTGAGACTTCGTGGAAACAAAGAGCTAGTGTTGTCCTCTGCACAGTTCAGTGCAGTTACTGGCAAAGCTACGCATTTTAATGATTGTGGGATAAAACCATTTGAACGAAATGGCTTTTAGCATCTGGTTTATTGCTTTTGCAATATTAAAGTTTATCATTCTACATGCATATATATATATATATATATATATATATATATATATATATATACAAAAGTTTGGAAACACCCCTGACAAAGTGTGGTTTTGGTGATGATTTCAGCATAAATTCTTATCAGTTTTGGTGCAAATACTGTACATTAAAGTAACTAAACATTATCATTGAAGACCAGCAGTAATATAATAATAATATAATTAGTTTCATTTTGATTACATAATAGAGGCAATATGCACGTCAAAGTTGAGCTACTATGGAAGAAACTGGACTGTGATGTCCGTAAGAAGTGTCCGCAACCAGTGTGAATAGTCTTTTCAATGTTTGAATAAACTGACAGCTCAGATGCCCAGATCATGCAAAGCTGTAATAGCTGCTAATGGCGGATGTTTTGATGAATGTATAAACTATTTATGTACCCTTATCACTGCAAAATGATCACAAATTAAAAAGGATTCATCCCAATATTGTCCAAAACCACACTTTTTTAGGGTGTTTCCAAGCTTTTGGCTTGGTCTCCTATTCTGCCATGGCTTCCAGCTGTCTGTTATTAGGTCCTTTGTTACCACTTGTATTTATACCTGTTTAAGTTTTCCTTTGTCCGTGAATAATGTTGTAACATTATGTTGTAAATAATGTTGTCCTACGTGGGTTAAAGTATTAAAAGAAAGCCTTTTTGTTTATCCCTTGTTCGACTCTGCTGATTCCTACAGCCACCAGACGTAACAGCCGCTAGTATTTTCACCAACAAAAAATCTTTTAAGATGGTTATTTCTATCTTTTGCGGTAACTTGTCAGTCTGAAATATTAGTTTACATTTCCAAACATTATTTTTGTCATTAATTGTAATAATGCAGTAAGATTATTGTCTGACAACAGCCAGTGCTTCTGATCTGATCATCATCTGGTTTGTCTGGAATCACATGAAGTAACAGAACAAACTGAGACAGACTCAATCCAGAAGAACTGTGGGAACGTCTCCAAGATGATCCAATAAATATTTGGTAATATAGCTTTTGGTAAAACAGCTTCTGATCCAAGGTATACCTGCCCATAGTTTTTCAGGTAGCTTTCCAGGTAGGTTTTTAAAGCATCTTGGAGATGCAGCATTTATTTGAAATAGAAACATTTCTTAGAAACAAGTCACCCTGAATCCAAACTTCTGAATGGCATGTAAGTTGCAATACACAAGTATTTATAAGCATATATAATTGAACACACACACAAACTGGTTTGACAGTTATAAAGTTTTAAAAGGTTTTACAATTCGAGGGATTTATGAGCCGTACAAACAGATAGTTTAGACAAACAGTTCATTACCCAGAATCCAAGTCCCTGTTAAATAACTTTGAACTGCCATTCAGTAAACTCCAATTCCCGTTATTTCAAGTTCCTTCGGAGCATGGCCAGTATTTTTCAAATTCTCATTCATCAGTTAAAAGCGAGCTAATTTGTTAATTCTCCCTCTCAGGCTGATGTTTACAGGGGTTGATCTTTTCTCCCTTCATATTTGAAGGTCAGCATTCGGGTCTCACAGTCATTGAGATGATAAGGTGACGTTGTTCTTGAGAAATTTTCACGTGGATGAGTTGCAGAGGAAGTGAATTTTTAACAAGGCAGCACATTTATTTTTCCACCTTGTTCCCTGTCTGTGTTGGTGATAACCCTGGCGGTATTGTATTATATATTTAGATCTCCTTCCGATAGACTGGCACACTCGAGCTGTTTTTATGCGAGGCGCTTGAGAAGGGTGTGGGGGTCTGTCGTGGCATTACAGGACAGTCTATCCTCGATAGGGATAGGGACAGATGAGTCAGGCGCCAACCGAACACCCACGCTTCCTTCCCTCTAAGAACAGGTCAGGATGTCACAGGAAATAAACGGGCAACAAGAAGTAAACAGAAGAGAAGAAGTGCATAACGTGTATTATTTATTTAAATGATATACATTAGAATAATTAAGAGATTTAAATATTTTTTGAAAGAAAGCTGTTTTTTATTGTGAAAAAAATTTATATATATAATATAAATATTGCAGTAATTTTTCGCAAAATATGTATTTTTTTTAACACATGCTTAATTATTCAAAAATTTTTGCTTACCACCAGTGTACATACAGCATATATTACACTGATGTAATATGTATGTAATTAATGATTGAATACTTGAAGCTTGTCAAAATCGATCACTAGTAGTCAGACCAATTTGTTAGCCCAAGTAAATGTGGAAATGATGAAGGATGGGTGTGAGCACTGACCTCAATGAGAGCCTGTCTGCTTCATCAAAGATTTCTTTGGAATGTCAAAAAGTGCTGCTACATGTAAGAAACACAAGTGAGGTCATTATAAACTATAGCCAGCAGAGTGCATTGGCAGTCCTTTTGACCATCTGGAAGATATATTACATTTATGTTTTAGTCTTTAATGGCATGAAATCTACTAATGGGGGAATTCTGAAAAATGGCCTAAATAATGTTCCCATATTCCATCTTCTCCAGTGGTTCTCAGACCCACAACTATATCCGACTGATCCATGGTTTTCAAGTTCCTACAATTAAATGGACAATGTTGTTTGTATTTTAATAACCCAGTAAAATATTTTAGAGCTTGGCATATATGCATTATAAAAATTGTCTTTTGGGTTGATTTTCAGTTGTTTAGGCTTATTTTAATGGTAGTTTGCCAATGTGACTCCTTGGTTAAAACTATTGCTTTAGAAATAATTAATTTACATATATTGAATAATAAAGGTGCAAGTTCAGACTTTTTTTTTCTCTTTTAGTTTATGGTCCACAAAAAGGAATATCATTGTCATTGCTGATTTGTGCATGGTAAAAAGCAATCCCAGATGATATTTTGAAGTGGCGTTTCTCTAGAGATTCTGTGAATCAGTATCCCTGTACGACATCCCTGACCAAAGTGATAAGCCGCGTGCTGCATTTTAAGTGAAACTTTATGATGAGAACATTTCCAGAACGTCTTTGGATATCAAAGCCTAAATGGAAATCAGTGTTGTTCATCCAACATATTGTCTGAAGTAAATCCTCCTTCATATGTCTGCTGTGTTTGTAAACCTCTTAAGTTTCCTAAAAGTAAGAGCTTTAAATGTGCTCACTTCAGTTGTATTAGTTACATAAACAAGGAATTGTTGGCCCAAACAGAATTAAGTATCATTATTTTGTCTTTATTTTCAGATCCTGCAGCTCTCAAACAAATAATTTATGGCTAGGCCTATCACGAGTGACCATCATAAATTGTGTGCTTTAGTTTTGGTTAAAAATCGAATTATGTTTTGTTTATATCACTGCATCTACATTTTATGATTCTTTTTTTTAAAAACTTGGTATATATATATATATATATATATATTAAAATACAAGTAGGCCCATATTTATACTGTAATGCTGGGAATTAATAATATTTATATAATTATTTGTAATATAATATAATAGAAAATAATGTTACAATAATAATGTTAAAGTATAATTGTGTATCATTATTTAGTCATTATTATGTGCTTTATTTGTGATTTAATACTTTTATTAGGTTTTGTTCATGTAACTAAATCTACATTTTATGTTATTAAAATAATTAATAATAAAATTCAAAAATGCCAATATGATGTACTACTGTATAATGCTGTTAATTAATAATATTTATAGAATTTTTTCACATGACTATGACATATTTCCATATAAAGGGCAACTATGTTAGTGTACTTCATAACTGTGTTTTTATATTCTTTATTCTAATTTCAATTGAAGGTTGATATTTAACAAATTACTGTTCCATGGAAATATATCAGTATACGGTTTGTAGCAACATGTTGGTGACTAAACAATGAAAGAATGAAGTATTTAGTCTCTGCTGTGTGACTAATGCGTAAACTCTTTATCTCTGTTTGGTCAGTACTGGAGATCCTTCAGTTGGTGACGAAAAGAGATTTGTTTTTGGCCGACACTCACATTCTGGAGCTGGAGCAGGAGTGTAGGGAGGCCGAATCCCCGTCGGCAGGGGGCCCTGATGATTTCAGCAGCCCCAGCAGCAAAGACAGCAGTCGGCGCAAAGCCAAAGACGTGGAGCTGCTGTACGAGGCCCTGCAGAAGGAGCTGTGGGATGTGGTGAGGGAGTCTCTGCGTAGCTCCACTGCGGGACCCAACCTGGGCCTGGTGGTGCAGGTGCTTCAGCAGGAGGAGCAAGCCGATCGGGACTGGTCCCAGAGTGAAGGAGCCGCTCCAGGAGGCCCGCGCCCGAGAGAGTTCAGGAAACGCTGGAGGGAGGCGGTGGTGGAGCTGGCAGATGCAAACTTACCCCAGTATGCAGAAATACAGGCGGGAGAGCTCGCGGCTTACCTGGATAAGCTAAGAGTGCGTATGGTGGAGGACCTCGGAGCGGCTCGGCGTAACGTGGTGTCTTTATATCCTGTGGAATATGACTCCTTCCAAGTGTACACACAGAGCTATCATCAGGCTGTTACCCGTCGTCTCCAGGCTATCACTAATGGAGATCTGCAGATCACTGATATTTACTCTTTGCTAGACTGGCTCTACAACATTTACAATAGGTAAACAACAGCAGTTCTAACGAGGGACGTTCACACAGAACAATGTGATTTCAAACCTGTATGAGAGAATTATCTCATCAAAGAAACCAAACAATGACAACGGGTTAGAGATTTTTTGTTGTTTTTGCATAGGGTCATATACAATTGGATAAATAAATGCTAAATTACAGATACAGTTTGCAAATGATAAAAAATTAAGATAAATTGAGTAAATTCAAATTAAAATGAGTCAATCATTTGCTACAACCTCAACCAACAATACGCATTCAGAAGGCTTTGAATTTATTAATTTTATGGTATTTTGTTTTAAAGCTTTATAGGCTTAATGCCCATTTACTTTTGCTGTATGCGAGGAAAAACAGCCAATATATTATTAAAAAGTGTATGTGAGATGAAGTTAGAATTAGGGCTGGGCGATATATATCAAACGATATATTATGCGCATCTCGGCGGTAAATTCGGTTCTTTGATTAGCGCTAAATCTTCGTCAGCTGTTTATGAACAGAGCCGTAGATCACTGAGAAGCTGCGCCATTGAATCACCCGCGAAACTAACGCGCAACTTCTTCAGTGATCTACGGCTCTGTTCATAAACTGGCGCTGCATTTAAAAACAGCTGACGAAGATTTAGCGCTAATCAAAAAACCGGCTTTACTGATAAGATGCGCATAATATATCGTACGATACATATCGCCCAGCCCTAGTTAGAATGTGTGAGCAGATTTTAACAGACATACGTGGGTTTTTTTCCATTTTGAGGAAAAGTTTAGGATCTTATTTTTTTTATTAATACTTTCATAAGCATGCATTAAAATTATGGAAATCAACAGTGAAGACATTTCACTATAAGATTTATATTTCAAATAAGTGATGTTCTTTTAAAATCTAAGAATCCTGAAAAAAAATTGAAATGATAGTTTTCAAACAAATATTCAGTAGCTGTTAATAGTTGATAATAGTGAGAAATTATTCTTGAGCAACAAATCAGCATATTAAAATAATTTCTGAAAGACTGGAATAACAGCAGCTGAAAGTGAAGGCATAAATACAATTTTTAAATGTATTTTAAATTTAAAAATTTATTTTTAGTGCAGCCTTCGTGAGTGTAAGCGATGACTCTTTTTTTTTTTATAATACTACCAACCCCCAAATTTGAAATGATAAAGTTAAAGTTAATCCAGTGGCGATGTCCATGTTTTGTTGTTTTTGTTGTTAAGTATTACTAGCTGTATCGTCAAGCCACATACAGCAACAGCAAACCTAAAACAGACTGTTATAAATAGCTCCTGGTTGATATGAGAGGTGAAAGCCACTCTTGTACCTTCCCATTCCTGTTCCTTCATAATTCAATGTTTCCTTATGAGTGAAGTCCAGACTCAGTTTGTGATTTGCTCTTCCTGTTGTTGCTGCAGAGATGTCCTTGGAACAGTCACCATAACAACACCCATTAACCTCTCGCAGCTCGGCCCACTGCTGCCAGCGGAGACGGTGGAAAAACTGGAGCTGGACTGCCTCAACTCAGTCAGGGTGAGAACGCAAATTCCCGGTCTTCATCCCCAAGTATCTTCTAGCATTTTCTGTGGATCTTGAACAACGGCACATCCTGTCCACTCAAAGAGATGGCTGGTCATTGCAACCTGCACGGTCAATTAGAGTCCGGCATTTCAGGGTCAACGCGCGGTTTTCCTGTCTACAATGAGCACTACACAATAGGCGTCAGTTTGACAACATATTTTTCCCCTTCGCTCATTAAGCAACATCAATGTGTGTTTTTTTAAATAATCCTTTAAGCCCATTTTGAAAATAGTGACATTAGTCTAATACTTGATGTCATGGATGAGCTAACGGACCGCTTGTTTCCTTATGGATGCTGTTGTTTCGTTCATACCCAATACAGGCCCCAATATGGCCGCCCTCTCTCACAGCAAGGTCGCTTTTAATGAGTGTGTTGACGTTTTGTGTTTTCCAGGGCAAAGTGACCAATGAGCTGTCTCAGGTATTGGAGGAGGAGGAGAAGAGATGGCTGGACTCCCTGAACCTCGAGGAGTATCAGTTACCTCTGGCTCGAACTGTTATTCAGGTCAGCGCAGGGACCATTTATGCTCATTTATATAAAATAGGAGATTATGCTTGACATATGGCGTCAGAGCATGTGATATCACATGTTACTTTAATATATCTTCTCAGTATTGATTTTGTGTTGAATGGCCCACTGTTTCCGGCAATATTTGCAGTAGGTTTAGTCAATGGGTCTGTTGTTAGAACAAAATGTAAGACATGTCGAATGGCATCCTTGCACCTCCGTGTAACAAGAAAATCGTCTCCTAGCTGGAACCAAAATAAACAAACATTTCCCATTGTGAGCATGTTTCCATTACAGCTCATTGTTTTTGTAGGCTCTGCACTGCACCCTAGTGGCCATGAATGATAGGAAGCAAATTCGAAAATAGGCAGTTAGTTTGATGGATGTAGCAGCATTGATCGAAATGTTTTCAGACCAAATTAAAGGATTTTGTAACAGATTTTATTTAACTTAGTGCTTGCTGGTGTTGTGTATATTACATATTTCTTATTGATTATAGAGGCTGCAAGAAGACCTTGAAAGATCTGCAGCCGTAAACAGAGATTTGGGTTCACGAGTTGCTCAGTGCAGTCTCAATGGACTGGCAGATTTCCTGTACAGGTGGGAAAGTAAAACGTACAAATGTTTAAAGTGAGAATTTAATACTTTTATTCAGCAAGGATGCATTGAATTGATCAAAAGTAACGCTAAATACTTTTACAATGTTAAAAAAAATTGCTTTTATTCCAAATACATATTGAACTTTGTATTCAAAATATAAGATTACATCAAATATTTAGCAGCACAACTGTTTTCGACATTGATAATAGAACATTTCTTAAGAAGCAAATCAATATATTATTAAAATGATTTCTGAAGGATCATGTGACACTGAGTAATGATGCTGAAAATTCAGCTTTACGTCAAAGAATTAAATAACATTTCAAATGTACTCTAATAGAGTTTGTCATCACTTGTGAAATACAAATATATTACATGTTTTTAAAATACACCTATTTCAAGTATTTTACAAATACATTTATGTATTTAATAAAATATCGTACAGATGTACTTTTGGTATACTAAACTGTTATACTTAAAATGTAGTATTTAATGCACTTTAATTGTGCAGAAGTAGTGTGAAGTCCAACTAAAAACTGAAGAAGTACAGAAATAATTCAGATTGCTCTAAAATAAAACTATTGCAAATACACTTTATATATCACTTTATATATCTTTATATATCTTTTATTTTACAGAATAATCTTTTACATTTTTCAAAGATTATACACTCTCAGAAATAAAAGTACAAAAGCTGTCACTTGGACGGGACTTTTTCAAACGGTACACTTGTGTACCTATTAGGTCCAAATATATATACACTTTAAGTTACCAAAATGGACCATTTAGGTGCACACATGTATCTTTTGAAAAGGTACCGCCCCAGTGACAGCTTTTGTACCTTCATTTCTAAGAGTGTACAATCCTCATTAATAGTAACATTAAAACCCATTTTAAGCTTAATATTAAATTATGTTGGTTTTTTTTCATCAGTAAGTG
>JAUCNO010000191.1:8258895-8269565 GCA_032353835.1 Enteromius viviparus
AGGTATGATAGATAAATAGAAAATCGCTTAGCTGCACAGATTATTATTTTTCCTCCAAATTCGTGTGCCGCCCCCCACGTGACGAGAAAAAATGCCACTCAGGGCGGCCGCCCTGTCTGCCCGTGCCAAAAACCGCCACTGGTTAACATACTCTGAGTTTTCACTTAACCTCCTTTCTGAAACTGGCCCCTGATCTTAGCATCACTCAGATGCAGAAGAATTAGGAGGCATAAAGAGATTACATTTCAAATAATGGTCTAAACTGCATAAAACTGTGGCAACTTCTGCAAAACTGGATAATTAAAATACTTTTAAAAGATTGAAAGTTAATATTGACAAATAAATAAATATATAAATGCATGTTGTTGTAAAGCATCTACTATGCAAGGTTTTTTGCAAGCTGTTTTCATTACTTCCTAAATTTACTCCTACTATAATATAGAAGTTAGGCATAAAGATGAACCAAATCTTTGCTTTTTCCTTATGTTGCCAGCATCCTTTAATAGTAATACATCTAAATTAAACCTAATCCACACTCTGCCACATGCATTTGGTTGTTAAAATATATGTATCAAGTCATAAATTAATATCCACACAACTTGTCTACCCTGCTTTGCGGTGCAATACATCTTCTTAGGACATGATTTAGTTACATAAGCAAATTGACAGGTAATCCATCGTGGTTTGTCCTTGTTGTCACCTTTAGGGTCATGTTTGATTGTTGGAGAGCAAATGGACATTCTCACAGTTACAAAGCAAAGGAAATGGGAAACCAGCAGGTATCTGTCAATATGAATTATCTTTAGCATACATGACAACCTGTTTAAGCCACTGTATGTGGGTGTGCTTCACAAGGGAAATACTATAATGGGGTCATAAATTATTGTAAACAAGAATGCTGTTCAAGAACACTTGACCTTCCAAAACATTTTATGCACTTGGTTGGTTAAAACACCAATTGGGGCATAAAGGCATTTAGATGACTGGTTTGAACTATATGCATAATAACCCTTTTGGCAATTATTTTAATCCTCTCTTATTCGTATTCTCTGCGTGTTCATTTGACAAATTGGACCCTGCATTTCATCTAACAAAAATAGACTTTCTCACTTGGGTATTCACTTTGGATGGCATTTTTTTCCAAAGTATGTTAAAAAAAATTATTATGAAGCAGCTTAGGAGTACACAAGTCAAATTCTAACACTATGAGATTTTAAATAGATTACCTTTAATTATCCCTTATTATTTTGGAAAGAAAAAAATCACGATGTAGACCTACAGTAGATCATTCATCTTGCTTTAGGTTAGGGGGCCTTATATAGGGAGTTATATAATTAATTCACATGAGAGACATATAATACCAAGATGCTTGCACAGATATTCAATTCAATTCAATTAAAATTTATTTGTATAGCGCTTTTCATGATACATATCATTGCAAAGCAGCTTTACACCAAAGTAAAGTGTACAGTAAATATAGTTGTAGTTTGTACATGTACAGATGTGAGATAAAGATCAATTTAACAATCAAACAGACAAGGAACATTCGAAGAGTTCGAACAGATTTCAACTATACTTGCAGTATTATGAAATAAATTTGTTTTAAATATATTCCCTTTTTAAATAATTATAACACATGCATGACTAACCCTTTTTAATGTCCTAAATGCTTAAAAATTGCTTGTTTATTAGATGAATACATACACAGAAATGTGTCATGTAAACTACATGCAGTCCTTAAATGTGTTGTTTCTGCTGCAGTTTTCAGAGAAAGGTGGAGATGTTTCATGAGATGCTCGTAAACAACAGTGAGGTAAACGAAGAAGGTTACATCGCTAAAACCATCGCTCTTGTCAACTGCTGTCCAACGTTCAGGTAGGCTTTCTCAAAATCCTTTCTACAAGGTTTGTTTTTTATGCATTTAGCGTTTTTATATTCGAAACTACTGTGTTTAGGAGCTTTGTGGAGCGTTGCGGCCAGTGTGACCCCTCAACCAGCGAGGACTCGATTCGTAGAGCCAACACAGCTCTGGACAGGATAGTCAACTTGAGTGTGCGAGTGCTAAATGACAGACTTTTTGAAAATATCAGGGTGAGGCTGCCACAGATCACCCCACACTTCCTCAAACAGACATGCACGCACATATATTTCAAAACCTTATGTCCGTCATGCGTCTCTGTCCAAGAATATAAAGAATATCTTATCAGCATTTCCCCAATGGGCTGTTCTCAAGGATGTTGTTTTGCACAGCTACTCTGGCTCCGAGACACTAAAATAGCAGCACTATGTGAAAAACACTAGTGAATTGGATGTTTTTGGCCTGATGCCGAACGGTATTCAGTGTTTACTGTACAGATTGGCATTACCAGCTCTCATGGGCCGCATAGTTTCACTGCATCCTTTTTTACCAAGAAGGGGCTCGAACGGGAAGTTAGCCGCACTCTCTTGACTCTAAATATGAAAGCCCTTGCATCCTGGTGAAGGCAAATATAGTACATTCCAGTAGGTACTGTGTATGTCATTTCTAATCAAGATGGTTGTGTCTCTTTTCACGTAGCCCTTGTTTGATAAGCTGATTAAACGAAAATGGCTGAGCAACACTGAGCCTTTTGAGCAAATCGAGGGGCTCATAAAAGAGCACTTCAAGAAGTTTCGCAGGATGGACAATCCACCTTATGAGGTAAACTAAGATGTCAATAACATTAATCTGCATATTTACCATAAATGATTCTTAAGAAAGTGTTTTGTTATAGTAATTGAATTCATGTATCACAATTCCTGCTTAACTATGTATTGCTCTCTAAACCTTTACTTTTTCCATAAATAAATTTCAGCTTAAATCAGTTGTGCGTCTAATTGTCAATTTAGCAATTGATATTGTACAGTCAGCCAGTCATCATCTTAAAATTAACCACTTCAGGTTGAAATATGATTTGTCTGTTTCATGATCATGTTGGGTTTTTGTGAGATAAGCCTCATATTTACTGTTCTCCTAGGTCCTGGTGGTGGAGGTGCACCGGCGTGTGATGACTGAATATGTGCGGGCCATCATGAGGGGCAGGATCATCTGCACATCGCTTAAAATGAGGAAGAGAATGGCTGGACGCCTTCGTGATGAGGGAAAGCACCTTAAAACACTCTTCAAAGAGCTGGTGAGTCACTTATCTAGAAGATCAAAGTAAAAGGTTTTCATTTTTCCTGCTAAACTGGGGTCCGTTTCCTTTGATAAATAAATCGATAGCTTTGATAACTCTGTTGGTTATGATGGGTTAAGAACTTTTGTCAATAGTTGCCAAAGTCTGTTTTTATATTAGATTTTATTGTTTTTATATAGATTAATATTTCGGATGTAGCTTTTATTTTTATATTTTCAAATTTTGTTTTAATTTTTTGTAGTTTTGTGATGTGCTTTTGTCATTTTTGAATTCCTTTTTAGGTTTAATTTTTATTTTATTTTATTTTTCTAAAATATTTTAGTTGTTTAGCTCTTTAACATAAACCTATTTAAATTAGTTTCCAAGGCAATGTTTCTCTTTTTTATTTTATTTTAGTTAACAATAAAAATTTTAATCAAATTGTATCAAAAATGTATCAAATTATATGATATAATTGTAAGATATGCTAGAACAATTTAAAATATTCCAATTATGATTAGCAGTGTATGAACATTTTTTAAATGTTTTTTTCCTTAAATATCCAGCAATGTCAAAATTTTCCATGTTTCAATAACATTCGAGTTTTCATATTTATGAGATTAAATGGGAAACTCTAAGTTGCAATTTTACTGCGATTTTGAAAAAATTTAATTCTAAATCGTTTTAGGTAACACTTTTATGTGTCCTTGTTACACGCGTTACATGCATCTACTATAAAAATAACAATAAATTATGAATGCTGTAGATGAAGCTAACCGTAAACCAAACCCTAATACAAACCCTATCCATGTAAGTACACATAGTTCAATGATATTAATCTGTACTTAAATGTATAATTGCTTCAAATTACAAATTACTTATTAAAACAGCTGTTTTCCTGATAACTGCAAATGTAAAAAAACAATTGTATATTATAAGAAAATTAAAGTGTTTTTTACCTTGCATTCATGACAGCCTGTGGTTTGGTACTCCCAAAACCAAAATATACATTTCATTACCCATAATAAAGGCACTTTAAATTTACAATCAAATATCTATTTTTTTTTTTAAATAAGTAACGCAACTTTGTTTTCCCATTTATTCACTGACCTGTCACTGTGCTGGGAGAAAGTGAGGTGCAGAGGTTCTTCCTAAACCCTAAGTCTTATTAATTTCACTGTTGATGTGATAAAGTGCTTACAGTTGCCAAAAATAAAACTTTTGGGACTTTTGTTATTAAAAAAAACTTAATGTAAAAAAAAACCTAGTGTAATCTCATTTGATTTGTATGCGTACAGCAAATGTAAATCCTTTACTTATTAAAGCCAAAAGGTTACGTCCTGTTTTGAGCTAGATTCTAAGTACGTTTTAATCACTCAAAGACCATCTCTAGCTGACAACTTTTCAAACAAAAGAGATTAAGAATGGGCTGCTCTGGAGTGGGCATGGAGGCAGATGGCCAAACAGGGCTTTGGCTCCAAAGGGCATCTCTCTGACCCACCCAAACGCTCCTTTCCCCTGTGCAGTGTCCGCCCCTTGCTTCAGTTAAAACATCCGTTTGTCACCTCGGTGGACAACAGGATGCCATTGTTTATGGAAGAATGTCCTGGCCTGGGCCTTTGAAGTCATGACTTGCCTTTAAGGTCAAACCGAGAGTCAGGAAGAACTGCCTTGGTGTAATGGGCATACAGATATTTACCCTCAAATTGGAACAACATGTGCTCCTGTACTTAATCCTCTAAGTTTTTGTTTTTCCAGAGACGAGGATGAAAATAGCCTTTGGAGTCATTTTGGGCACTGTGATCTTTGGCTGAAGTCATTGTATACTAATGTACTTTTAAAAAAAGTAATTCTGGTCTCATAAAAATATGTATCTCTGTGCACTTTTTCACGTGCCTTACTGCACATTTCGCCGCAGTTTCAAGAGAAATATCTACTGAGTGGTGCTAAAATGCAAGTTCAATATGTAAACCCTGGCACATTTTTTTATGTAGATATAGGTATTGCGGCGGTTCAGAACTGAAATATCCATGGATTGTTGCTAAATGTTAATGCTCTATCTTGTTGGAAATATGTCCTACGCCAAATCCAACTGATATAAAAACACATTTGCTAAAGCAACCATGCCATTTCAACTTCCTTTTATTCAGAGTCAAACTGTAGTTATACGGGATTTGAACCGGAGCTCCTTGTCTCTAAAGTACATCTCTGTATTCAGTGAGTTACCTTACAAATGTCTATGAGGACACATTGATATGAAGCTGGATGTGTGTGACGCTAACGTTCATCACCTTTCAAATCTTCCTGCATATTAATATTGTTTTGAAGTCATAACATGATATTCTGCAAGTAATTGTGTGGAAATTACCCTTTATTATTCCAAACTCTGTAAATTTATGTGAAATGGAATAAAAGGTGTCAGAGTTTTACTGCCTCTAGAGTTCATTTCTTTTGGAAACTGCAGTGATATGTACTTATTGGTACGTATTTTTATGTCTAGCTAAAAAGTGCACCTAGGTATGTTTATGCCATGAGACCAGGTAGAAATAAGTCTTTAGTAGATCTGATGTTATCTTTGTTTGCCTCCATCCAGGAATCCTCCGCCTCTTGGCTCGACAGCGCTATTCCTCACTTATCAGAGATCATTCTCTTGGAAGACACTCCCTCCATCCAAATGGAAGTTGGCGTCCTGGTACGGGAATTCCCTGACATACGGTGAGTGTCTTGAGGGGCCGGGACACCTTGTAGCCCCTGATATGATCGAGGTCGATAAGCAGACAGCTCAGGTCATCTGACAAAACATGGTCATTCTGTTTGACAGCAAAAGAGGGGCTTGTAAAAGCAAACAAGACCTTTGCGGTTTCCTGATTTTTATTGTTGGTTATCCCAGATTCGCATGAAAGGTGTACAGTTGTCCAGCTCTGGGTTCTCGCAAAGACAAAGCAAAAACACAGGCATCCTGCCAGGGCCTGACCTACAGCTCCGTGGCTTAACCTAGAGAGGGCAGTTGTCTAATCAAGAGTCCTATATGGCTACAGAATCCAGAGGAAACTCTCTTTTGTGGAATGTGTGCTAAATAAAGCTCGAACCTTCAAATACATGACCTAGATGTGCTGCGGGCCCCATTGTTTAGCATTAGCAAACACCTTTGGGTTTTAAACTGATGAACGCTTGGAATCTCTCCCATCTACCGTACATATATTCACACATTTTATGATCTAGGGAAACTTTGAATCAGCAGGAACCAACTCTGGGAAAGTTAAATTAGGATTTTTTGCACCTTGTTGTTTCAGCTGTACTTATATACAGCTATACAATATAGATTACATATTCAGTACATTAAAGAATATTAAATAAAAAATTTTTTATCTTCCAATTTGAAACATTTACAGTGTATTATTAGCCTATCCTTTTATGGTTTTGCTTTTACTTGTTTATTTTATTTTATTTTTGTTTTGTGAAAAGAAATGAAAACATTAGAAAAAATAACATAGATTACCTTTTTAAAGTTTGTGGTTGGTAAAAAATAAAAAAAAATAAACTATTTGATAACACTTTATTTCAAAGTGTCCTTTTTACATTAGTGTAATAACAATAAATTATTCATAATTACATGCAATAATTATGCTATAATTATATAATAATTAATAATTATGATATAATTAACACTGTAACAAAGACACCTTCAAATAAAGTTTAATTTTCTTTAAAAAAGTCTCTTACCAAAGCTGCATTTATTTAATCAAGAATACTGTAAAAACAGTAATATTGTGTAGTATTATTACAGTTTACAGTTATTTACAATAAATATAAAAATGAAAAAACAAAACCTTACATTTAAAAACAATAACTTTTTTTATTGTAATATACTTAATAATGTAATTTATTGCTGAATTTCAGCAGCCATTCTAAATACAGCACAAATTTACCAGATAAATATTATGTTGTTACATGTTGTTACTGACATTTTCAAAAAACATACTGACCCCAAACATTTCGTTTTAATAAATAGATCAATTCTAGACTCTCACTTTCTCAGTTCAATTCAATTCAGTTCAATTCAGCATGTGCTTTATTGGCATGACAGTTGTTAAAATGTAAGCATGATGTTTACATTTAATCTAAAACAGATATTTATTAGGGAAAAATGAATCATTAAATAAAAATAATTAAATAAAACAGAACAAATCAGTTGTTTTAAATTCTAGAATCTCTCTCCCAAATCTATAAAATAACCTTAAAATACAAGCTCAGGTCTTTTAAAAAATTTCTAACAAAAAAAAGGCTTGTACTTTAAGATATAAAGGTCGATTTCAGTAGTTTTAGCTCTGACCACTCACCAAAAAAAGCATATTACACTTTAATGCAATATTTCACATATCTACCCACTCTACCCACATTATAATACTTTACAGTTACTGTTGATAAGGCATTATGCAAATCAATCTTTTTTTGTCTTTTGCAGGAGGAAGCATGTTTCTGCCATACTCAATATCCGTGGTATGACCCGACAAACAGAAAGGCAGGAAATCTTAAATATAGTGAAAGACATCGAGAACAGCGACAGCGTCATGCGGGTGTCCCGGGACAGGGCTCTCTTCGCCGAGGTGCCGGTGACGTCAGAAGTACACTGTCTAAATGTAGGCCTGAGCCGGGTGGCCCTCACCGCGTCATCCCTCTTCTCCAGCATGCGGTTCCGGCGCAGAAGGACTCCAACCAGGGACAACCAGGATGACATGATGTAAACCATCTCAAAAGGATGCTCATAGAGCACCGGAGCTCATCAGCACAGCATTTGTTTCTAAAGAATTTGCATGTGCCATTGTCATATTGTAAGGACATCTTAAAGATGCTCAGGATTGCAGGTTTTCTGAGAATAATTGAAAAAATGACACTACAGTTGGTATCGCTACAACTGTTTTGCACAACTAACTTTGCAAAGGCTTGTGTGAAATACAGTGGCACCAAAAATATTTTGGCACTTTTAAAAAAAATGTATGAATGTTTTTGCATTACATAACAAAATATCAAAGCAAGGGGCATGTATTACAGGGAAAAAATAGTAAAAACACTTATAAGATAAATATTTTACAAATAAGTCTGTAAGGTTTTAAATGATCAGTGAGATTTGGGAGTTGAAAACGTGTTCGTATGTTGTCTCAGGAGCAAGAATGCCAAAAGGACTTCTGTGAAAAGTCTAGTCTCATTTCATTCCTAATACAATTAAACTCATACATTCCGTGTATCTAAAAATGTCCAAATAATCTTTGGCGCCACTATATGTTTTTTTTTTTTCTCTAATTGATGTTATTGTCTCAATATATAGTGCAAACATCTCTAAGATATGTCTTTTAGGATCTTAAATTGCAGGGGTCCACGTGCATATTGTAAAAAATATATAACTACTGATCAAAACACTGCTTGGTTTGGGAATTATTAGTTTAGTTTAGTTTTTTTTCTAAATCATACCATTTATCATTTTGACTTTTGTTATGAAATTGTTGTTTTGTTTTAGTTGCACATGACTGAAGACTGATTTTAAGGTACTATGCAGTTGCAGTTATCTTTAATCTTTCAATAATTTTTATCATATTTAAATGGATGATTTTGTGGTCCAGTCATCCATTATTATTATCATGAAAGATAAATGTATTTTGTTTGAGATCACACAGATTTACCTGTGAAAGAAATCAAGAGGGGCTATTTATGTATTGCAAGATTTATTTATTGGATCAGTAATTCCATTAGTCTGTAATAAATACTGAAAAACATCAGCAATGGAAACCAATCGAAGCACAAATAACTACAACTAAAAAAAGTGTAAATTCATGAATAATTATATCACTTTATAGACATTGTGTTGTGGTGTGTTTACCTTAAATACTGATGAACAGAACTTTTTAAACAACATTTACAGTGCCCTCCACTAATATTGGCGCCCTTGGTAAATCTGAGCAAAGGTGGCTGTGAAAATAAATCCTAAATGTTTATCCTTTTGATCTTTCATTCCAAAAATTCACATAATTCTAATCTATCAATGAAGTAAAACAATTGAAAATGGGAAGAAAAACTCATGATGAAATAAATGTTAATCTCCAATACATGTTGGCCACAATTATTGGCACCCAATTATTGCTTTGTCCTTTTCCCAAGAATTTTCTCCTGTTATGCCTTAAGAGTTTGGAGAACACCTGATAAGAGAAAGAGACCATTCCTTCATCCAGAATCACCCCAGACCCTGTAGATTACCAACTTCATGATGGTGCATCTCCTCTTAGTTCATCTCACTGCAGGGTTCAGATCAGAGGACTGGGACAGCCATGGCAAAAGCTTCATTTTGTGCTCAGTGACTAATTCTTGTGTTTATTTTGATGTTTTGGATTATTGTCCTAATGGAAGACCCAACCATGGCCCATTATAAGATTTCTAACAGAGTCATGAATTGTTTATTTTTATCTGTTGGTATTTGATAGTATCCATGATGTCATGTGTCTAAACAAGATGTCCAGAACCTCCAGTAGAAGTATAGACCCAAAAACACAGCAGTATTCTACATTGTACACATGGAGCACGTTTTTTTCCATTTTCACCAAACCCATCTTGAGTAATTGCTGCCTAAAAAAAAATAGTTTTATCTTATCATAGAAGCCAGTCCTATTTGTAGTTCCAGTCGTGTCTGACAACTGAACATGCTGGAGATTGTTTTTGGATGTGCAAGAATTATTCTTAAACCTTCCCAAACAACATGTGCTGATGTAGAGGGCCGTTTGACTATTTTGTAAAGGTTTTCTAACGCTGAAACTCAACTATTTTCTGCAATTTTCCAGCTGTGGTCCTTGAAGAGTCTTTGGTCACTCAAACTTTACTCCTCGTCGTGTATGAGGATGATATCGTCCTCTTCCAGGCAGTTTCCTAACATTGTATGTTGATTGGAAATTCTTAATTATTTCCCTGATGGTGGAAATGGACATGTTCACTGCTCTAGCTCTTTTCTTATAGCAACTTTACTAATTTGTGAAGCTAAATTATCTTTTGCAGCATATAAGAAATATATTCTTTGGTTTCTCTTATTGTGTTGATGATCAAGGCATCTTGGGCTTTGTTTTTTTCTCCTATATATATTTCTGTGAAACAGGAAGCCAGAGCTGGATATTTTCATTTGAATAATCACCCTGGAGTGCTTAAAATTGTGAATATGAATGGAAATATTCTTCACAGATATTTTCTTTATAAATAATTCTAGGGGTGCCAATAATTGTGTCCAACAAGTACTGGAAAAAAAACCATTTATTTCACAACGATTTGCTCCCCATTTCAATTGTTTTAATTCAATTATGAATTTTGATAAATTTTTTGAATGGAAGATCAAAAGGATAAACAATGCAGATTTATTTTCACAGCCACCTTTGCTCATATTTACCAAGAGTGCCAATATTAGTGGACGGCACTGTATATATGTATACTAGGGATGTGCATCTCCATCACCGAGGCCGATGCGATACGCATCTCGATGCATAGCCAACGATACGATACATG
>JAUCNO010000191.1:8269665-8281206 GCA_032353835.1 Enteromius viviparus
CAGAGGACTGGGACAGCCATGGCAAAAGCTTCATTTTGTGCTCAGTGACTAATTCTTGTGTTTATTTTGATGTTTATTTTGGATTATTGTCCCAATGGAAGACCAAACCATGGCCCATTGTAAGATTTCTAACAGAGTCAGAGAATTATTGATTTTTATCTGCTGGTATTTAAGAGACTCCATGATGCCATGTGTTTAAACAAGATGTCCTCCAGCAGAAATATAGACCCATGTCGGTGCCTGTAGCCTTGTGGGCTATAAACTTATTGTGGGCTGACACGTTGCACTTTTGGTGTCGTGAGTTTGCATCCCGGCTCGCAGACCTTTCCCGATCCCATTCCTCCTCTCTCTATCCCAGTTCACTTCCTGTCAAATTTGATCTGTCCTGTCTAATAAAGGCTAAAAATGCTTAAAAAAAAAAAAAGAAAGAAATATAGACCCACAACATCGAACATGCAGCAGTATATTTCATTAAACACATGGAGTACTTTTATCCCTGTGTTCACCAAACCCATCTTGAGTGATTGCTGCTAAAAAAAAAATTATTTTCATCTGATCATAGAAGCCAGTCTCATTTGTAGTTCCTGTCCTGTCTGACAACTGAACATGCTGGAGATTGTTTTTGAATGAGCGAGCAGAATTTTGAACAAAATGTGCTGATGAGTCCTTGATGTCCTTGAAGAGTCTTTAGCCGCACAAACTCTACTCCTCGCTGTGTATTAGGATGATAGAGACACACGTTTTCTAAGTTTCCTAACATTGTATGTTGATTGGAAATTCTTAATTATTTCCATGATGGTGGAAATTGTCATTTTCACTGATCTAGCTCTTTTCTTAAAGTCACTTCACTAATTGGTGTAGGACAATTACCTTTTGCAGCATATAAGAAATATATTCTTTGGTTTTCTCATTGTGTTAATGATTAAGAGATTTTGGACTTTGTTTTCCCTCCTATATATATTTCTGTGAAACAGGAAGTCAGGGCTGGATAATTTCATGGGAATATACTTCAGAGATATTTTACACTTCTAGGGGTGCCACTAATTGTGGCCAACAAGTACTGGAGAAAAACATTTATTTCAGAATCATATTATCTCCCCAGTTCAATTGTTTTAATTCAATGATAGGTTAAAAATTTTGTACATTTTTTGAAAGAAAGATCAAAAGTATATGCAGATTTATTTTCACAGCCACCTTTGCTTAGATTTACCAAGGGTGCCAATATTAGAGGAGGGCACTGTATGTATTCTGCATTTATTGTGCCACAGAGTTTGTCTTCAAAAAATATATATTTTTTTAAATACAGATTTTCAGCATAAGTCTGTATATGTTGCTGTGTGAGCACCATGGAAAGGAAATCAAAGAACATTTCAGTCAATTTTAGGGTACTCTGCATGTTGCTACATATGAAAGACTTAAACCTTTGACGTAAACTGATATGTTGTTTATTGGAAGAAAACATATTTTACAACGAACATATATTAAATCACATATGAATAAATGACAGGATCAGATATTTCTTTGTGTGTGCGTGTTTGTGTTTGTGTAAATCTTCCACTGACTACAATTATCAGATACACTGAGAGCTTATGTGTTACTGTGATTCGCTGGCTTTAACGTCACATCAACCCTCACGTCATCTTCGTCATCATCATCATCATCCAGGTTGGGCGGTTTTAGTCGCCGCTGTCCTTGGTGCTGAGCGCGAGCCCACAGACGCACGCGCAGGGGCTTTAGACACACTAAATATTATTTATAACACTGCAACAGTGAAGAGTGCAGTAATCAATCATAATTTTACATCATATTTTTAGCACTATGAGTTTCACCATCATTGCGCATTTTAGCTAAAATAAATAAATAAACAACTATTGGTCGAAATAAAATGTGAACATTTGTCCACACAAATATCAAGACATCTAAGTTATTCCTCAGCGTTCATAATTAAAATTATATATGTTATGATCTCCTGTAATTCCTACAAAATAATAGGTATGTGCAGGACTGTAATGTAATAAAATGCCATTAACATATATCTGGCAGCAGGTTTTCGATATGGGCTTCTGGTGAATATGTCTGAGTAGATTCACATCCATTAACTGTAGCATAAAAATGTCTTGTTTTAAATAGATTTTCGTTTCAGTAATGACATTTTTTTTTTAAATGCACCACGTGATTATATATGCTACTTAAAATGTTAAAATTACATTTAGGTTTTTGTAAATTAGACTTAAATTTTCAATTTTAACGGTTTAGGTTTGTAACAAAGGTTGACCTCTCTCATAAATTCATACGTTTGTTACAGGTATTTATATGCTATATTTATTTATATGGATAGCTTATTTGATTATATATTCATATGTATTTAAATTTAAAAGACATAAAATACTATTTAAAATACACAAATTTATGTGTATCTGTCGTATTATGCGCATAATGTAGATAATTATCTCCTCATTGTACACTAGGTGGCGTACTTCTCTCTCTCACACACACAAATCACTGACGTCACACGTGTTCTAGTGTGTACCCACTCATTGTGTATTTTTTAGCTTACTAAGTGATTAATAGCAGACCCTGTCATAAACGCACTTTCTTTTACTGTAACTCACGACATGTCTCAAGTATTTAAGAGAAAGAAGGTTGTCAAAGGCGTTGCAGAAGCTAATGAAACACAAAAGAGCTCCCTTAGCATGTCAAACACACAGCAGGGGTGAACGTGGGAATGGGTCAACTTAATGAACCCATAACGGGTGTGAAAAAACACCCCATAAAAGAATAAAACACTTTAATGATGCCTCACGTTTATGCGAAATGTAATTTGTTTAATTTTAAGTGACAGTTTTTGACTTTACATTGTGTGAACTTTACATTGTCTGTTTTTCTCTCTCTTTTGAATAAGTATTAACTCTTACTTGATTTTGTTTCAAATTCAGCAGCATGAAGTCAATAAATTATAACTATGACAAATGCTTATCTGAAACAGCAGCAGCACTCTTTTACTCATCCGCTTAAAAAAAAAAAAGTCCTTTAGCCATATTCACCAAAGCCTACATAGTTTTCATTTTAATGTCACTGTCGTCATATGACCCAGCCCAGCTTCTTTCATGAGTGATTCAGAAAGATTAGTTTCCATGCTCACAATAAACACAGCTAATAAGAAGAAGCTGGAATAACAAGTGAAACTGGAATGAAAGAGAAACACAGCTTCCAAGATTTTATAAACATCACGAAAAAGCACAAAATGTTTATTTAGTGCACAGAAACAGTTATATATATATATATCAAAGTTATATCAATTAAACTCAATTAACTTTACAAAAATATTAATTCTGAAATGGGGAATTAGTGACAGGTTATTTATTCATATCTGGTTAGATTTACCATTAACTTTTGATTGTCATTCAAACACATGCACCACATAACATTACACATTTTAAAAACTGTTTGAAATAATTGGAAAAAGTGGAAATATCTAGAAATGCAACCGTGATGATATAATAATGATGGTATTTTCAAAATTTTATAATTAAAAGATTTATGATATCATTGTAGATTGTGATGCATAAAATAATAATACACAATACAATGATGAATATTGTTTTTTGCTGTTGTTGTTTAGTTTTTAGGGGTAAGTAAAACAAACTAAAAAACTTTCATTATTTATGATTAATAAAAATAAGTTTATATACACATATGCAAGTAAATAATTGTGCTTTCAAATATAATATGTATATATGTATGTATACTGCATATATTTATTATATATAAATACACACATGTACAGTATTATAAGTAAAATGTAACTTAATATAAATAATACTCCACATTGGAATTTTAGCAAATTAAGAATATAATATTTATCATAATAATTTTTCAAAATACACACAGGGTGTTTATACAATAAACAACACTAATGCCTTTTCAATTTTAGGATAGGGGAAACCCATCAGAAATATCACAAATGTCCCTAGTAGGAGCTGACAGCTGTCTTGGAGAGTCGACTCTTTTGGAGCTTTGTGGAATCCAGCATCGACTCTTTCCTCTATCGAGTCGCAGCGCTGCCAATCGGAGCCGAGAAGAGTAGAGTAGACTGGAGTAGAGTGTAGTAGAGTTGTGTCCCTGTGGCCGCCATTAAAGGATGCGACCAATGTATTCAAACAAACCAGTGAGACACAGCTGAGCACAGCACTGCCTCTTTTAACTGTACTTTTTAACCAGAACCTTTTACTTTCGTCGCCAGGTTCTTCGCGAATGGCCGTTGACGACAGTCCGGTGAAGACCTGGAAGCGAGCGAGTGATTTTTTGTGAAATTTGAAGCTGAACTCTTCTGGCTTGAACTGTTTGTTGCTGCCTCGCTTAGCCAGGCTAACCTCAGCTAGCCTGATGCTATGCTAGGCTAAAGGGGGAGGGCTGAATTCATCTCCCTACCCCCTCAGACCGCTGAAATTACATATCGTTTGATGTAACAAATCTGGGGGGAGAACAATATATCATCGCGGATCATGGTAAATACGCGCAGGAAGTTTTTAGCGCAATTATTACTGGTAAGTGAGTAACCTTTAGCGGAGTAATAGCGGAGCTAAGCTAATTAGCTCGCTGGACGCGAAGTCGTCCTGCTGATTGTGTCCGAGAAACGGAGGCCCGGTCCAAAACCCATCGCATTATCTGTTCCTGGGATCTGAAAGAGAGGATGGCCCGCCGGACTGCGCTTTGATGATGAGTTCTTGTTTTGTACCCAACGGGGCGAGCCTGGAGGACTGCCACTCCAATCTATTCTGTCTGGTAAGAGATCAACTGACTGAGGGCCAGAAGCCATTTTTAGCCGGCCAGTCAATCAAACAGAGGCCTGTTGATCTTAATGCGAACCAAACCGCTGCCGCCGCCGGTTTGTAAATACATATTAGACATTCAGGTGTGTGTTTGTGTTGTGTAGACGGAGGCTGGCGACTGAGATACGGCTTTGTTGTGTTATTTGGGTCGTGTTTGCTAACGTTGGTAAACACTTGCTGAACTAACTGGCTAGAACAAGCTGCAAGTTGCTGGCATGAAGTAACTCTTAAGTAGAAAAACAGCTTTAGCGAGAGTCATGTTGAACAACATCAACAATCAAATCCAGGACACTACAAGCAAAACCATTGTTTGTTTTCATGCAGTGGCTAATTTTGTTGGTTAGCTTTCATTACAAATCTCCTTTCGTATTAGTGAAAAGTAAACATCCTGAGTTTAGTGTTTATTTTAATCCACTTTGTCTATCTGAGCGTGTAGGTTTCAGTTGTAATATATAACGTTAGTTATATATTATTTTCGCGAAATTATTTTCTTTTTCTTTTCTGCACTCAGCCAAAAATCTCTAATGCACTTACCTACACCAAAGTTAATTTGTATTTTCGGAGGGTTTTTAAATATTATATTTGCTTGTATATCATCTGTTATTTATAAAATTGTATTTCTAAAAAACATGGTAAATGTGTCCAAAACACCTACTATAAAACGTATATAGAGAAAATGTTATATATAGCAATATAGTACATGCATATTGTTTTGAGTGCTTTTTTTTGCAATCAGTTGTTTTTCATCTTGGCATTTCATCTAAGCCAAAAAAAAAAAAAAAATAGTAATTTTTTAAAATTGAAAATGAAAATAGTGACACAATAACCGAATTTCCACATTGTACACATAAGAGGTGCTTTTATATATCGCTTGCCTGGCTTATATAACAATTTATTCGTAAGCATGGTGAAAATATAGTCTAGCCTATATATTTTCTGGCTGTTGACAATGTTCTCTAGTTTAGGAAGTGATAAAAAATAAACCCGCTCTGTAAAAACTTTGTCAACAGAGTAAAACGAGTTTTAAACTAAATTTGATTGATTCACTTTCTGTTCTGGAAATGTGTGCATGTTGTGTGTTTTATTAGAAAATGGCTTATTTTACATAACAGTGATAAACCTACTGGGGAAATAAAGTGACATTTTATATATATATATATATATATATATATATATATATATAAAAAGATGAGGTAACTCTTCATGTCACGTTATATCATTTCTGAGATCTAGACACTGACAGAATGTGTATACATTGTCAAGAAGGACAGGTTATAAATGCCATTAGCTTTGTTTCTGTTTTGTTTCTGTCATTAACTAGTCTGATTATCTCTTTGGTTATACTTGTAAGGCTTGTTCGACTATGTATATGTAATGTGTGGTTATAGAAGGCTCATTTTCCTATACACACCTGCATTGGGTTTCTTCAATTCATAGTTGTATAGTAATCTGTAAACAAGTGCCAAGCATTCATGATTAGCTTCCTGTCTGCCTGGCCTTTTTTCACTTCCTTCTTGCTTATATTTATATGGGCATATTGGATAAACTACTCGCTTTACACGAATCCAAGTCAGACAGTGAACTTTTTTTTTTAAAAGTGAAAAGGTCATCTTGTCTTTGTTTGAGGCTTATTTTCGAATTGGGACACAATTTTACATCGAGAAAATCTAAAAAATAATGCTTTCTCAGCAAAATTGTTATTGGTTTCAGTTGATATTTTTAACCACTGTAAAACATCTACTAGCTGCTCAGCATAATTATTTACCATGTGAATAAAGTTAATCTTTAATAAATGGTTTTATAACATTTTTAAGACATACTTATAGCGGAAGCTGTAATTTTTAAAAGCAATTTCAGATCACAATAAAATAGTGAGAGAGAATAGTTTTTGTAAAGAAACTCTGTTTTACAGTTAAATGCACATGAAATAATAAATATTGTACAATGGATATTGGACAAGCAAATGATGCATATAAGAAAACTTTTCAGGTGCTTAGCAGAGGGGCCCTTTAGTTGAGTTCAATGCTGACAGTGAATTTCAAATAGGCCTATATGTTGATCCACAATGTGTTAGATGGCGTCATCTTCCATTAGTCACAGAAAAACTTCTCTCTCTTGTCTACATTTATCAAAGTTGCACAATCAGACACTTAGATTGCCATTTTGGCTGTGTTTTTGCGTATGCATGCCTATTAACCTCAGCGGAGTTGTCGCTTTATCACCGGTTGCTGAGCCCTCCCACATGATGGATTTTTCTAACACATTCTCCCTCTCTCTCTTTGCCTTCAGGCTGACCTCACCGGGATCAAATGGAAGTGTTTTGTGTGGCAGGGCCCCACCTCGTCCCCCATCCTCTTCCCGGTGACGGAGGAGGACCCCATCCTGTGCAGCTTCAGTCGCTGCCTGAAGGCAGATGTGCTAAGCGTGTGGCGGAGGCACCAGACCCCGGGCCGGCGGGAGCTCTGGATCTTTTGGTGGGGAGACGACCCCAACTTTGCCGAGCTCGTCCACCATGACCTATCATGTACGTCTCCTTGCTTGTTAAACTAACGCATGCCTTCCAAACCGGAACATGTGCGTACTCAGTTAGAAATATGTGTAGTCAGAGATGACGTTTTGCTTCTCAGAGGTTAAGCTGTTCTTGATACTGAATTTTTGCGCTTCTAATTTGGTGGTTGGGCTGGAGGTGTTTTTCCCGACATTAGTCATAGACCGGTTATTGATATTGCAGTTGTTGAGGTTTGCTAACTGCATTAATTGCAGTTGCGTCAAAGCAAAAGTATTTAAGGATTTAAGCATTGCAGCCGTGAGATTTTTTTTATTTTTTAGCTTACCTATTGATGTTTCCATAACATATAAGACCTTTCTCTACATATAAGCAGTTCTCATATGAAAGAAGAAACTGTGGTTAATGTTGAAAAGTTAACGATGCTTATTTAGATTGGCCTGGTTCTTTTTTAAGGTTCGAAGGGAGATCAAACATTTGTTTCTCATCCACCTTTTAGTACCATAATAGTTCTATCAATATGTGGTCATTAAAGAGCTAAGTGGGGTTAATTTCCTTTTTTCTCTTGGAAAATCTCTTTCAACAACAAACACTCTGGGATGGAACTATAACCTAAAATCTGAGTTTCCACCAGCAGATATAGCCGTCACATGACCTGTCGGACCATTGATGTGTTATGGTTGGCTAACTTGGATTAACTAAAAAGTGATGTGACTCTTCTTTACTTGGACAGCAGCAGCTCAACATGTGGATGTAATGGAGTACTAACCTGTCCTTTGTGTCTCACAGGTCATGAGGACGGTTCGTGGGATAGCGGCCTCACCTACGAGTGCCGAACACTGCTCTTCAAAGCCATCCATAACCTGCTGGAGCGTTGCCTCATGAACCGATCCTTCGTTCGCATCGGCAAGTGGTTCGTCAAACCCTACGAGAAGGATGAGAAGCCTATCAACAAAAGGTAAAAAAGACCCCCGGTGCGTTTTCACACCCAGCGATGCCGATGAATGCTGTAAGCTGCAGCATTTAACAGCATGATCCTCATTGTTTGTCGCAGCAGACAAGTGATGTCAGGCTGTTGGCATTTTTGTGTGAGGAAGAGCCAGTGATTTTTGTCTCGTAACCTCACAGGATGCTCTGTTTGTTTGCATGAGAGTTGCACCAGAGCATGTCGTCATCCTAATGAAGTGCCTGTCTTAATTGAAACGTTCGAATAACGTAAGGAGGGGCAAAAGATGCGGTCTGTTTAAATGAGTCTGTCTCATTTGCATAGATGTCATTGGTTCCCTCAGGGCAGAGGTGTTGTGGTGCCGTCTGTGGGTTGGAGGATATGGCTTCCTGCTGTGGGTGTGCGCACAGTGCACTCGTGTCAGTTAAGGATGCAAGAGCTGGAAAGTGGCTGCTTCCTCTGTCTAAGTTTTAATGAAGAGCTTACTCTTCTCACAAAACACTGACTGTGCGGTTTCACACTAGGTAGGTCAACAGGAACCACCATTTCGCTTTCACTTGTTCAGCTCTGCCTGAACTTGAAAAGATGTCAGACATCCAGAGTTGGTACTCATGGCTGTATGGTGCTGTTTTTTGTTTTTCATAAACAAAGTTGATTGGTGAGCTTGAATGCTGTTAGGTCACATTGAGCTTATTTAATATACTCTGCCGATTTGAAAAGTTTGTGTAGGGTTTGTTTGATGAATGGAAGGTTAATTAATTAATTTTTCATAAATGCCTGTACTGTAACTTTTAAGCAATTGAATGCATTATTGTTGATTAAACAGTGTGAATTACTTTAAAACTAATCATGCTGACGACAAGCTCTTGAATGGTAGTGTATACTGTGTTGGAGTGTCTTCAGTGTGAGGTTTGTAGTGGTTTGCTGGTGGTGTCATGATGACACTGCTAAGTGTGCTCTGCAGACATTGGAGGAATACAGGCTTCCCCATTTCTCTCTCTTTTTCTTTCATTCGTTCCTGAAGTGACGCTGGCGCTGTACCCTCTGGTGTTACCAGGGGTCATCGCTCGATCCCTCCAGTGAGAGCATGCATGCACTATTGGCTTAAAGGCAGGAAGTGGTGGTTCTCTGCATTGGTGTTTCTGAATGAGAATGGACTACTGTGTTCAGGCATGCAAACAGAGAGATGCCACTGTAAAGTGCTAGAAAGTCAGATTGTAAATGCCATTAAAGAGAGCATTGTTTGTCTGTAGTATAAGTATATTTGCCACAGAAATCAAACGATGACGATTCCGGATGTAATGGAATTAGTGACCGATCTTTTCATTCATTTTTTTTCGTATAGATAATTTCATTTGTACATCCAAGTGAAATCAATTTTTGAGTCATTTGTAAGACTGGGGTCGGATCTTAAGTGGACTAAATGATATAAGCATACATCACCAGAGAAAAGTCCATCATATTGTAAGTCATGTTGGGATTTTAATGTCAAATGTACAAGATCCAAAAATGAAATGCATCATATATTCTTCACAATGAGATCAATAACATGCGTTTAGAAAGTTAGACAGTTTATAATCAGACTGTAAGGCTACTGAAGAATCATTCATTGTTATTAAGAAAAGCAACCTGAGCAGAAGCTCCACCTATCAAAGAAGTTTCTGTTACCATGGAAACAGAAATGGCGGCAGAAGAGCGCATCAGCAACTGCCCACTCCCATGAAGCACTGCAAATGACGTAATCGTTTTCCCACACAGACTAATTGTATATTTTTATCCTTAATGATTAATAGCATATTGTTTTATATTTTACTGTTGTTTTGATTTGTTTTTTTGCTGAGCAACGTTGCAGTTCTTTGCCTCATAACTTTTTTTGTAAAAAAAAAAAAAAGCTTTAGTATTTAGGCTTCTGGATTAAAAAAAACAAACAAACTGGGTTTAGTTGGTGTGAATCCGATCAGTCATCCTCTGCATGTTTGGTTACACTGTAACAGCTGTTTACT
This sequence comes from Enteromius viviparus, assembly GCA_032353835.1. Classification (NCBI taxonomy): domain Eukaryota; kingdom Metazoa; phylum Chordata; class Actinopteri; order Cypriniformes; family Cyprinidae; genus Enteromius; species Enteromius viviparus. The sequence goes on from JAUCNO010000191.1 coordinate 8,279,953, forward strand.
CTAGCCTGCGGGTCACACACTCACAGGTGTTGGGTTGTTAACTTTGAGAATGTGTGCTACAAAGCAAGCAAAGTGCGAGACCATCATTATGTGTTCTAGGATTTAATTGAACACTTATAAAACCCCAAAGATGAAGTCTGTGATACTGATGTAGCTAATGTTCTAGTGTTTTCCTAAACCTTTTCATAGGACTCCAGGTCAAGGTTCAGTCTTTAACTGTAGCTCTCTGGGCACTAAGCCTGTAAACATACTGTGAAGACCTCAGCTGTCAACACACCATTCCCAGAGACCTCCAGGAAGTGTGCTGCTCTCTCAGGCTGTAACTCCAGACCCTCGAGTAATCCTCCATTTGTTCCTCCTCCTTTGCAGTGAGCACCTGTCCTGCTCCTTCACGTTCTTCGTACATGGAGATAGTAACGTGTGCACCAGCGTGGAGATTAACCAGCACCAGCCTGTCTATCTGTTGAGTGAGGAGCACCTGACTATGGCCCAGCAGAGCAGCAGCTCGGTTCAAGGTAGGAGCGTTGCTGATCAGTAGACATGTACATTGTGTTTTGAATTTTAGCTCCAAAAAATCTTTTTGCTTTACTTTTTATTTTTATTTACTTCTTCTTGCTGATTCTCTATTTGTATCATGCTTATTTGCCATTATCTAAAGCTCGATTTATTAATATAATGATATAAAAGATGGCTAATTCAAGTAAGTGCTGTTCATTTGAACTGTCTATTAATGAATGAATCCAGGAAAAAAAAAATCAATCATTTTAAAAATTGATTCAACTTTTCTTGTGAGACTTCATGTGACTGGAGTAATGACTGCTAAAAATGAGTTAACATTTAAAATAAAATTGAAAAATAGAGAAGTTTTTTTGGCCACAGTTTATATTAGGTGGCCTTAACTACTATGTACTTGCATCAAAAAATAAGTACAATGTACTTACTGTGTTCATATTTTGTCGCAAAACGCTTTTGTGTTAAAAGATTGTGATGTCGATTCGAACCCATGATCGCAATCCAGCATTTATATGATTCAGTCAATTCTATTTTCATGGACAGGAGATGAGCATAACTTTTCTGATCTCGAGATAAGACGCACTCATTCACAGCGGGCGTGATGACGTCTGATGTTACATGCGTTTCATTTCAGCTTTTCAGATTTCCGCAAACGCACCGCGGGTCAACCAATCAGCTTCATCCTTTCCCGTAACAACATTGAAAGCTCAGCCAAAATAAAGCAATAGTTGGTCAAAGCTG
>JAUCNO010000191.1:8281306-8291541 GCA_032353835.1 Enteromius viviparus
CTCTTCAGAGCAAGCAAGAAGGGCAGGGCCACCCAGAAGGAAGAATCTCAATGTTCATAATGCAACCAATTATGAGGTGGTCAAGAGAGCGGTTCTTGCCCAATATAGGCTTAGCCTTCCTGCCAAGGCACAGCGAGTTGTGCTGGGGATACCAGGTGACCCTTCCAGCACAGGCTCAGGTAACCACATTGACTCGGATGGTAAGGAGCTGGCTAGAAGAAGGGGATGGGTCATCTTCAGTTGAAAGGGTGGTGATCGACCGTTGTGTACGCTGCCGGCTGGAAGATGCCTACAATGTATGTGGCTCAACAGGGACCGCAAAACATAGAGGTGCTGATTGCCCTCCTGGAAAATCACCAGGTGACTCTGAATCCTGAGAGCTCAAGGGAATTGGAAAGATGAGAGGCCCCTGCGAAATCCTGTTGCGTTCTGATGTTTCACATGTGGAATAGAGGGACATTTGACCTATGATTGCCCAGGCAGAGAAGAGCTCATGCCCACGATGAGCACCACTGACCAAGACTCCAGTGCCATTTACTCACCACCTGCTGCGCCGTTCGTTTAAACACCACCCTACTCTAACCCCTGAAGAGAATACTAATACAGACGCACCAGCATAGAAAAGGACAGAGGTGAGCAAGAACATTCCGACTCCACTGCCACAGCTTCAGAAGGCCAAAGAAATAGAATCCCACGAAGAGTTCTCTGAATTTCCCCCAGCAGAGTCCCACGAGGGGGAAAGGTTGGGACGGTTTGGCACTGCCCGGCTGCAAGATCCGGTACTGACCCAGATGTGGAGGAGTGCACAAAGGATTGAGGGCCAACTACAAGAGGGGGTGAGTAGATTGACATATCCACATTTCATAAAAAAAAAAAAAACAAACTAGATTACACAACCCGCTTTTCAGAGGTGATACCACTCCAGTCAGCCACCTCAAAGGCTGTGGCAAGAGAACTGTTACAGCTCTTTAGCTGCGTGGGAATAGCCGATGAGATCCTTACAGACCAAGGCTCATGCTTCATGTCCACTGTGATGAAAGAGTCTTGTGTCAACGCAAAACCTCCATGTTTCATCCACAGACTGACAACCTTGTCGAGAGATTTAACAAAACCCTAAAAACAAATGTTGAGAAAAAGTCATAGACATTGATGGAAAGAATTGGGATCAGTTGTTACCATATGTCTTCTTTCTGTTCGAGAAGTCCCACAGAGCTCCACCGGGTTCTCACCTTTTGAGCTTCTCTATGAGCGGCGACCACAAAGGATGTTGGACCTTGCCAAGACAAGCTGGGAGCAGCAGCCTTCACGATATCACACCATTGTTGAGTATGTAGAACAGATGCATGATCAAATGACAAAAAGTCTGGCCGGTTGTACTGGAACACATGCAACAAGTCCAAAAACAGCAGACCCAAGTATACAACCTGAGGGGCACAGGTTCGAGAATTCCATCCAGGAGATAAGGTACTGGTTTTAATCCAATCCAGTTAGTGTCTCTAACCCTTCAAGCCAAAACAAAGACAGCTTTTCCACCCCAGATGGGGCCTTTCAATACCGGGTTTTTTCCTCCCGCAACCTTTCAAAGGCTCATGGATAGAGTCCTCCGACCCCACCAGCCTAGACAACAGCAGGAGTTGGGAAGAACATCTTTACCATCTGGAGGCGGTCTTACAAGCCTTGCGGTAGCATCCCTAACAGCAAACCCAAAAAAGTGTTCACTTGGCCAAGAGGAAGCCAACTACCTGGGGTACACTGTCGGAAGAGAAAAAATGAAACCACAATCTAGGCAGACTCTTATACTCACCTGGCCCCAGCCCCAAACCAAAGAAGCAAGTAAGAACCTTCCTTGGGCTTGTTGTTTACTACCGATGGTTTTTTCCTAGATTTGCCACAGAAGCAGCCCCCTTAACTGAACTGACCCACAAGAACCACCCAAACCAGGTGAGATGGACTAGGGAAGCAGAGCAAGCTTTCATTGACCTAAAGCTGGCCCTCTGTTGCGAACCTATCCTGCAAGCCCCAGATTTCAATAAACCCTTTGTTTTACAAACAGACATTTCTGAGGTGGGAGTTGGAACAGTGCTGTCCCAGCTACAAGATGGTATGGAACACCCAGTCATGTACTTTAGCTGTAAGTTACTTCCTTATGAGAAGAACTATGATAGCAAGACATTCTTTTTCTATTGCTGCAAATGGGCTGTTGAGAAGTTAAGATACCACTTGTTTGGGTGGATATTTTTCTTGGTAACTGATCATGCCCAGCTACAGAACCATCAAAATCGCAATACCTCAATTTAAGAAAATAAAAACATCTTAAAATGTAAATTTGAATTAATAAAACAAAAAATAGAAAGAATTGCCCAGCCGTAATTTGCGCAATAAAAGTGAGGTTGAGCCACTGATGTCACATTTTGAACCTTTTACCGCTGATTTTCTACGTTTCTAGACCTGGGATAATTTAAGTTGTATTGCTGTCTATAAAGGGTCAGATGGCTTTTTAATATCAATGTTCTAATATATGTGTTGCAAAGATGAATGGAGGTCTTAGGGGTTTGGATGAACAACATGAAGGTGAGAAATGAAAACTTTGTCATTAATTATTAGCAGTGTTGGGATTAACGCGTTACAAAAGTAATATTTTACAGTAATAAATTACTTTTTGGTGTAACGCAGTAGTGTAAGGCATTACTAATCAAGTTTCAGTAATATTTTACTTGCGTTACAACACACTCTTAGCCGAAATTTTAATTGTTAAAAAAACAGCAAGACACAAGATATTAACTATAAAAAATGCTGCAAGTCAGCTCTATTTTCTGTTCGCGGTCAGTTATTATCCACGTGTGGTGCACAGGTTTGTAAATGAATACTAAAGGACAGCTTCTAATATATATGTGTAGAGCGATTTATTTAATTGATCTCGCTCTTAAAGGCGTAACCTTGTATGTGTGATGCGGTTAAGTGAAGGCGTATTTAGGACAGGTCTGAGGCTATTAGCTCCGCCCGGCTTGCTGTGAGTCTTGGTCCTTCTACCAAAACAGCTCATACTGTTTCAGCTATTAAAATAGTTCAGATTTTTGTGTAATGTTTTTTTTTATTAAGTTAATTTAGAAAAATGCTTGGAGCATTTTTGTTCATTAAATATACGTTTTTGTATTTTTAAAAGTAACGTTCGTTTTCTTAAATAAATTTAACCTTTCATCACCAAATCATCACAACTTGCCTAAAATAAAATAAAACATTTCAAGCATATAACAATGTTTAAATGTTAAACCTGCGCTGTAACGACACATGTGCGATGGTATGATGGTATATTCACTTTGTGAGGAGAATCTCAAGCAGGCTCTTGCAGCACACGGAGGAACCAGTGCAACCACTTGCATTTTTTTCCAGTGGAAACAAAAAGGCAGACAGCGTCATTTTTTCTGATAGGCTAAAGGTAAGAGTAATACCTCATTCAGAACTGTAAACTGTCCACGCAAAAAATCACAAAAACCCAAACTCAGCGAAAAAAGACATAAATTAACAAAGATTTAAATGACCACTTAATGAAATAAAAAAGAAATCTAAAACAAAACCTCTTTCATTATAATTTTAATCCATAAAGATGACTTAAAGTGCATCAGAGGAGATGGCGAGTCAGGAAATGTATCTTTCTGACATGGACTCAGAAAACACAAAATAATTGAAATATCTTCCTATTATTTTCCTCAGACATACTCCTGGTAATTAGGCTTCTTTTGCTGATGGCGTGACAAGCTTTAGTCTATTGCGTGTATTTGAATGCAGAACTCTTCAGCTGTGCTGACGGCTCGCTCTCTGTAGTTATTTTGGTGAGAGTAACTCAAAAGTAATACAGGAGTCATGTAACGCATTACAATTTTTGAATCAGTTATAGTGTAATGTAAGGAATTACTTTTAAATAACAGTAACAAGTAATATATAATATATTACAGTTTGGAAGTAACTTGCACAACACCGATTATTAGGTGAACTAACCCTTTAAGCACCTTTTATTTTATGTAGGCGATGTATCAAAATATATAAATTTCATAAAATCACTGAATGTTCTTCACACTTTTTTATTTACAATAATTTTTTACATGACTTTTCTACTTTACTTTAGTTACTTACTAGTTTCAGCAATGCCTACCAGAAATTTTTTTTAGAGCTTGACGACAAGCTATACATTTATTTTAGCTTGCATTTATAATATTTTTAGCACGCATCCTGATTATTAGTTGTATTTGCCTGTTTTAAACCTTGTTCTGTCTTATTTTAAATAATTGTAATCAATATTGCTTTTGGATTTTATTGACTGAATGGCACTCCATACAGAGCTCTGATGCAGTCTAACAGCACTGGCACTTTTTGCTGTTTGCATCGCTCTTTTTGTCTAGGTTTGCAAATTTCAGAGTAATAATAATCAGCTGTGTGTTAGAAGTAGATTCTTTAGTTATCATTTGTGCAGGTTATATCATTATGGCAGTGGTTGGCCTGATAAAGTAATCATAAAGTAGTCTTTATGAGGGTGTCAGTGAATCATTTGCTCAAACAATTTATTCAATTAATTGATTTTTTCTCAAATTCAACTACAAAACCACATTTTGTTTAAATGGCCCTGTGGACACGAGGAGTTAAATGGGTAAAGGTCTCAAAATTAGACTGCTCATGTTTTTAAAACACTGTGCTTTAAGACGCTACAAAAAAGACGTCCATCCAGACAAAACAGGGCCGTAACCAACATAGTTATTGCATAAAGTTACTCGTTATTAACTTCTTGTTCATTAAAGTGTTTGTCTTATGTTGTTTACAAAATATCATACTAAATATAAAAAAACTATATATGTATTAGAAGTGTATTAAACACTTATTTCAGTCTGAAATATTCTCCACTGCACTACTAAATTGCCAGCGTTCCCAGTCTCTTCTCTTAAATAAGAGAATATGAAAAAACATCATGTACAGTATCCCAGGCAGCATCAAGAGTGGTTTCTCTCTGTTAAAATATAATGTTTTGTTAGCTACCTCCCTGTGGAGAGGGGAAAAAACACACATTCCAGTAAATGGGAACTATTACAGTCAGATTAACGATTTTTGTCAGAAGGGATGCTATATGATATCCATTTACGCATGACCTCTGCTCAGCTAATCATGAAAATGTATCTTCTATTCACTTGCGGTCCAGTACTCATGCATAAATTACTTTATCATGGATCGTGTTGTGCAGCTTATACGGTCACATCCTTCTGCAGAACTCTTAATACAGCATTTTCTGTACAGCCGTCTGAATATCCTACTCACCCCTCAGCAGTTGGTGGGGGTAAAGCAGCCCATTAACCCCAGCTTGGTCTTAGAAGATTAGGCAGGTCAGAAAGAGTGGAATTAGCTTCCCCAAGAGAACATCTGATCACAAGCCTCATCCAATTACTGCCTTATGTCTCATCAAATGAGATCCATGGGTAAACAGATACACTTTGAGGGTGTAGACTGAGCCAAGGTGTCCTAATGAGAACAGACCGGCAAACGTGTGGATTGTCATCACATCTCCACTGTTTGGCTTAACTGTAGTGGTCCATATAAGATATAAAGTGTATATAAAAAAAAACGTAGCATTTTTATGGATTTTAGATTGATCAATACTACGGATTTGTGTAACAAGATCATTATTGTTACTATTGATTTTTGAGGGGCCCATCATACAGATCATTGCACCACTAAGAGGGAGATTCAGTCTCTGTGAAAAATGTCAATTTGCGGTCTAATGCGGTCTCATCTGGATTGAATTGTCAGTCAATACGTGGATGATGTTGCATATAGGAAGGACCATCTGCTCACTCTGAGAGAATTTCATGGCAGTTCAGGATGATTCCCAGTTAGAGACAGCATTTGAAATATTGATGTGATACTGCATGCTATTTTAACTTTTTTTTCCCCCAGTGTTTTTAATGACTTTAGCTGGTGCAATAGTTAGCCAGTATGTGACAACAAGTCAATATGAGTCCATCACAGAATCGTTCATTCAACCGATTTATTTGTTAATTCAGAAACAAGTGACATAAGACTAAAAGTCCTAACTAAAAGCATAAATCCTAAGGGAAAAAAACAACGAACACAGACAAGAACTAAACAAAATTAGGACACCATCTTTAGGAAAAAATTATTTGAAGTGAATTTTGATTATTTAGTTTGGCTCACATCCCATTCGTTTACATAGAGAGGGTGGGGTTTATAATCCATACTCCAGTTAGCCAATAGATGGAGATCTAAATGTTTTGACTTTTCAGGTTGTAAGTAGCTCACTTGTGCATAAAGTGTTTTAATATTTTTTTGTGGATCTGTGTGAACAAGGATCATTATGACATTGTACAAGAAACTTGTCTAACTCAAAACTTTTACATTTTTAGTACAATTGTTGTCATATGAACATACCTTTAGTTGTAGTCATTGTTCTTGGTGTGAATGGGCCTTTTGAGAACTATTTCTTCCAGCTAATCAGATAACAAGCTATAGCTATAGATTAGTGATGTCATCTGGTGACATTTAGCTACCCGTTTTAGCTACTTTCAAATGAAACCAGTTAGCAACCCTGTTGGCAGGACACACTTATGATAAACATGATTATAAACGGACACCCAACATTATTTGCTCATGTGGATGCTAAAGGCATTGTTCACCCAAACAAGATAATTCAGTCATTAATTACTCACCCTCATGACGTTTGAAATGAAAATATTTCTGATGCAGTCTAAGTGCGGTCTGAACCTCGATAGCATTGGTTGCAGAACTTGATTTTGTCTGAGTTCGACATGTTCCTAGGTCAACATCTTTGTTTACCCTGGAGCAACATTGTGATTAACCAATCAGAACCAATAAGTTTGAAGAACTAGTTTATAGTTTTTGTGAAGTTAAGGCTTACAATCAGTGTTTGGTGCTTGTACATTAGTTTCAGTCATCTATCATTAAATATGATTTTATGCATTAATAATGGGTAAGGTTAGGTTAAGGTGTAGAGATCTGGTCAAAACATTTTTTTGCATTAAATCTTTGTTCCAGGGTCAACAAATTTTGTTGACCTAGGAACACGTCGAACTCAGCAAAATCAGGACGTGCAGCATTGGTTACATTCAATAAAAAGTGTGAAGGTAAACAACACATGCACATTACATTGATTACATTCTGGTTTCTCCAAAATGGTTGAAGATGGTAACTCAGGGTCAAATTATTCAGAAGAATTCTTGTAACTTTGTAAAATTATGGTTAAACCCCTGATATCACATTGACGTTTTACAGATGCCCTTGCTATATTTCTGTGCCTCGATCATGGTAATATCCTTGCTGTCTATGCAGGTTCAGAAAGGTCTTGGATTTCCTCAAAAAAATCTTAATTTGGGTTATGAAGATGATTGAAGGTCTTAAAGTTTCAAAATGACATGAGTAACTAACGACAGAATTTAGATGTTTAGGTGAACTAGTGGACGGGGCACAAACGGTAAGTGAACAATAATATTTATTTACAGCAGCAGTAGATAAGCAAAGGAGAACAGGATTAATGGTATGTGCAACAGTGGATGATACTTTGACTCAGGGAAAGGCAGTTCGTAATGGAGATGTCTTTACTGGTTCGTTGGAGCGTTGGAGAAACACAGAGACACTGTAGACAATGGAGACGATGAGACAACCACACACCAAATACAACTTAGGATCCAGGAATTCAGGAGAGACACAGGAAGAATCCGGGAGCCTGGGAGAAACACAAATACTGAGGAGTACAAGGAAGAAAGTATTAGCGGTAATCACCAGGAATATCTTGCCAAGAGTTAGTCCACTTCGGTGAAAACTATCTCAGACAATGACTGCAGTGTGGTGTGATTAGTGACAGGTGTTGATGATCAGTATTCTGGAGAGAGGAAGCATTGTGATTGGCCAGGTGCAGAGCCTGGCGTGTCTGTGACAGTACCCCCTCCTCCAGGGCCCTCTCCAGTGCTTCCTCCCGACGAGGGAACCCTCCGACGTCACCGTTTTCTCCCTCTACCTCTGGGTGCTGGACGATCAGGATGGTTGGAGTGTAATTCATTTAGGAGAGCCAGATCTAGGACATAATCCCTCGGCACCCAGGATCTCTCTTCGGGTCCGTAGCATTTCCAGTCAACTAAATATTCCAATCTACCACCCCGATGCCTGGAATCCAAAATCTCCTCGACCTGGTAGATCGTGCCTTCATCCATGATCAATGGAGGAGGGGGTTCCTCAGTCTGGCCAGGCTCTGTGGGAACAAAAACAGGATCGTGAAAGGGTTTTAACAGTGACACATGGAACGTGGGGTGAAATCTGTTCTGTGGAGGTAGTTGAAGATGGAATGTGACCAGGTTTATTTGCTATATGATGGTAAAGGGGACAAAAAACCTTCTGTCTGACTTGGTATTCAGGGGCTTCTGATCTGCGGCGGTTGGCCGCAATCTTAAGTCTGTGCACTGCCCTTTGGAGATGATGGTGCATCGTCCCAGACTCTCTCACTCTCCCGGAACCAGTAATCAACAGGGGTGACATCCGATGGCTCTCCGGACCAGGGGAAGAGTGGGGGCTGGAAGCAGAGTATGCACTGGAACGATGTGAGTCCCATGGATGCCTGTCGAACGGAGTTTTGAGTGTACTCGACCCAGCCCAGGAACTGTTCTTGGTGGCTGTGGCAGAAGGTACGGAGGATTTCAAAGAATGCTTTCCATATCTGGGAGATGAATTGCAGGCCTCGATCAGAGACCGTGTCTTCGGGGGTTTCCATATGAGTGGAACACTTGGTTAAACAGATACTCAGGCTGTGGGTAAACCTATGAGGGGTATTAGTCTACAGAGAAACAATTGATAATGATCAATTAGGATGATCAAGGATACATGTGTTTCCATCCTAGAGAGGCAAGTTGTTGATAAAGTCAACTCCTATGTATGACCAGGGGCAGTTTGGGACGGGAAGTGGAAGGAGTTTTCTGGATGGAAGGTGTCGTGGACTCTTTGACATCACACATTTCCGACATCCCCTCACGTACCTTGCAACCGATCTTGCAAGAGTGAGAGAGTTCTGTTGGCCCCAGGGTGACTAGTGCCCAGTGAAGTATGTGAGGAGTGGATGAGTGAGGTTCTTTCATCTTGGGGTACAAATCAGAGATGACAAGGGCAGTCTGGCGGAGCTTCGGGAGCTGGCTTGGAGCCGGCTAGAGGGTTTTTCCACTGGCTGGGACTGACAAAGAGGGATGGCCAGATGGGTTCAGAAGTTTTTACTTTCCTTATCGTTCTTGTGATCCGAGAGTACTAGAGAAAAGAATGAAACCTTCCAGCCAATGTTGCCACTTCTCTAACACCAGCTTGATGGCCAACAGTTTCCGGTTACTATAGTCATAGTTGACTCTAGCCAGACTGAGTCTTCTTGAAAAGAGGATTCCCCTGCTGCTGGAATAGGATGGCCCTGACGCCAGTGGTGGAGGCGTCTACTTCAACCACAAACTGGAGAAAGCTCGAGAGGCTTCAGGGATCCAGGACAGAGACTTGGGTTTGTGTTTCAGTAAATAGATGAGGGAACTGGCCAGGATGCTATAGTTGTTAATGAAGCGTCTGTAGAAATTGGCAAATCCCAGGAACTTCTGGAGCTCTTTAATGGTGGTTGGAGTAGGCCAGCTTGTAACTGCATCCACCTTTCCCTCATGCATTTGGACCCCTGTATGGTCGATGTTCTGCCCAAGAAATTGGACTGAGGACTGGTGAAAGGAACATTTTTCAGCCTTTAGAAAGAGTTTGTGTTTTCGTAGACGGTTGAGGACCTCCACAACGTGCCTCTTATGTTTGTGCATGTTTGGGAAATAGATCAGGATATCATCTATGTAAATTACTAAATACTCGTGAAGGAAGTCTCTGAAGATCTTGTGCATGAAATTTTGAAAGACAGAGGGTGCGTTAACAAAGCCATATGGCATAACGAGATACTCATAGTGGCCAGTATGCAGTTTAAGGTAGTTTACTGCCTAATGAAGGCAGTTTTCCATTCATCTCCCTACCTAATTCTCACCAAATTACAAGCACTGTGCAGGACCAGTTTAGTAAACACAGTGGCTCCACGTAACTTCTCAATGGCAGCAGGAACTAGTGAAAGGAGGTATTTAAATAGGACTGTGGACTTATTAAGGGTCCGATTATCTATGCATCTCAGACCTCAATCTTTCTTGGCCACAAAGAAAAAACTTGAAGCA
>JAUCNO010000191.1:8293366-8331338 GCA_032353835.1 Enteromius viviparus
TATATATATATATACAGTATATATACAGTATATATCACTATTGGACGCTGAAAAGAGTGTTGAAATAGTTTAAAGCACGGTTGGCAAATCTGATGATATTTAAGCATGGAGACGTCAAGGATATATTAATGAATATAACAAATTAATTACAGAAACAAAGATCAATCATTAAAAAATTGCATAGATTAATAAAAATATCAGAAAGAGTGTCAATTGTTATTGCTAGTATACTGTTTTTCAATATAAAATGTATTTAAACAATTTGTTTATGTTTGTAAATGTTTGTAATGTAACAATTAATTAGATTCAAATAAAAAATTACAACTTTGTTTTGTCAACATACAAATAATGATTTAAAATTGAAAAAATAGGGAAGGTTTCCAACACAGAGTATAAAAATAAAAAAGGTAATTACAACTTTTTATCTTGCAATTTAAATGCTTTACTTATTTAAGCAATTACTCAGAAGTGTAAAATATAAACTATAAAGGAATTTTGAGAAATCTCGTAATTCTGAGAAAAAGTCAGAATTGTGAGAGAGCGAATTTCCTGCGAAATTGTAAGATTTAAATATTTATGGAAAAAAAGAACCGGCGAGAAAAAATGCCAGAATTGTGAGATATGTTACCTCGCAATTGCCTTTTATTTAATTCCACATTAGCAACCAGCTTTCATAATAAACAGCACAATCTGAAGATTCCATTTCATGACTGTCTTTGTTGTGTAAATATACTAATTGCTCAAATGGGGGGAAATTAAAGTGCACAACCTTTCCTGTATGTTTGCTTCTGCTTGACAGCGGGCACAAGTGAACTTTAGCATCCTGTAGGACGATGATTTCTCCGGTGGGTTTTTATCTGAGTTACACTGGGGGGCATTGTCACAGATGACATATCACCATCTCCGCTCTAGCATTTTTTTGCTAGTAATTTAAATGTGCGGAGGGGACCGTAATTTGTTCTTCATGGATAATATGACCCTTAGCGGAGCAAGATCATGGGTCGGCTGAAGTGATATTTTCTGGTAATGATGGCCATACATCATTCCTGACGGCGTGGGTTTAGAGGCTAGCACATCACTGCCACGTCCTCTGGGACTCGCTGCCATAAACAAGTAAGACATGAGCGCCCTGTGGAGGGCCGTGCAATTTTTACGAGCTTATCCTGAGCCCTTGGTGGCTGGGGGCTGAGCCTCTCACTGTCGTGGTGATTAATACCTCTGAAGTCCTATCATCTTTCTTCATGGTCTTCCACTACTGGGGCACTACATTAGGGCTAGATGTCCTCAAGGTGATCTGCTGCAATCACTCTCACCATGTAACGGTTGAGGAGAGTCTACGGTGCTTTGAAAAATAGTGCGAGCGGAGCAATAGGTTTTTAACTTCGTTGTGAGGGGTCGTATTGCTGCAGAATGGTTGTAGCTCTTGTAAATAGTGTTGCAGGTTCACAAGCTGTAAACTTAAAGGTTGACAAACATCAGTTACCCGGGAACTGTTGGAGTTTAAAGGGATAGTATAAGCATTCTGTCATCGTTATGTCATCCCAACACTTTATGACTTATTTATTCTGTGGAAAACAAAAAAAGATATTTTGAAGAATGTTTCAGCTGCCCATGCAATTAAAGTCAATGGGGTCCAAAACAATACAACTATCCCTGTAAGTCACGACTTGCTTATTGTTCATCTAAAAACGTTTAGTGGACCAGTAAAACCTCTCAGGCGGCTGGATAGTGCGCTTGCTTCATAATACTTTTTTATGTGAAATCCTATAATGATATATATTTGAGGGTCATGATTGCTTTAAAATGCAGAGACTTGTCTTTGTTTGTTTTTTTTATGGGCTGTGATTTACCTCCGCTTTTGAATAGTCCTTTATAGAGTCGTCCTGTTGTATGACATGAAAGAACTAGGTCAGGCTTCACAAATGAGCTTGATAAATGCATGTTTATGGGATTGATTGTCTGGCCTAAATGATTTGTTATTTCCCTTTAGACATTAACAGACTTTGTAAATTAGGTGTCAGAGTAACAACCAGCATGTAATAAAAGCTGTTCACATTATTCTTCCAAGATCACTAATAGAGAAGGTGCGTAAATCACCCCCTGCCATTTCATTTTGGAACCAAGGAGGGAAATGATTTGACACCACAAGAAACATCCCATCTGCTTCAGAGTTTTTCTACAATTGTCATGATCTGACAGAACAAATAATCTAAAAATGCATAAAAAGCATAAAGAATTATTATGTGATTAATGAGAATATCTGTATTGGGTTGTGTTTTTATATTGACATCAAAATTTAATTATAAAATAATAATAATAATAGTTAACAGGAAAAAATCATAGAGATATTAGCAATAGAGGTTTTTTTTATTTATTTTTTTTACAGTTTGATTTCCTTTGCTGCCATCTCACTTGAGGTTAATTAAATTAAATAAGTAAATATAAATAAAAAATATTTATTAAATCTCAAAATGAATATCCATACTGTGCATGCTTCAATAGACTTTTTTGTTAGCTATTTATTTAGATAAATTAAGATAATATAAATGATCTATATGCCAATAATACGTTGTATACATTGCTATATAAAATAAGAGTGGTATCAAGGCCTGGATTTTTGCACATGCAGCTCCTTAAATTACTTGAGAATTTTGCAGTAATCTTTAAAGGCTTCACTCCTAAAGAAAGCATTGGCTTTTGAGTTCGCCTGCACATAAACAAAGCTGAAGGAATGCACTTTGGCCCGTTTGATAGCTCTTTACCCACTCTCCTCCTCCATCTGCACTCATGACTGCAGTGGGAGCTCTTCGATTATGATGGAAATCTCACAAGCCATTACCATGAAGAGGCTGGGCCCGATGCAGACAGCTTAATGGACTCATTTGTAATTGGTAGGGGGCAATGGCTAAGCTACCGTGGCCTTTGTGTGATTGAGTATAGAGGCACGCATGCAAATGTGACAAATGAATAGGAATTGAGCCTCTCAGGTTTTGTGCGGCTTTCTCCAGCTCTCCGTTCAGCCAGAGTGACCTTGAGAGGCAATGCAGTAGGTGTTAAGAATCGCATAAAGAGGTGTTAACACTGGGGGCATTGAACGGAAAGGAACAATTCATGAAGTCTAAAGTGGCATATTCATTAGCTGCCATATGAATCGCTTTTGGAAGGAAGCGGTTGTGCAAAGCCGCGAGGTACACATCGTTTATGAGCACTTCATAAGTGGCATCCGAATGCTCCATGGGCCTATTTACCAGCCCTGCTAAACAAGTATAAAAGGGCACTTTCTGTGCTCCCAGCTCAATCAAATTTCAAGACTTTTCATTCAATGGAAAATAACTCCTCACAGGTGATCGCTGCGGCTTTGTAAGGTCGGAGATGATTTTATACCACATTTTTAAAGAGGTTTTGCCTTGGTTGTTTCCCTAAGCCATCAACGTGAGCTTCATTGTCCGAGGTGTTTTCTGTGCGCCATTGGGAAGAGAGTCTGTTCGTCACAGATGTCCAGGGAAAATTACACAAGTGCCTCATTAATGAATGGCTCAACAGTCTCTGGAGGTGGCCTCAGAGGCAGCTCTTTAATGAGCTGGGAACTCAAACACTGCCAAAGTTTACCTCGACCCTGCCTCTTGCGCTCGGGTCAGTCGGAAGAGCAATTCAATTCAGGGCCACTGAAGCAGAGGGGAATGGCCTCACGCTGATTTCTCTCTCGCGGCTCCAAAGGCAGGAATAATGCACTTTTGTCACACGCATCCTGGGGAATTACAGCTCCTAATTTGATTAGGGGAGATTTGATTAACTGGAAAATGGGGATTTCACTAAAACTTTCACATGCTTAATTTATCCCTTGCCGGGCAGATGCAACATTGTGTCATCCCAATGAAAGGGCGTATGGGAACCCTTTTCAGTGGTTAGACACTCTTTGAAATCCAAGAATATTGCTATTTCGCCATGGCTCTCACAAGTCAAATGCCTTTGATTATCTCTCCCTGGAAATAGCAGCGGCTGTCATGCCAGTTCGCGTACGCCCGCTCGCAAAGCCTACGTTGATCTGACAGCGTTTCTGTTTATGGACTGAAAAACTCCTGCGGTGTGGAGTCGCTCCATTCCATGAGCGAGCGGATCGCACATCTTCCAGTACATTAAGATTATGTATTTCATTTCAAGGCCAATTGGCCCTTAGTAATAGTCTCAGAAGGAGCTTGCCATTACAGACCAGTGGTTATGGAGGACAGAAGCTCTTCCAAAGGGCAAGTATGAAGGAATCCATCCCCATTAAAAATGATCTAGTTAAATCAGCTTTCTCTCAAAGGGCCATCGGGCCAAACCTGCTCTTTGAAATTAATAGCCAGACTGGAGCTGAAGGGCTAAGGCATCAATTTACTCCTCCTTCAGACAGAAAATCAGTGAAAACAATCAGGCCAAGTCGGCACTAATGACTTTGCCTTTGAGGCGAGTCTGCAAGAATCTTTCTGTGTTTAAAAAAAGACAGACGGAAAACTTGCGTGTGCTCATTCTTCATTCGTGTTTTTTTTTTTTAGTTTTGGGATGTAGGTAACATCGGGACAGATGTACATACGCTATCGTAAACCGATTCTTAGTCAGATTTAAACATAATGATTTAGAATGAACTTACTAGAAAGAGCACTGAGTTAATAAAAGCCCTCGTTCCACATCTCATTTTCAGTAAATCACATCTGTCTCCGATTTTCTGCCTTTAATGATGGTAATGATGCAAGTTAGGAGTGATTTACTATTTTTTGTTAGTCATACACGCTGTGCGATGGTAATATATGATTATGTTTTTTGGAAACGGGATAGCACTGTGAAAATGCTCTGCACTTTTTAGTGTTATTTAAATGAGATTATGACAAAAGATAATGTAGTGATGTAAATCCACATCCTGAACTAAGTACAGTTTGGGAGAAATTAATGTTTGATGTTATTATTTGGTCATGAAAATTTAGGTTCACTATCAAATAACCAGTACTAACTATTAGGCTAGTATTGAAATGTTGTAGTTAAAGCAGTGGCTTTAACATGTGATGTCAAAATTTATTTATCTGTTAAAATAAATAATGCTAAAAAAAACAACAGTCGCATTTTAGTCGCACAGTCGGCCTTAATTACTATGTACTTATATTTAAATCATTAATTTGGTACAGTGCAAGTATTTGGTACATACATGTTTTTACATTGTATATATATTTTTAAATAACTATATGTAATTACATCCATAATTTATTTCTGTGCAGTACCCAATATTTAGATTCAGTACTTATCATAACACTCTTTACCCATCCCTTAAACCTGTCCCTACACTTACCCATATCCCACCTTAATAGCAGCAAAAGTATTTTGCAATACAATATGAACACAATAAGTACATTGTAGTTATTTTTATGTAAGTACATAGTAGTTAAGGCCACCTAATAAAAAGTGTGGCCAAAGTAGCATTCAATTATGATAAGGCATAAGGGTTGTGCCAACTAGGATATGTTCCAACTTCAACCTCTAGTTTTCTTGAGAAGTACGAACAAGAATTAGCATCATTTGCAAGAAAAACTGATTTTAATAATTGGAATGGTGCATGTATGCGGCTTGTATATCTTAATGCCTCTCTTTTGAAGTAGACATAAATAAGGTTGTATTAGATATCAAATCGCCATAGTCAGGATAACAAAGCACAGCAATAACATCTGACTCAGCTAGAACCAATATTGGCTTTTATTTGGAGCTTATAAATTATGAAAAGAAAACTCTCTAATCTTCTTCTGTTTGATGATATTTGATGGCCTGCATACAATCTCTGGTGTACGTCTGAATAAATATTTCAACTTGAGCCCACACATCTGCCTCCAGTTCCACAGATCGAGGGGAGAAGAAGGTGTTGCGTATTCATCCGCCTATGGGCGTCCCGGTGCGTGCAGTCAGAAGGAGGAAGCTGAAACTGTTTTTCTGGCAAGCTGAAGATCCACATCCCGCTGGGGAGTCGCAAATCACAGCTACGTCCCAGCAGGAGGACCAACTTCAGCTTGAACAAGGCCTTGTTTTGTTCGGGGCCTGTGAAATGCAATTAGAAACTCCCTCAGGGCCGAGAGGGGCATGGCTGAATGAGACCTCCCCGCGATCCTGGCGGGCCGCAGACTTTGAAGTCCCCCTCTATCTCCCCAAGAGAGCCCATCCCCGGTTCAGAGAG
Organism: Enteromius viviparus; assembly: GCA_032353835.1. Classification (NCBI taxonomy): domain Eukaryota; kingdom Metazoa; phylum Chordata; class Actinopteri; order Cypriniformes; family Cyprinidae; genus Enteromius; species Enteromius viviparus. Next base: position 8,299,560 of record JAUCNO010000191.1, read on the forward strand.
GACACCGCATTAGCAACGGAAGACATGAGGCTGAAGAGCACAGGAGCTTTTACGAGCCTCCTCCCATGGGGGTGTTGACGCTTCTAATAAATTACGTGATATATCTGTTGTGATAATATCCCGTCTTGTGATTTATCATCTCGCCATGCCCTTTTCCCACTGACATTCACAACCCTTCTGTCCGGCGAGGAGCTTTGCGATTGGCTGACCCCGGCCAAGAACTCCTCGACATGACATTCACATTTATGTGATGCGTTTATAATAAGCTGTGACAGGTACAAATGCAACCACCACTTTAAATCATATCATCCTTTTCTCACCCTACAAATGAAGCGGGGTGGCATACCAACACAGAAGCATAAATTGGAGCCGACATGTCACCCAATAAGAGCGAAGTCTCATTTCGGTGCGAGGTGGAAGCGTCTCATCAGCATTCTGAGCTCGTCGCCTGTCCCCTCTGGTTATTCTGGGCCTGTAATTAAGAGGACGGCCATAATCACTAGACTGTCTATACGTACGTGTTGAGCAGAGAGGAGGAGAGTGTTGTAATTGTTCAGCCGCCGGGGTGAGGAGGGAGGTGTGGAAGGCGGTGGGAGGGTCCGCTGAGGGAGGGATCACAGAAATGCACTGGTTCGCTACTGAGGCAGCATTCTTGAGCCGAGCTGAAAGCGGCCGGACACGCTCTTTGGAAAGGATCTCAAAACCTGCTTTGAGTGGATTTGCGCTTAATCTGTTGGTGGTGAAGGAGCTCAGAGCCTCACGTTTACTGTGTTTGGAGGATTTTACTGGATACTGGTTCGGTTTCTGGAAAGGATTGGTTCAGGATGTTCAGTATCATTTACAAGCCCTGATATTCTAAGGGTGAAAAACAAACAATTTGTCAGAGGTCCTAGGTTTCGGAGGGACGTATGGTTCATGTTTATACATGTAAGGAAGCAACTTTTGAACACTTTTGTGTTCCGATACTGGAGTGACTCTGAAAAGCATTGGATAGTTGAAAGAAATTGGCAGTATTTTGGATTACATTGAGAAGGATCTTCTTGCCTCATCGCTACACTGGGATTTTGGGTAAGTGCTTCTCAAAATATATAAAAAAAAAAAAAGTAAAGGTATTAATACGGGTTAGCGGTTTTTGTTTTGTTTAGGGTTTTTGGAAGTGCGTTTAGATACTACTGCAAAAGTGAGCCATGCCATGCCAATAATTAGTGGTTATGAAAAATGCAGCTTTCTTAAAGACTTGCAAATTTGGATTATTTTTAGTGCATGTCCTTTGAAAGCATTAGAGTGAAGCTGCTTGTCAGGTTTTGCAGTGGTGAAACAGTGTCCTCTTGTGGTAGCATTTTATTTTTACTGAAACTTATGAATATTGCAGGTTGCTCTGACAAACAGAGATATTCCCTCCTCCAAATGCAGGAACTTAAACCTCCTATTTCATAACTTCGCCATTACTAAATATGCCTTCAGCATTGTGTTTATTCGTCTCCCTGTATGAGAATTCCCGAGCAAGCATTATATCTAACACCTCTTGATAGGTTTGATAGATAGACTCAATTATCCAATGATAGTGTCACCACATCACTCCAATGAGAAAGAATAAATTAAATCTCTAACGGGTGTTTTTACGTCTACTTTGACTATGAAGCTTGTTATGTATTCTCAGCTGTGGACGTTAGGTGCAGATCAAGAATGTTTCCATTCTGTAATATGATGAATGAGGAAAACAAAATGTTTAAAAGACACTTTATACCTGCATTGGGCAGATGGCATGATGAGAAATCCTCTGGATTGAGTACAAGGATGTAAAACACAATATCCTTACAGCCAATTAGCATCTTGATAACTTAGGAGGTGGGTGCGTTCAGGCCAAGTACGTGCTGGTAATCTTCCACTTAATTGGATAAAGAGTCAGTCACTCCACAGCCAGCCAGCCCAGAAACACTTTAGCCCTGCTGATTTATTTAACAAGCCATTCTCAGTCATGCATTTATTTTTATTGGCACACTTACACATTTAAGTCATGAAGCATTCATGAAAACCGCAATCGTTTCTGCCTATATCACTCACCACCATCAGTTTTTGTTTCTTAAGCGCGCTGAAAATCAAATCAGAGGCACTTAAGAACTTAACCAGATTACTTTCATAGAGTCACCAGCAATAGTTAATGGAATTTACGTCCTTATGTTAGAGCGGGTGCTTAGGAGGATCCTGTCTGGTATGTTTGTCAGCGTGGGTCTGGGCTGAGACTGATGGGTCACGGCCTTAGGTTAGACTGCTACAGAGGTCCTCGTAATGCAAGAACATTTTGTGTTTTTAGCACTGCTTTTAAAAGAACTTTTATTTTGCCAAGTCTGATTGGCTGTCTAAGACTGCAGAAGGATGTGAACGCATAGTGCAGCAATGTTTTGAGAAGCCTATTAAACCTTAAGCCATCTTAATGCAATTGAGTTAAAGGACGCTTGTCTCAATCATAGGGGGATTAGACAGCTTTCAGGGTCTGTTTTATTTCTCAGCGTTCTGCCAAATGCTTCTCAGAATTGAGTTTTTAATTAGACATTACCTCCTTGAATGACACACATCATACTGCTAATCCTTTAAAGGTGTGTATTTTTAGGCAACGCTACAGTTCTGATGGCATTTATAGACAGTTTGTCGGGATATAGGCGACTATTCAGTTAGGATCAGAAAAATACGAAAACGTTTATCATAAGAATTGTTATGATAGTGGGATGTGAATTTTTAGTGTATGAAAAAATTTGTGGTAATGAAGCAGTGGAATTTAATTTTAGCCAATAATACTGAATAATCAGTGGAACTGCACAAAACGTAATAATAATATATCTCATAAATAATAATGAATAAATATTTAGCAGCTCATTCACTTAAATACAGTAGATACATTTTTAAATTAATTATAATATTTTTTTTTAATTTCTCAAATATTTAAACCATTTGGTAGTGATACTTAAAAATAATTAAGTATTAAAAGTATTACTGACATTTTTTGACAAATTAATGCCTTGAATTTGACATCTTTCTGTATGACGTTTGAATTTCTTCTTTTGAATTTGCTATTCAGGAAAAATAAATAAATCAGTTTCCACTAAAATACTTTGCAGCACAGCTGTTTTCAACATTAATAATAAGAAATATTATTCAGTATATTAGAATTAATCAGCATATTAGAATGGTTTCTGATATTGAAGACTAAAGTAATCATTGTAAAAAATAAATAATAATAATTATAATAATAAATTAGATATAAACAGCATTGACAGCACAGGAATAAATGACATATTAAAAGAACAGTTATTTTAAACTCTAATAATATTTAACAAAATGTTTACAATATTTTCTCATATTAATGCAGGCATATTAATTGACTTTTAAAAATATTACAGAATCTTACTGACCCCGAACTTCTAAACATTAGTGTAAATTAAAAAGCATATACAATTATACCATTCAGATTTTTTCTTTAATATTATCATTTCCCTCACCAAACATACTGAATATCCCCTACACAAGACTTCAGTAGTTATGCTTGTGTGTTGTTAAGGCAAACACTCGGCTGTCAAAAGTTGACAGCTTCCCTCACCACTCACAATCATAACGTGTTTCTGCCAGGAATAACTGCAGCGCTCTTCACAGAGCTGTCTTTGCATCATCCCACGGTTTTGGCCGATGTGCAGTGACTGGCCCGGATAGAGGCCTTTTCCACGTTCCTGCGATGCTTGTTAAGGCTGAGTTAAGATTACACGCTATCCAGGGCCCCGAATGCATTTCACAGGCACGATCGCTTTCAAAGTAGAAGCGAAACTATTCAAGGCCATAGTATAATCTGTTCATCCCCTGCCCGTTGCAGACATAGGTATACATGTTAGTACAACGACGTCTGCGAGATAGGCAGTCAGAACAGAGTTGGCATTGTTCGCGGGGGTAACCCGAGCCGGTATGGGCCCAAGCATCGGGGGATAGTGTATAGCCGAGTTCAGCGCTGTTGAGAGATCAGCGAGACAGCTGAGTGTTTGGAGCTTTCAGCACAACTCAAATAAACACTTTGACTACCCAACTTTAGCGCTACCAGCTCTCACACACGTTACAGCCGTGACTGACCGCTGCGATAAGACTCACAACGAGCCCTTTATCATCAGTGAAGTGTCTCTTATATAGCTGAGGATCCGAGTCTCTATCCGGCGCTCCGGGGGCTCGCTTTCTCAGAATCGGGGAGGTACAGCACATCCCACAGGCATCAGGAGACCTACATCCCCATCACTAATCCCAGACTGAACGAAACCCGAGCGCTGAATAATGAAACAGGTCTATGCTGAGCACCGTTCCTCTATTGTAGTGACTGTGGGAGAACACAGTCGTTTCGCTCACGGCAATTTATACATCCTTAGCCTGTGTCCTGAACTGGCCTCTCTCATCATCCTTTGGAAAGGGATTACGTTGTAATAACAGGAGATGACTTGCTCAAACACGGCTTGATTCTGTCATATGCTGTATGTGGCAGACGAAATTAGGTTTTGGGGGAGGAATTGCACTTTTGTACAAGCTGTTTGGATTTGGAGCTTTAAAACTGAGGAGACATGCAGGAGGGGGTGGACACGTTTACTGCAAAGATAATGAGATTACTGTTTGATTTAAGTTTTCTGAGTTTCCCAACTCCGTTACATTCCATCAAAGTATAAACTGTGTCTGAGACAAAAAAAAAAGAAAGAAAGAAACTTTCTGATAGAGTAAACTTGGGTTTATTCATTTATTTTTTAATCATCGTAAAAGTCTCACACGAGTCAGTAAAAGCTACTGAAAATTCCACTTAGCTGTTAAAGTGTAAAAATAAATTTGTTAAAATATTTTACAATATTACTTGCGTGCAGACTTCAATTACGAAAGTAGGATTTTCAACATAATTTTTTGTTACAATATTTATATATAACAAAAAAGACAAGAATTAAATAATATTTAGCAGTAGTTTACCATAATTTTGTTTCTTTGACGCTTTTTTCTGTTTTCTTTTTATGGATAAAATAATAATTTTTTGTTTTAACTATAAAAATTACAATATATATATTACAATGTAAAAATATTTTAGATATATATATATATATATATATATATATATATATATATATAAAATAAATAAATATGTTTAGATTGCAATTTTTTGTATATTTTTGATAAAAAGGCAAAAAAAAAAAAAAAATACCTAAGCCTTTATGTGCACCAGTGTTTTGGTGAAGACCTATTCACTGATAATTAATTGTTTTACGATTAAGGGATCCAAATAAATTGTCATATTGAATATGTGCTTGCTTTATAAGAATAAACAGCCTATAAACAAATAATAAACAAACTTTAACCAAAGAATAAACAAACTAGTTATATGCATGCAGCTAGTTAACGAATTTGCTTCTTAAAATAACGTGTTACCAAATTATGTAACCAAAAACTTTGTACAATCCCACTTTGATAGCTGAGACCTTGCACGTATTACTGATTCGATCCATAAAAATCACAGTAAGCATAAAAAATCCTGTGCATACCACCCAGTTGGCTTTCTGCTTTGATGTATTAACTGGAAAAGAGAGCGAGAGAGAGAGAGAGAGAGAGAGAGAGAGAGAGAGAGAGAGCACTGCCATAAAGGAAGTGTTCGCTTAGTCTGTGTGATACCCAACACCACAGACTCTGATCCTGCAGACAGACTGGCAAGTTGAGAATACAGAGAGATACTGTTCCCCTGTGTCTCATTCAAGAGCTGTTGAACGCCTGCTGAACGCTACAGCAGAGAGAACTCTCCAAACCTGCCTGCTCCGACACATTTCCAGTGGACTCCTAACACGACTCACAGAGGTAGGAGCTTTTTTAGCCGTTTTCAGCCGATGACTAATTCCGAACGTAGTTTGAGTGTTTATTTCAACGACACAAACCCACACAGATGAAATCCGACTGCATGGTGGTCAAAGATTGTTGAAGTGTCAGAGAGGTGCAGCCGAACAGATGCACCTTAGCTGAGTGGGCCGCGAGCTAAAACCCACGTGGGAACCTGTCAGCACACAAGAACAACTGTTTCTCAGTTTGAGTCATTTGCCAACTGTGCCCTAGCAATAACGCAAGCGGCCCTCGATGCCACTGGATGATTTATGAGACATCTCCCGCCATCTGCGAGCGTGAAACCGCAGAGGGACGGGCTACGGTAAACACGCTCATGATTCAGAGATTATAAGGAGTTTTTAGGAGGGCTTACCTGCGCTCCGCCTGAGCCGCGCTTGTCTACTTTTGTATGCTCACAAAGCTCCCTCCAACTGCTCCTTCACGAGATTAAGAGCTTTCCCCTGGCACCCTGTCAAGGACGAAATTTAAAGAACACGAGTGTTTAACCTCCAGCTAATCTTGTCTTTGTGAGAATGAAGGGATTAGACCATTCGTTTCTGCATGCCTGGAAGGGTTAGGCCAGTAATGGGCTTGATGAATGACAAAAATGGCTTGGGGAAGGGAGCTGCCAACTGACACAGGAAGACAAATTCGCTGGTGGCCTGACAGCTCCAAAAAGAGGCTTAGCTTAATTCCTGACCTGCATCAAAATAGAGCATTACCGTGCCATGACACTAATTGAAAACAAGCAGTTTAAGCGAAACCAGTCTTATAAACGCGAGCCAAGCGGTTTCGTGTATTGGTTATGGCGGCGTCTGATGGAAGGGTACATCAGCACATGCTGTTCTTTGATTAAACAGGATGCAAATTAGATTTAAACACCAGCGCCATTATGAGGGTCTATTAAGGACTCCGTGTGCTCATTATTTAGCTTTACTCGATTAGTCTGTAGCTGACACAGCCATGTGGCCCACACCGCTCATTACGGACTAGTCTGTTCTCCTCCCTTGAGACTTGTGCGTGCATCTCATTACAGATCTGGAAGTTTATGAAGTATCGCGTTAAGTTCATTTCTCCACGTTCCCAACGTTTGATTGACCCCTGCAGCCGTGTCATCCCATTCAATACAAACAGCTCATCACAAGGGATTTGGAGCTCAGCTCAGGCGAATAAGTTGCTCCTTGTGTTTCCCTCCTCCGTGGACCCCCGGTGTTCGCGAAAGGAGGTCTACCCCTCAGAGAAGCTAACAATCCATTATAGGGCTTTCAATAGACCTTTCACTATAGATACAGCAGTACTGGAGAAAAGGCCCAAATTGACAGCTCTACACAAAAGAGATTTACTGCTTTGCTTTATGTGCATGAGTGCTGTTCAAAAGGAGGTAATTGCAGGTTGTATAGATGGGCCAATCCCTAAGGGATTTCACCCCTTCATCACATTTGCATTCACTATTAGCGCCCCCCCGGGCGGGACCGGTAAATGTCACGGTGAAAGCGACGTCATCAGTGGTATGGCTGTGCATGAAAAGGCCAATGCTGTAAAAATCCCTCATCTTGAACTGTTATCTTAATGAAGTGCTCACTAAAAGAAAAAAAGTACTAGTGTGAAACATCATTACAATTTAAAATAACTTTTTTAAATAATGGTATTTTGTTCCTGGCAATGCAAAACTGAAATTTCAGCATCATTACTACATATTACAGTCCAATAAACTGATTTGGTGCCCAAGAAACATTTCGTATTATTTGAAATTTTAAAAGGGTTTGGTACTTAATACTCTTAAGTAGCAAAGACTCATTTTTTCATGATTTTCATTACTGCTCATAAATGTGTGAAGTAATAGTAGTCCAAGAAGGCTTATTGGTGTGAACTGTAACCCATTTTCCCATAATGTGACATATATATATATATATATATATAAAAAATCACTAGTAAGATTGATTCTCTAATTATCTGGCTTAGAATGCCATGTGTTGACTGATTTTTTTATTGACCTGCAGGTCTTGCTGATGTTGCTAATGCCACATATGCGAGAGCAGAAAACAACAAGCAAAATGCCACAAGGAGGAGACAATTAGAACCCAAGACTGAAGGAACAAGCTGTTTGTAGTCACCTTTGTGCATTTGGAGTGCATTAGCACGAGTAAAGAAGAGCATTGTAATCACCCCCCTCTCTAAACACCTCAACATGTTTGCCCCAACAACAGCCCTGCCTCCTCCTCCTTCCCTCCTAACCGGAAGTGGTCTGCCAGTGCCCAGCGCGCCAGTAACAGCTCCCTACACAGGTACAACACCACCATACAGACTGAAAAAATAAATCACATGTCCGCTAGCTGATTTACTCCATCATGTGCCTTCTAGATCATGATCTACTGCGGCAGGAGTTAAACTCACGCTTCCTGGCCTCCCAGACTGTTGATCGAGGAGGGGCTCTAGCTCCCCCGGCCTACCTGCGCACCGAGTTCCACCAGCACCAGCACACACACCAACACACACATCAGCACACCTTCACCCCGCTGCCACAGTCCATCACGGCGAGCCCAGCAGCACCACTGGTGCGTACCCCTGCCAGACAAGTGAGGAGAAATACTCTCAAATTCCTGCTTATAATAATCAGTGCCTTCAGCTGATCTTCTACCAACCTCAATGTATAAAGTCACCAAATTAAGTCTCTTTTCTTGCAGTATGACAAATACCCCGCTAAAATGGACACCTTCCATAGACACAATGTAAGTTATTTCTTGTTCACATCATGGCCAGTATTTCAAGTTGCATGTTCTTCTAGTGAATCATTTGGTTTTTATTTATTTTTTCCCTATTAATTATGAGTTTATCTCAATTTATACCTCATAATTAGCTTTTTTTTTGCAATTCTAAGTCCTAATTGTGAGATATAATTATTTAATCCCAAGCAAAGAATTTGGAGTTGCAATTTCCTATAGTATTTTCTATTCTGTGGCAGAAGCTTAAGAAAAAACCTAAATTGTCGACATACAATGCTGTCGTGCTACAGGCATCCCGAGTTTAAATCCTCCCATGTGGACCTTTCCTGATCCCGCCCTCCATTTCTCTACTACTTCCTGTCAGCTCTGATCTGTCCTATCATAATAAAGGCAAAAATAACAAAAGTAAATCTAAAAATTAAGTAAAAAATGAGATTTAAACTTAAGCTCAGCAGTGTGCTTTACTGAAATATAGTCAATTGGATTTCACTTTAAAGGCCAGAACAGAAATGCTTTTGTGTCCTAAGTCAGCATGAACACGTTTGTTTCCTGACATTAATGACATTTTTCTGCTGTTCCTCTAGTTGGTCCCGTCCTATCCGTCAGTAATGACTGGAATACCTCCTATGGTTCCACCTGCTGGACCATTCAGCTCTCTCCAGGGAGCTTTTCAGCCCAAGGTTTGCCTGCCACTCTGTCTCTTGGCTTTCTGTTTTGTTTGAAACACAGCATTCTTAAAAGGCCTTGACGACGCTAAAAGAAGCCTGTGAATAACTTGATATTTCTTGTGTTGAGATGATCTCCCACAAAGAAAAGAAAAGCCTTGTCGTTTTCTATAGCTTTCAGAAAAGATTCTGAAGTGTTTATTTTCAGGCCCACATTTGCAAAGCTTGTTTTAAAGGCCTGAAATAATAGTGAATGTAAAGGTTGGACTAGCCGCCCTTACTTTTATAAGAGCATGTATGCTGTCGGAAAACAGGGCATGATTCATGATCATGTTAATAATTTAATAGAATTATAGACTCAGCATTCACAAATTTTGTGTTTGCAGGCTTCCAACCCACTAGATGTGGTGTCAAGACCAGGATCTGTACCACACCAACTTTTACAGAAAGACTCAAGAGTAAGTTTCCATTTAGCATCAGTTGCAAAGATTCTCTAATGGGTCAAAATCTGAGCCTTATATGTTAAAGTGTATCATTAAATATTTACAGCTGTCCCGTCTATCGTTGAAGAAATATAAGAATAATGTAATGTGGTTGTTTTATTTTTAGCTTCTTGACCCCATGTGTCCTAAACCAAAGGTAAGGTTTACATGTGATAATTAAACTCCTTTTTATCAACCTAGTAAATTACAAATCACAATTCTTTAACCGTTATTCGTTGTTTTTCCATTTTCTTCAGAAACCTGGGAAGTGGTGTGCAATGCATGTTCACATTGCATGGCAAGTTTACCATCATCAGCAAAAAATCAAGGTAAGTGCAAAATAATTTATTATTTTTTAAATTGTGGAGTATATCTAGTTTGGACAAGTAAATTGTCATCAATATAACCATTTTCTATTCCTGGGGTTATAGAAGCAGATGCAGATTGAGCCACATAAATTAGATTTTGGGTTTAAGCAACAGTTTCTAAATCGATCGCCCGGCTCGAGCTTCATGGGACTGCAGCCACGTGACTTACCCCGTCCTTCCACCATCCTCTCTAATACAGGTACAAATTACAGCCTGGATAGAATCCACACTAGTAACTGTAATTTAGCCAAATGGGATGTTCTTGGATCACTAAGTTGTTGGTCCTGAAACAACATCCTATCAACCAATTAGATTATAGGGTTCTGGATTAACACTAGGTGTATTATTATTAACATGCTACTTCCCATTGATTTTAAGGTAGTCCAATCCTTCAGCCAGAGGGTTAGTGTCCTACAGAGTTCAGCTCCAACCGTAATTAAACGCATCTAAACTAGCTAATTAAGGATTTCAGGATTACTTCCAGATATTTTAGGGCAGGATGGAACTATGTTCTGCAGGACATTGGCATTTAAACAGGACTGGACAGGATTGAGGTAGGGTTAGGTACTGCCAGTGTCAACATTAATGAACCCTATGATCTCAGTATGCAACGTCAAGTGATTTTTATTAGAGAGTGTCTGACAGAAACTGCACCGGATCGGTGCATCCCTAACAGAAACAGGACTGTGCTTACCAGTATCTACATCTGTCTTGTTAGGTCCAACACACCCTTCAATTTCGCCCTATGGACCCTTACCGCATACCCCAAACAATCTCCACAGTGTATTCCCCCATCATGGTAAGATTACGTCTGACTTCATCATAAGATGAAGATTACTCCTCAAAACTCTATACTCACATATCTCTTGTTGTTGTCTAGAGTCTCTTAATAAGCCACTCACCTTTGGAGGTCTAAATACACTGAGTTCATCTGCCTTTGGAGGACTAGGAAACCCATCAATAAGTAAGTAATATCTTTTATCCCTAAGTGAAAAGATACAGCTTTTGCTGTAGGTTTAAAATGCAATCTTCCTCTGACTGATGAGAATTTCTTTTGGGCATTCACAGCACCAGATGCAGCACATGGGACTAAAGATGGTAAGACGGTTTCAACTTCAACTGGACAACTGGAGACCTGGAACAGATTGCACCAGACACCCTCATCCTTCCCAACCCCTCCTCTGTGTCCAAGACCTTCTGAAACTGAGAGAGCTCCTTCCATCCCAGACAGAGCAGCAATAAGAAGAGATTCGCTAGACAACAAAGATGACAAGGAACCGTACGTACCAGCTATTTTGCGATTCCAAGATCAAGAAGATCTTCACAGAATCCATTAGCATTCACTTCAATGGCAGTTGCTCAGTTGCATTATCCCCAACCTGGTTTGTTACCCGGTTTTTGCAATATTTGCTAAATAGGCACTTAGTTCTGGAAAGATTTTCAAATTGGGTACTTCCAAGGAGTCATGATCATGCAACTGTTGAACAGTTAATAATGCAATTAGATTGCTTTCTGTAGTTATGTAGACCTCCTTGATGTGTTTCAGGACCTAACTGCCTGAGCCATGGGTGTCCATTCCTGCTTCTGGAAGGCCACTGTGCTGCAGAGTTTAGCTTCAGTTTTAATTAAATGCCTAAACTAGCTAATTAAGGTCTTTAGGATTATCCAAGGAACCTTTAGGCAGGGGAGTATGGGGCAGGCTGGAGATAAACTCTGCAGGACACTGGCCTTCCATGAACAGGATTGGACATTCCTGGTCCTAGAGAACTTACCTGATTCAAGAGTTGACCTATTGGTAAAGAGTTTAAATAGATAATCACTTTTTTTTAATCATTGCAGGGAGCCAAAAGAGAAATCAAAGGGAAGGCATTCGTCCCCCATCAGGAATAGTGCACTGGATAACAAACAACCAACAGAGTCCTTTAAAAGTCCCTCTCCTGGTGAGCCCAAGGAAGAGGAGCAGGCAAGAGAGAAAACTCAAGCCCAAGAGCCTCTGCAACAAACTCGAGAAACTGAGGAGCCAAAACACAAAGAGATTCAAAGTGACAAAAAAGAAAAGGATGTCAAAAGCGAGCAGCAGCAACCTGCTGAGGACAAGCCAGCAGGAAAAGAGAGTTCATCACCCAAGCAACAGAGAGAGGATCTCAAGCGGCCAAACAGTGACAGCCAACCTTGGGAGCCAGCTGAGAAGAAGATTAGAATCGAGTATGAACCACACGCCAAGAGCAGCAAGGTGAGAGTGAAGGAGGAGAAGAGAGACGACCAGGACCATGAGGTTACAACACACCAGAAAGTGTTTGAAAAACCGTGGCAGGATCCCAGAGGCCCTACTGTTAACCCTTCACCTCTTTCAACTCTTCATTTGCCAGTAGGAATCTCGACTGGCCACCCTGGTCTTGACAGGACTAGGCTGGTCTCACCTTTTCTGGGAATGGGTCCATTCCCTGGAGCCGAGAGGATGCCTTACTCGCCTCAACACTGGGAGTCAATGCGGAATGTTTACCGAGGTTTAGATCTTCCTCGTAGGGACTCCTTGGGCAAGGACCTCTTCATAAGAACAGACCCCCTGCATCGTGCCATGATGGGGCACCCTGCTTACCCACGAGAGCCATTTCTGCAGTCCATGGCCTTGGAGCAAAGGAGTCAACTGGAGGAACGGCAGCGCATGGCCTTCTTGAGAGAAGAAAGTGAGCGTAGCCGCCTATTGGCTATCCATCATACTTCACTGGATCCTCACTTAGCGCCTCCAGGACTCCTCGCGGCGGCTTACCCAAGCACAGGGCTCCCACATTACACCTCACTCAGTAGGACGCTACCTGCTGCTTATGTACACGCCCAACCACACCCGCTTTTTCCAATGCTGGCAGCACGGTCATGGTCTCCGAGACGGATGACCACTCTCACAGACAGGCCTGTTTCGCACCCACACAGAGACACTGAAACCCGGTGAGCTTAATCAGAAACCGACGGACTTATGTATATCAAGCACTTCATGTGAAATAACGTGTAGTTGAAATGTACAGTGTTGGAAATGATTTTTTTTTTTGGTCAAAAAAAATATGATTAAAATGACTTCTGAGAAAAAAAACGACTTTTTTTTTTATGTTAACAATATATTTAAAACAAAAGGACTTTAAAATATACACAACTATTTACAACTATAGAAAGGCAACAATAGAACCATAATACAATATGCAAAATATTCAACACAAATAAACTAGATGTTACCTACTTACCTTGGCTCAGAAATTAATCTTACAGTTCTTGGTCATTTATATATATATATACATATAAAAAACATATAAGCAAAAACCAGTGTTTCAAACTGCATAGCTAAAAATATCAAAAGGTATAATTTATGTTAAAAGTAAAACAACAGTCAGAGTGCTACACGAAGAACAAATAAAAATACAAATACGTATTAGATACCTGAGCTCATGTAATAACCTAAAAAATGCTTAAAACAAAACAGCCTCTAAACTGTGCATATTAGTTATTAAAAAAATTGATCTAATGGAAAATGTTTAATCTCTGGACGTTAAACAGGTTGTGTATTCTTACACCGATATCTGATAAGAACTGAATTTGATGGGTATGAGATTACACCACATCCATTCCTAGACCTCTAGCCACCGCAGTCAGAGCTCTGACTGCCCCTGACGGCTCACCAGGTTGAGTCACTTCCTCTGGATCCAGACTGACCTCAGTCACAGTGTTCAACACACAGTACACAGATGTTTCATCACCTTTAAATCCACTGCTGTCAGCGCCCTCCAGGAGCTCTGAGGTCGAAGAAGATGAGGAAGGAGACGAGGGTGAGGAAGAATGTTGGGGAGTGCTATTACCACTGTCAGGATGCAGCAGGGGTTCCTTAGAATGACTGGTTGAACCAGAGACCTTGCGAGGGGTGCGCTTTTCAGCCATGTTTTTGATCAACTCTTCTGTAACCTCAACAGTTTCAAAACGCACCATGTTGAGCCTCAGATATCCATCCTCATCCTTCTTGTACCTGTTCAACAATCAAGTTTTAGTATGTGAAGGCAAATTAATAGCTTAGAAGCAACTCATTTATACATTTTAAGATACTATTAATTGTATACCTAAAACGGGAATGTCCAGATGGCCATTTGAGTTGATGCTTCTTTCGAAGGTGAAGGGTGAGGGTGTAACACCAAGAGAAGGTCTTGTCACAAAGATGACACTTATACCTTGGAACCATGTTATCCTGTGGCAGATAATTATTTTATGACATTAGTAATAGTTAACTAATACCGATTACTCAGAATAAACAGTTTTAGGTTTATGCATTATATATATATATATATATATATATAAAATCCATAAACCTAAAACTGTATATATAATGCATAAACCTAAAACTCCAACTAATTTCAGTGCAATTTTTTGTTTAACTTCATGTACTAAAATAACTACAACTCAAATACAAATTATAGACATTTGCACTAAAATTTAAACAAATAATACAAAAGACAAGAAAACAAAATTCTATCAGACTTATTGCATAGTTCAGTATAGATGTGTCTGATTTATTTTTAATCATTTATATATTTAATAAATTAGCAGACGCTTTTATCCAGCGATTAATAATCATCATTCAGACTCAAATGCTATGAGCACAGCTCAACTCAAAAGTGCCTTTAAATCTGGATGATGTCTGTGGTTACAGCACCCTCTGCTGGCTGACCTCGTGTACTCGTTTATAGTGCTGGTTCATGGTGTGGGCCATGCGTGAAGAGTACCCACAGCCCTCTACTGTGCAGTGGTACGCTGCTCCCTCATTGTGAGTTTCCATGTGTCTCCGCAGATCATGCTGGTTCTTGAAGCTAAAGGTAAGGAGATAAACCATTAAATGTAAGCAATATATTCTTCAGTGCTTCAGTGCAGTCAGTATATGCGAACGGCAGCCACCTGCTTTCACAGAAGTCACACGGGAAGGGCCTCTCATCGCAGTGACGGAATTTGATATGGATCTTCAGGGTGGAAAGAGAGGTGCATGTCATGTCACAGAGAGGACATTTAATATGATTTACTGAAAAAAGAAAAGAAAGAATATATAGGTATGTATTAAGATGCTTAATATTCAATAACATGAATTGAAATGCATTGACACTGCTGAATGAGAACAAAACTGAATTGAAATGAATAAAGACACTTTTAATACTGTTATTTTCCATCTGGTTTCTAAAGCAATATAGCTTTCTCTAGTATTATCAATAATTGCTTTGTATTGATTACTGAGGAGGTTCGAATGTTGCTTTGTTTTGCAATTCATCTTTATTTTTGCATAAGTCGTCTTTTTCTATATGAAACTAAAACTATAAATCAAATAATTCAATCTGTACTGAAAAATGCAGTACATAAACAAATATGATTTTACATTGCATAAAGCATCTATAAACAATATCATTTTTCAGATTACATAAAATCCTACATTTAGGGATGCATCACATTTTGGCTAAAAATCATAATCTGATCATTTTTTCATGCTTTTCCAAAATTTGTCTAAATAAATAAAAATGTAAATTCTATATTTTTTTTATTTTGTCTATATATTATACAATTAATTTTTTTATTTAATATTTCTACAAATTAATTATAAATGTAAAATCAGGAAATAAGCATGCATCATTTCATATCCAATAAATTTATAATCCAAAATAAACATTTTGTTTACATAATTTGTGTGTGGACTGTGTATATTAATTAAGTATTTATAAACACACACACATTTAAATGTATACATTTATATTCTTATAATTCAATTGATATATAAATATATTTAATATATAAACATAAAAAAAAATCTTAAATATATACATGCATGTGTGTGCATTTTTATATACATAATATACACAGTACACATACACACACACACACACACACACACATATTTATTGTAAACAAAATCTTTTATTTTAGATGTGATTAATAGTAATTTAAGTCTCTAATATCAGCCAGTAACTGATATGGTATTGATATACAGTTTAAATTAGATATCAAACTTTAACTCACCATGTTGACGAACGTGGTCTCTCAGCAGCCGCTCATTGGCAAAGGCTTTGTCACAATGTCCACACGTAAGAGAATCTGCCATAAAACAGACTACAGGCTTAGAGACATTATTAAACATCAGTGTTTCTGTATTTTCAGTGAGTGAAGAAAAAGTATTCAATATAAACTGACCTTCGGGTTGTGCTTGTCTCTGGATATGGTCAAAGAACTTGGTATTGCTGGAGAACATACAGCCGCAGGTGGGACAAGCGACCAGCCGCTCTTGTGTATGACTGCGCAGATGCTCACGTAAACGGTACTTGATTTTAAAGAAAGCGTCACAGCCTGCAAAAATAGTAAAAAAGCATTTCACACAAGAATATTCTAAACACTGGTGAGTCATTCCCGTTTTGCAGAAAACCCCTTACCTGACCAGCTGCAGAAGAGAGCCTGCTGTCGATCAGGAAGCGGCTGGAGCTCAGTGCAGTGTGCGTGCATGTCAACATGACGGTAGAACCACTCTGGGTTATTGAAGGAACTCTGATGATGAAGCAAACAAAACCAAAAAACAGACAAGCTCATTACATAATGTCTAATCTTAAGGAATATCTCAACCAAAGATTCAAATTTGCTGCGAATGTACTCCGGTGGTAATCTAAGATGTAGATGAGTTTGTTTCTTCTTACCAACGGATGCTTTGCAGTGAAAGGGTGCCGTCAAAATAACAAACAACAATAATAATATAAATCGCACAAATGATAAACACTTCATCTGTGGATGAAAAGACTGGCTTTTTCACTTGAGATATCAATATTATGGATAGAGGACTTATAAAGTTGGAGTCCTGTGGATTAATTGTGGAATATTTTGATGTTTTAATCAGTTATTTGGACTCTCATTCTGACGGCACCCATTCACTGCAGGGGATCCATTGGAGAACAAATTATGTAATGCAACATTTCTCCAAATATCCAAACTTACCTACATCTTGGATGGCCTGAGGGTAAGTAAGTGCATTTTCAGCAAATGTTCACTTTTTTGTTTAGAGATATGGAATAGAAGTCATGCTATAATACTAACATCACAGTGCTGCCACTGACAGACGAAGCCCTCGGAGACATCTGGGACTAGGCTGCTGCTGTGAAGATCCTGAGTGCAACTAGGCAGTTCGGGGTGGGATTCAAGGAGCTGAGTCCCAATGTATTTCAGTTTGCTGTGGAAGATGTGGAAATGGGCATGAGCGATCAGCTCACTTTGGCTTCCCATCGCCAGGAACTCACAGTCCCTCCATAAACACGGATAGTCCTCTATAACAGACATGATGTCAAACACAACAATCTTAATATTTGCACTGCCTCCAATGAACATAAAATTCAACATTGCATTGCAATAAAATTGCATTAAAGACAGCATTCATCTACTTCTGAATGCATTACAATATCTTACCCAGTTCCTCCATGGCATCTCCTTCCCCAAGATGCTCCTTGAGATGTAGAGACATGTGATCACTCAACTCCTCCATGCTTTGACTCTTAAAAGTGCATGATGCCCACTCGCATGCCACCACTATTTTAGAGACATTTCTTCTTTTTGCCATCTTAATCTTCGAGAAAGCAAACAATTACATAAATAAAAGACTTCTGGATACTGATTTTAGCAATGACAACCTTCTAAACAGCTATAAGACGCGTGCCCGTGCGATGTAAACAAACGTTTATTAACTCGTAATACAATAAAGGTTGAGCGCTGGTTGTTTACTTCACTATACACAAGCTAACAAATCTCAAACAACACCCTGATACTGCTAGGTAGGATATATATGATTAAATTCACTTACTGTGATGTTAGAGTGAGCTGCTTTGAGGGTCACTTGCTAACGTTAGTTCAGTTTTATTAACTGGTCGAGGCTCAGAAGCGCGCGCACACATTCAGGCATTAATGTAAAGGAAAATTAATATAGTCTTAAAATATATTGAGTAACTAGACCTTGTTCTGACAAACTGCTTCGTTGTTCGGAAAATAATATTACCTAAAACTTCATGTATTTGAGCTGAAGGGGAGACGGACAGGAACGCGGGTAATTTGTTTGTTTGGGAGGATGGAGAAGGTTGTGACGTGTGTTTCCGTGTCACGGACAAAATAAAAGCCTTCCTGAGACCTTCTGCTGACATTTTAAAAAGAGGAAAGTAAATATAGTTTTACAACTGCGAGGAAGTGAATTAACAATATATTTTAATACTTATGGGACAGAACAAGAAGAAACTATTATATATTATAAATTTATTAGGATAGTGTTACTGTCGCTCGTAAACATAATTAAACAATCTAATGCTAATGTTACTTTTGTTATTGGTATTATGTTAAAATTGATATACAGTTGCTGTATTTATATTGGTTTTATGTAAACGCATAAATATATATATATTTATATATTTGCACGTGAGGACATATTTTCCCAAAAATGGGTGCTAAAGGGAGGTTATTTATCATAATTCTCATTGAAATATGATCAGAAGTAGCTGCATTTAAAAATGTTAAGTTTTTATGCCGTTCTCTGACTTTACATATGTATATTCTGAGTCATAGGCCTACAAAAACAGTTACATTTACATTTACACATTTTTAATAGGAAGCTACACTGCCCCATATTGTTAATTTTCACTATACCACACCCAAACACTACTCGTGCAGGAACTAGAATCAGCCAGCACTATGCAGAGCCTGAGACTTGAATTATTTAATACATTTTGTGAGGACGACTGAGTCGCTGCAGGAAGTCACTTCATCTGCAATGTGTTTTTTTCTCTCTGATATTGAAGGCCAGCAGCACCCCATCCTGAACTGTTTAAAGAGTAAGATGCTTCTAGTTTTATTTATATTGTTACATAAATTAGTTTATTTTGTTTCCAAAAAAAAAAAAAAAAACTATTGCGGGTCAGTTTTTCTCTACTCTTCTTCATTTATATCTAAGTCAAATAACCACTATTTTACTTAGTTTTAGAACTAAACCAAACAAACATCTATTTCCTATTCTATTTAATATTCTGTTAAGAAGTTGGTGCAGACATCAACCTTAATGTCATATCATTCAGTCTAAACATTCAGTATTTCCATGTATAATAGGGACTTTCCATAGACATGATTTTTATATTGTCCAAACTGTATATTCTATCAATATTTTATCAATAGATGTATTGCACAAGGCTGATATCCATTAAAAATATGATGTCTTGAGAACGATCCCCCTCCGAGGTTCAAACGAAACAAACCACATCACCAATGTATTGCTTTCATGATTTTAATCAATTTCATTCAATGCAAGCTCACGACACAAGCACATCACACTTAGAATTACCACTTGGACATCTGATGGCCCTATGTTGCTCAATATACAGGCACTACTGTTATGGAAAGCATAGCTTGAGGATAGCACCTAGAATGGTGTGCACAGCACGTGTAGAACAACCCAGGAGGAGCTCTGGACCAAGAGGCTGTAGATTACACTGAGAGGGCTCTCACCCCTCCAGACCAGATCAGGTCAGAATGATGATTAACATACAGATGACTATGAAGGGCATGCTTCTGTCTTTTTCAATCACATGAACTTCAGCTGTATGCTTAGCAGCATTCTACCCAATTCAGCCGTCCGCGAGGAACGCAGGCAGTTTTGGGTTTACATCAGCAAATTCTCTTATTACATAGCATGATGCATATGAGAGCACATTTGAACGTTGCTTTATTGAGAGCAGAGCAAGCTAAGCGTAAATAGGTCTCCATAGCATAATTCTCTACAGTACAAGGTAACAACAACACTTTAAGAGAGACCATGCCTCAGTTGGTTTCAAAATGACTGGCACCGTTGTCGAACGGAGTGAAATATTCAAATACTACAGCTTGAGTGTGTTCATTTGTTTAACATGGTGCTCTTGTGGACTTGTAAGGCCCCTAACTGCTAATTTCAGGTGTCACACAATCTTTAAACATGCAGTTTGAGATATTTAGACGTTCTTGTGTTCATTGTTGATTGTTTGTGAGGAATACAACATTGGTATAATCCAACTGTGTGGTGACAAATATTACATCTTAGTGTTTGAGCAATGCTATTGTTTCATCTAATTAGAGTGCTATGTCCATATCACATTAGATTGCTTGAAAGAAAAGACCATTATTGTTTGCAGTAAATACCTTTCAATGCAAGATAAAGCGAAACCTTATCTTATATAATAAGGCATATGGCCGTTTGCTCAGAGGCAGCATGCAACTAGGATCCGTGAATCATCTTTGCCACAGAGAGAGCTATTGATGTATATGGAAAAGAGCAGACGTGGGGCAAAAGCAAAGATAGATTCATTATAGACTGGACAGTGGCCACACAGTCAAGACAAATCAAGCAGACAAGCCTTGATCCACTACAATACCTAGGTAAAGACACCATCAGAGTCGGGCCATTAGAGTATAGGTCATGAATAAGGGGATGAGAGTCCTCTATTCCGTATTATAGCCTCCTCAACCCCCCCCCCCCCAAACACAAAAGTGCACTTAATCTTTTCCCTCGGCTAGTCTGTTGATCATTTCTTTGCTTTTTTTGGTGACCCCTCCCTCTGGCTTTGGCTCCTGGTTGCTCACTGAAGTTTTCTTCTTGGCAGCTTGACTCCCGGTGACTGGCTTCTCCTTTGCTTTTTTCACTGTTTTGCTATGGCTTGTTGTCTTTTTTGGCTTGGAAAGTGATATATTTTGCCTCTCCGCCTACAGGAACAAAAATTGGGACATTTGGTGGATTACTCCAAACAGCAAAACAACACACATGAATAAATGCCTATTATATATTTTGTACAATTTAAACATTTAACCATTCCTGTTTGTTTTTAAAAAAATATATGCTTTATAACTTTTGCCATATACACTGCAATTCTAAAATTTGGGGTCAGTAATATTTATTTATAGGTCACAAGGTCACATTAAATTGATCAAAAGTGACTTTTCATTTTTTAATATAATTTTATAAAAGATTTGTATTCGAAATAAATGCTGCTCTTTTGAACATTCCATTCATCAAAAAATCTTACATTAAAATATAACATTAGAACTAGAAGACTGGAGTAATAGCTGCTTAAATTCAGCTTTGCATCACAAGAATCAATTGCATATTATATAGCAAACATTTACTTTGAATAATAATAATACTTATATAATAATATTACTGTTTTTCCTTTAATCATTTCATCAAATAAATGCAACCTCAGTGGGCATAAGATGCTTACACATAAATACATAAAAATATTACGGACTCCAAGTTTTTGAACAGCAGTGTAGTGTAGTTTCTCATTTTTACCCACAAATCTTTACGGAAAGCACTTAGACCTTCTGAGCACCACATAGTTACAAAACCAATGAGTATACAGGAAAAGTGAGTAATTTACAGTAGAAACACAATCACTGGCCCTCATTTAAAATGATGTCAGTAAATATGCATCATGTTTCATTTAGCATTGTGGCATCCAGGTTAGTATCTCATGACATAAACATACGTGTTAGGATGTGATTTCCGGGCCTTATTCAATGTGCTAAATGCAGATGATGTGTTTAAAACAAAAGGTGATTTGTTCTGCATACTCAAAAATAAAAAGAGATGCAGCTTGTATCTAAGCCGAGTTTAAAGCAAGCTATCAAAATATGTCACAAAGGTTTATATATAACATATATAATATGTGACTCTTTTACCTTTGCTCTCCGATTATGGAAGCTATTTTGCAAGGTTTCCATATTCTAGCAATGCTTCAATCAGATGCCTTGCACAATAGCATGATCGCAGTGATCAATGTGAGCTTAGTTTTGATACTAATGGAGTGCAGCCCTGTTAGTATCTTTTGGCACTCAACCACTTCGGCTCTGTGTTTCTGAAGCCAGTAACCTTGCATAAATCATTTGTATTTTTTTTATAGTGGAAGCCAAATAGAGCCCCTCTTGATAGTGAAGAAACTATTGTTTCATGCAAGAACAAAAAAAAGCATAGTGTTAAGCAAATCCTCATTGTGAAGAGGATTTAATCAGAATCAGTCCCAGGGTCTCCGTGATGGTGCAGCTGTATGGTGAAATACTCTAGATCCATGCTGTCCAAAAGAATCACTGAACACACCTGACTACAGAACAGAGCTGCTGTCACTGTCAGAACAGTCCTATGAGAGTGAGAGAGGGAGGGGCTACATCAACACATTACATGCACATCAAAACTCTCCTTGTTTCAATATATTTGTTTTTACATTGAAAGGACTGATTTGACTCAAGAAATTCTATTATTTATTTAAAGCCATATTACTGTAAGACAAATAAAGAAACTTTGAATAATGTATTACCCAGAAACCTTAATATTCTTTACTTAATTTTTGAAACGTTCTAATATAAGAGACAAAGAATGTTTCTGATGTCCAATCCATTCAGTCTTTTAAATAAATACCAAAAACATTTTTTTTTGGAACAGAGTAGGAGAAATTTGTAAGTTTCACAAGACATTGATGGACTGGAGTGTTGAGGATTACTTGTGGATTATTCTAATGTTTTAATCAGCTGCCGTCAGAATGAGAGTTTAGACTCTCATTCTGACAGCACCCATTCACTGCAGAGGATCCACTGGTGAGGAAGTGATATCACGCTACATTTTTTTTCTGTTCTGATGAAGAAAAAAACACCTTGGACGGTCTGAGGATTAGTAGATTTTTAGCGAATGTTTAACTGAATTTTTTAACTGCATGGCAAATAGCAACCAAAACAATTCTTTAAAACAACTTCTAAGGAAATAAGTCATGCAGTCAGTGTTGTTATTTTTAAGCTAAGCTATTAAAATGTATTTCATTAATTAAAAGAAAGCTGAAACTAAATACAAGAAAAATATTAGATGAAAAACTTAAACATAAATATATGAAATATTCTGCATCAGCAACTAATTCTAATAAAATAAGTTTAGATTCATCAGCTAAAATCACTAAAACTAAAATTGGGACAAAAATTTCAAAAAATAGATACACATAAAATTTATAAAATCTGAAAACATTAAAACTAACTTTAATAAATTACAAACAATACTAAAAATAACATTGCATGGTATGCAGTTTTATATATAGTTTTATTTTATAGTCTTTTTTATTGTTCCTATATCTATATATATACACGTATATATAGACAAAAACTACTAAAAATGGCAAGCACATAAAATTAATGTCTAAACAAGAAAATAACTACACTTATTTACAAATAAAAATAACACTGAACTGTCCTTTTAAGGACTATCTCAGAACTGATAGCATTACACTGGCACATGTTGGAGACCTATATTAGTAAAATATTTCACAAAATTCTTACTCTTGGAATACAATTTCATCACTCACAGTGTAACGAAGTTTCTAATGATTACCCTCATATCTGAAATGATTCATTTGGTCAATCTAATAATAAAACAGGGCAATAAAGTGCAACAAACTGTGATATCGGTCACAAACTGGTGACATGAGAAAGCATCCTACCTTGCTGGACTCTTTGCTAGGTTCACTGTACAGGCTTCGTATCCGGCGGCGCTCCAGCAGCTTGTTATCTGTGGCCTGAGGTTTGACCTGCTCTCCTTTAAAGGTAGCGCTGTAACTGGTCTCCAGGCTGGTCTTCTCCTCCACCAGGATTTTATATTGAGATTTTGCTTTGATGGGTTTCACTGGTTTGACATCTCTGTAAGCCTTAAACTCTGTCCTAGAGAAGCCAAGAGATTTTGTAAAATAAGAAAAAATTAGACATATAATCAAAAATGATTTGTGCTTCATTGAATTGCACGGCATTATATGCTTTGTTTTGATGGCATCTGATGTTGAGGCTTTGACCTATTTAAAGAGTAAATATTCAGCATAATTATTCAACTAAAACAGACGCCTTGTAAAGAAATCAGGACAAACTAATTGGGACATGAGGTGCATCTGTTGTATTACAGCTTTATGCAGAGTGAGTGTGCACAAAATGATCTGAAAACTCAAGAATGACTCAACATATTTTGGGGCAGACACCCACAGAGAGGAAATTACACTGGTGATATTTTTCAAAGACTGGATCTAAATCTTTCCCTCCGTCTTGTGCTTAGATAAGGTACTTATCTTACTTAATAATGCACACAAAACTGCTGAAATGAATATTTATATGTGATGCACTTAATAGTTAAAGTTATGTAAAAGTGATTATTTAATCGCAGATCAGGGCATTGTTGGCAGATGCTGAAAACTGCTGATGAATGTAAATGGCTCCTGTATGATAATAAATAACCTTCACAGAATGTTGCAAAACATAATCATTGAACCAAACCATTGTTAGCTGGGAATCAACCTATCCAAGTTACATCAACAGCTAGATATCGTCCAGTCAGTATTTCTATTGTAATATCTGTTAATATTTCTCTAAAATGGCAATGAATGTGTCATGAACTTTATTTAACAGGCAATTAAAGCAGGATTACTAGACAAGGACAAAGTTATCAACTGTATAAAAATGAAGCAGATTTGTAACATATTTACCTATACGAACTTCCAGATGTGACTTCCTCCTTGATCTGCCTGTTGAGAGCATCTGCAGCCGACCTCCTCTTTCCCTCCACTGCAACACCTTGCTCCATTTTGATCCCCTCTGACACATGCTCTTTTTTGTCAACCTTCTTTCTCCTTTCTTTACTCTCTTTTTCGTGCTGTTTTTCTTCAATCTCACATTTTTCCACGCCGGTTTCAACCTCAGCAGCGGCCTGCTCCTGTTTGGAGAACTTGCTCTCAGCCTTGCAGGGTGCAGCGGGACTGGTTTTGGGAATCCACGGATGATCTCCTCTTTTCGGAATGGGCCACGGTTTGTAATCTTTCTGGTACTGAGTCACGGTGCTGAAAGGGGCCTTCGACGGCTGAAACTCGTTTCTGGGTTTGCAGCTTCGTTCCGGACGCACGCTCCAGGCTTTGAAATCCTCGCGCGTCACAGAAGCGCCGGACCCGTCTTGAGATGATGCTGCTGCGGCATCAGCAGCGGCGTGAGTCGCTCTGGTCGACGCCTCCTGGTGAGCGCTATGGGCAGGCTGGGATTCAGGGAGGACCGGCTTCTGTGATATTAATGGCTTGGGCTGAGGGTGCAGATGCTGCACCTCGGCCACATCTGAATACTTCGTGAAAACCAAAGGCACTGCAATGTCACCTTTGTCAAATTCACTCCAGAAGCGGTTGATGCAGCAAGCCCTGGTGATACAGGGCCATGCCATGATCGATAACGACGAAGAGGAGGCTTGAATCTTTAGATAAACGATTCAGAAATAAGGCACAAAAATTAAATTTTTTAATCAGAATAGCGATGCTCTTTCCTTTGAATATCCCTTCTGATGAGAAAAATCCTTCCAGAGTGTTGAAATTCCCTGTATGTTTGCGCACGCGCTTGCGCACTTCCCTCAGCAGAGTAATTTCGATGTGCTTGTTTTCTCTCAGGCTCAAATGCAAAAGAAAGATCTCTTTATAGAAAATACCCCTTCATTGGTCGCTGTATGACTAGACACCCCGCCGGTTCCCGTGTTTCCTCGGAAAACGCTCGTGGTCTGCGGATGAACTATCACCTGCAGCCGTCGGCGTCTGGGCAGCATCGGGTGGAGACGCCGCTCTTTTAACCATTTCAAGACTGACACACATCCACCCACTGCTTCACCATTTCTGCCTGCAAACGCTAGGCTGCATAATTCTGGCACTTGTTGATCTGAAAACACAGGCGTTACTTAGGCAACATTTCTGAAGAATCTAAAGAGTTGTTGGTGTATTGTATAGAGTTGTCAACTAGGCCTATCTCATACAGATACAAATATACAACATCTATTATTATTAATGCATTATTGAGATTTACTGTCTTATAAAATCATGAGCACATACATGCCAATGGCACAACAGTCTGTGTTTTACAATTAAGTACTGAATAATTATTATAAATTCTTCTTATTAATACAGTTCCAAAAAAAAAAAAAGGAAATAATACATACAAATCATCGGCTTGCCTACAAACTATGCAAAATTAAAATTATTTTTTGCAACATTGCATTGCAACACACACACGCAATGTAAAATATATCATAATGCAACATTGCATAGCATTTCATTCATGCAGGGTGGGATATGTATGGTTATGAAACTTGGGGTGAATATCGGACCCACCCTGCATGAATAAAATGCTATGCAATGTTGTATTATGAGTATATAGTAATATATATGTACACAATGTAATACATATGTATACACACACACAAACATAATGCATTATATATGTATATATATATATATATATACTGTACTACAATTGACATTAGAGATTAATATCGGACCCACCCTGTGTGAGCTACACCCACTTTTCTTTTGTTCTTTTCATTCTTACATGTGTACAACATACCATCTAGTGGTGCCTGCAGTGATAGCAGTTACATGTGCATGTGTGTTACATTGTGTAACTCATACCACGGGGTGGGGCACCGTTAGCTCAGTGCAGATATCCGGTGATGCTGCCAGTGCTCTGCATCTGACTGACATTGCATCCACAATGCATGGCCAAACTGGAAAGCCATACCTCAAACCCAAATTTTAATTTCATGTCAGAAATTCCAAAAGCAGACATTGAAGTGACAAGACATAGAGATCTGATATCAGAAACCTTAATGCAAGCCTTTCTAATGGAGTTTTTGGATGAGAGGGCATATCATGCACATCTGTTTGGCCTGCTGTTTAGTGCACTCAAATTTCCTTTTCTCTCCGATCAGTAATGGGATGAAAACTATGGCAACAGTGTTGTCCTGTTTTTGTGCTTTGAATTTACATGGGTGTGGAACTGTGGATACATCACTCATCAACAGACACCAACGCAGTTTAAAATGACATGAATTTGTAGTAAAATACATACATGCAAATGCTGCTCTCTTGAGGACCAAAGTGGAATTGATTCTAAATACAAAAAGCAACAGATGTTATTCATGCACTTCTAATGATTAACATTACATTTTAAATTAACTGTAAGCATTTGCATTGCAAAAGGTTTATTGCGTTTACCAAACATTTACTAAACATTATTAAAGGAAAAAAATACAATAGATGGCAGAATGTGTCTGCATAAGGCTGTGCATCTTTTGTATTTTTATGCAAAACTATTAAAGGAATAGTTTATCCAAAAATGAAAATTCTGTCATCATTGACTCACACTCAAGTACTTCCAAACCTGTATGAATTTCTTTCTTCTGACGAACACAAATGAAGGTATCTTGAAAAAAGTTTGAAAAAGCCTGTATTGGGTCACCATTGACTTCCATAGTTTTTTTTCCTTCTATGGAAGACAATGGTGACCGACCTGGTTACAAACGTTTTTCAAAATATCTTGAAGGTATTTGGTTTGCAACTACTCGAGGGTGAGTAAATGATGACAGAATTTTAATTTTTGGGTGAACTATTTTTTTAAGCTGAGTAAAACAAATTTAGTTAAACTGGTTGTTGCTATTACCACCAATATTGATGCATGAATTTCCACTCTATTTCAGTTCTTCATTTTGTGCCAAGGATCAAATGGCAACACTTCATTTGTTGACACTGAACAATCCATAATATTTCTAAAGCATTTACTAACCACAATTAATGCTTATTTTAATATTTAATACAGTATTAAAACTAAAACATGTAACATGTATTTAAACATATATTATGAACCTATTTATATTCAATGAACCTGAGCAAGAACTAGTAATGAGTTCTATTTTTAAATTATGCTAACAAAGATTATTACAGTAGCATCTGCTTTTCTTGTTATTTAATGCATTATAATCTAACATTAACTAATTGGATCTTTGTATAGTTACCAGGTAAACATATAGTAGTGTTGTCAAATGATTTATTGCGATTAACCACTTTTAAAACAAACATTATTGTTTATGTATATGTAAATACTGTACTGTGTATATTTCTTATACGTTTAGAAACATAAACACATGCACGTATATAATACATAAAAATAAATATTTTCAATATATATACTGTAGGTGTGTGTATTAATACAGTGAGGTCAATAAGTATTTGATCACCCTGTGATTTTGCAAGTTCTCTTAGGGTGCTTTCACATCTGTGGTTCAGTTCATTTGGACCAAGGGCAACAAATGATACATTGTAGCATTTTTCTGCTGTTTTGGGTCCTTTTACACCACACTGATTGCTCTGATCCGAACCAGTTGAAACGAACGAAATAAAATGCATTGTCATGTGACAACATCTACATCACTCGTTGGCCAGATGTGCCATTAAACGTATTTTGTAAACTGCTTTTTAATTGGCCAGAATTAACATGCGGGAAAATTCCAATGGAACTCCCGGAAGTAAACAAAGCGAGGAGACATCAAGCCGGTAGACAACATGCCGCTATTTAGTATGGAGGGACGACTGCGCTGGCTAATTGTAACGCTGGTCATCGTACTATATAGTTTGTATACCTCACTTTAGACAAACTATACATTTCGAAAAAGAAGCGCGGATGCAGCTGAAAAACAATGTTTTAATGCACTGAAAACGGCAAAGGCGCATCGCAAGTCACTTCAGGAGGAGGCGTGAATTCGCGAAACTGTGACATGGTCATCTTCCGGAAATATTACCAACGCTCCATCAGGTACGGCAGCTGGATTAGCCCAAAAAGGGCGCAGTACTTTTTGCAGTTGGGTCTGTACGAGTTCGGATCATGTTCTCACCACAAACGAACCGCTCCAGTGTTCGTTTGAAAGCGTACCGAGACCTCCTTACGCTTTTTTGGTCCACTTTTGGTGCGCACTCGAGTGCGATTGTTACATTCACACCTGCCCAAACGCAGGTGTGAAAGCACCCCTAGATCTTAAATTAATAGCAAATGTTAATTTTTGGGTGAACTATCCTCTAGTGTGTCTTTGTGTAATTGCGCTTACTTGGCGGTAGGTTCCCTCCATCAGCGTGTCCAGGTTTTGAAGTGGCCCTGGGGTTTTGTCTTTAAAGCGGGTCAGTAGACGGCGCTGGATGGCTCTGAACTGGACAGCTCTCTCCGACAACAAATCCTGATACTTCTGCGCATTCACACGAAGCTACAAATATTCCCACCAAATGAGAAAACAATACTCAGAGGGTTATGTTTTAATGTCATACAGCACTTATTAAGGATGTTTCCATATATCTGATCTTGGACCACAAAACCAGTCATAACCAGACGGGTACATTTACAGTCAAAATTATTCATTTGACTTTTATGCCAAAAATAGTCCCACTTTATATTATGTGGCCTTAACTACAGTGCACTTTTAAATTAATAATTTATTACATTGCACATACCATGTACATACATGTTTAAATTGTACTTATATTTTTAAAAATAACTACGTATAATTAAATCTGTAACTACATGTGTATTTCATCCCATCACCTGTCTCCCACCCTAAAATTACCCGTATCACACATCAATAGCAGCAGAAGTGTTTCGCAATACAATATGGACAGAGTAAGTACATTATACTTATTGTTTGATGCAAGTACATAGTTGTTAAGGTCACCTTATTTATACTGTGACCTTAAAAACCATTAGGATATTAAGTAAAGATCATGTTACATTAAGCTAATTTAAAACTGAATTTTTAATTAGTAAAATCCATTGCCAAGAACTTTATTTGGACAACGTTTTTCTTAATATTTCGATTGTTTTGCACCCTCAGATTATCTAGGCCAAGTACTGTCAAATCCTAACAATAACAAACAGTATGTTAATGGAAAGCATTTTTATGTACAAATCCCAATTTCAAAAGATTGACCTTTATGACTTGTTTTGTGGTTCAGGGTCACATTTATAGAGAGCCAAGATTTTTATTTAAATATGTGTGACTATGTGAGAAACGTCACACCTCAAAGTGATGGTCCAATGTCTCAAAGTACTCAGGCAGTGGAATTGGTCCAGTAAAGCTGTTCCGAAAGTCTTTGACTCCAAGGGAGGCAAAGTGCTGGTCGAAACGCAGCACCAGCTCCTTGGCTACCAGCCAGATATCCTCAAAGCTCTCGCTCTGGATCCTGTAACGCTCTGCAGAGAGTCAACACACACTCACATAAAGAGAGAGACAGAGCAGTGCTATCAGCCTTCCGTCTCCTGCACCTGTAATTAGCTCATGACAACCCGAAACAGATCACAGGGCTTCCTCGCATGATGGATGCAAGCGTTAGTGAAGCGTGTGTGTGGGGGGGTTGTGTGAAAGTGTGCATTTATGTGTGTTCATGAAAAACAGAGACAAGAAAGGGAGAGAGAGAGAGAGAGCAAGATGTTGATCCACACTGGCACCACA
Source organism: Enteromius viviparus (assembly GCA_032353835.1). Classification (NCBI taxonomy): domain Eukaryota; kingdom Metazoa; phylum Chordata; class Actinopteri; order Cypriniformes; family Cyprinidae; genus Enteromius; species Enteromius viviparus. The sequence continues at coordinate 8,330,034 of JAUCNO010000191.1, forward strand.
ACAAAACTTTCATTACAGGATGTGACTGACCCTTTTGTTGTGGAAATACACAGCCATGGTGGATCCTTCACCTGATATTGTAACCGATTCTTAATTTTTTATTTTTTTTTGGCTCCTGTCACCGTTGAAACGTTTGCTCTAATTAAGTTATTGAAGTCAGTTGAAGTTTACTGTCATAAAATGAACTGAAATGAAATCTATTTATGAGTATTCCACTTGAAAATGTCAGGCAGCATTTGATGTTCACCATGAGAATCAGAGTGAATGGAGAAAAGTGGTCTTTTTAATGTCAGCTGATTGGAGGGAAGTGGTTGGGCGTGCTGATGTAAGTCAAAAAGAAAAGCTGCTTTGGAGGCACAGGAACTTATTAAAATCTGATGAAAGATTTGTTCTTTTTGGAATAAAGTTAAGCTGTAATGACTAAAAAAAGTTTATTTAAAGTGTTTAGAAAAAGTATAAGAATCTAGAACTGATTTACAGAGTGGCATTTAACTGAATAAAAATAATAATTCTTTAAAAAAACTACTAGATTGAGACGAAACAAGACTTATAATAATACAAATTAAAAATGAATAATAAAAAATTAAACACACATGAAAATCATCAATATCATGATATTTAATATTACTCAGGAGCCCCAGCAAATACATTTTTATCTCTTGATCAAAAGGACCTGTGCCAAAAATGGTATCTTCAGAACATGATTCTAATGAGATATGCCACATTTTGCTTCAACAGAGAACTGAAAAGATAAAAACTCATTTTTTTTTTAATTTAAAATATGAAAACATCTATTGCAAGATGATCAAGTAAGATTTTTGGTGAAGATTTAACGAACACTGTCGGAGGAGTCTGAAAATGTATATTTTTTTAGAAATCTTTTAGAATTTTATTAAAATAGTAGAAAGTCATTGACATACTGTAAGTAGGGCATGTGTGTGCAGGTGTGTGAGCACTCACGGGACGTTTTGGAGGCAAGGACAATGACCCTGGAGCCTGTGATGAGTTGGAAGCCCAAAGCACTGCTGTCATTATTTTCTGAATTCTCAGAGAAATCTGAAACCAAGAAACATAGTGCAGTCAAAATCACCAGTAAAACGGAGCCATACCAGCCTTTCTGCAGTATTCTAGAGATGCTTTCAAATGGTCCTGTGCGTATTTGTGTGCACGCTCCGTGAAGAGTGTCAAGGGTTTCTATTTTGTTTTTGCTATCAAGCATGTGACGCATTGTCAAACAGAGCCGTGTAAGGTAGCCAGTCTGCTCGATGAGATCTGAGTTGTGCACACTTGCAAAAGATTTCATTA